>JBAIZL010000035.1:355000-712500 GCA_036971475.1 Prosapia bicincta | reverse complement strand
TTTGGTGCAAACAGAAAGCGGAGACGCCATTGTTGAGCGAAAATGAAACTAACCTAATTAGAGCTTGAAACATAGGAAAACATAACATCAAATAAACAAAGCATTCACCATAAACCCAAAACGATAGTAGGCCTACTACCAATATTAACCAAAATATAACTAAATTGGGGACAATAATCGACATGCTCTTTTTATCTCAGAAATACGTATATAATATTAGACTGTGTTATAATTAAATTATTGTAACTGCATTTCAAAACATGTTATGTTCGTCATTCATTAATTCGACTGAGCTCTTGTTTAATATTTAAATTCTTCAATGTTTCCATATTAATCATGAAGTCTTCCTTAATCACGCCCGACAATTTTAACTTCAGTTCATTGGATCAGAAATTCGCTCTCAGGACATTAGTTCCTTCGTAAGTACTACACCGGGAGCCCACTGACGGAATCGTGAGAAAGGAGTGGGCATTCATTTTCTGCAAATCGAACATATTTTAATCTATAATTTGAACGATTCACGCATTTGAAAACAGGTTTAAACGTAATTACCCGATTCTGCAATACGAGTGTTGGCAAAACTGTCAGGATATATTGTTTCTTCAAGGACGCTAGTCCTTGAAACTGGAGATTTCAGTTTTATTGCTCAATAATTAAGCAACAAGTTGTCAATGGCATCTGTAACCGATGATTTATCATCAGAATCTACATCTTTTCAGTTTGTTTTTGTTTTTATAAATCTTATCCTACAAGTATTTTTATTCAGATAATATGACTAAGTAAAGATCTGGTTATTTCCTTTCACAGTTCAATTTCAAGCTATTATCAAAATTCTTCCACAGCTTACCGCTGTATCAATTACAGAGATACTTCACTTCATTGTAAATATATTTGGCCAGCTGATATAGCAATAAATAATTGAAGATTGTCACAGCTGACCAAAAATTACACATAATCAATTTTTGAAGTGATAACTTCTTTACTCGCGGTGAACAAAATATGGGATGAAATCATTGCTTCCGCTTCACGCTATTTCTGAAACGCATACCTAAGGGCCATGTTATACGAGCGCTAATGCCGCCGCGTCAGCATCGGCCCAACCTGGCAATGAGACTGCATTCAGCAAATTATACGAGCGCTAATGCCGCTACGTTGGTCGCGCCTCGTCAGCGTCGGCCCAACCTGGCAATGAGACTAAATGCAGCAAATTATACAAGCGCTAATGCCGCTACGTTGGTCGCGCCGCGTCAGCATCGGCCCAACCTGGCAATGAGACTACATGCAGCAAATTATACGAGCGCTAATGCCGCTAAGTTGGTCGCGCCGCGTCAGCATCGGCCCAACCTGGCAATGAGACTACATGCAGCAAATTATACGAGCGCTAATGCCGCTAAGTTGGTCGCGCCGCGTCAGCATCGGCCCAACCTGGCAATGAGACTACATGCAGCAAATTATACGAGCGCTAATGCCGCTACGTTGAACGCGCCGCGTCAGCGTCGGCCCAACCTGGCAATGAGACTACATGCTGCAAATTATACGAACGACTCGACGTTAAGCGTCGCCAACGCGACCAGCTGCACTGCTAGCGCGGTGTAGGTCTACATAACGCTAACAACGTATACGAACGCTACCAACGCTGGCTCAGTTGAAACTGAGCAGTGAGTTGTGAAATATCATGTTTGATACTTACCAGATTTTAACTAACCAGATGTAGAATGATTGAAACAACTAGATTAATTATTTGTAGTAATTACACAAGATCAACTTTCTACACGTTGAAGATTGTTGATAAGTTTCATCTTGTATATAATAAATGGGAAGTTCATAATTTTAAGGACATAAAACGACTGTTTTGACAGTCAATCATTGTCACTTATTAATTTAGTCGCGACGATTCTATAACATATTCGTTACCATCTTCAGGCGTGTTAAAACCCCCTTAGTGCCTTGCTTCCGATGGTATTAGCGCTCGTATAACATATCCCAAATCGCTCGCAACGCGGCTCATCCAGTGTCACGTATAATTTGGATATTTAGCCCCTAAGTTTATTGTTTACAACATATATTTGCGTCAGGTTACGCTATAAGTCTCCTCAAAGTGAATTGAATTACAACATATAACTTCATGTAAAAGCTGATTTTGTTTGTCGATCAGCCGTTTTACACGTAGATAATTTTTTAAATAGTTTTGATCAGTTATTAAATGTATTATTTATTTAAACTTCGATAAATCTAAATACAAGTAATCCAAAACATCAATAATAATAAGTTATGTATTTTTAATCCAATTTTTGAAAGGAAAATATATTTAGGCCCGTCATTTATGTTTTAAAGAATTAATTTAAATTGAATGTGTTAAAAAAAATTGTATTCAGAAAAACACCTAATAAATGTTTTTTATTACATTATTTTATTGTTATCTACAACAAATATTAGTCTTTATTACCAGCTAAATACATAGGCCTATCTTAAATAAAGATGTATATATTAAATAAAAAATGTATGCAAAAATTGAGTCCCAGAAACAATGTTATTTTTTCTTTTACCTATTCATCGTGTGTTTATTAGTAATATGTCATACTCTTTTAACTTTTTTAGTACTGTGACAAGTTTTAAAATCAATCGAATAACCTACCCCAAAGACACTTGATCAAAACTCAAATTCTTTTTAATAACTTAAATTTTACATTTGCTGGCTCAAAATAATCCTAACCACTCTATTGACCAAGTATAAAGATGGCTGTTATTGCAAAATCAGGTGTCAGTTTACTATCCTTTAGGCCTGATTAAATGAACAATCATATATATATATATATATATATATATATATATATATATATATATATATTTGTATAATCAAGTAAACCCCATTTGTAGTATTAAAAGCCAGATGGAAGACCCTGATAGGGATTAAAGATTAATTTAGAGAAAATAATTTTCAAAACTTGTAATTTTTAGTTAATTTACATTCTGTTCTCAAAAACAGTTTTAATACAACATATATCATATGTTCTGAAATATGTTTACTTTGATTTTATTTTCAAGTGTGTGATGTTCATTGCCGTAGAGATAAGGTCACCTTCAAAGATAGGCAACAAATCAATCTGGTAATGTCAGGTTGTTGGACATGAGAAGCATTAAGGATTACAAAAACCAGTTCTTTCACAATATATAAAAGTAAACTAAAGGTCAAGAAGCAAAACAATGGCATAGTGCCAAACAACTAGAGATCTCCATTAAAAGTCAACTCCGCGATATACATTGAAACACACCTGCAAGGAATGTCTTGTTGATATGACCATGGTGCTGATCAAGTATTTTCTGCTCGTAAGTTTGGTGTCAGTGTTGCAAGTTTCTGCAAGAAAATTAAGTATCGGTAAGCAGAGTTTGTGATTCTAATCAAATTTTAAAGAAATTAATACGTAATTATTTGAGAAAGCCTTTCTTTAAAAATGACTGTCACCAGTGAAAACTTACATGAAAAATGTAGTCAATGGGTTTACTTAGGTATTCAAAACTTTACTGATAAAAATAATTAACAAATTCACCTGAAAATTTTAGGTAATGCCTAGTGAAGTTTTCATTTAAAAAACTACAATTAAAAAATGCTTGTACATGAAGAAAATGCTTTCATCAAGATATTGATGAAAAAGTAATATACCCTAGTATACACTAAGACTGATGGTAATATACATCAAACTCATTTAATACAGAAACATGCATAGCATTACTTTGTAAAATAATTTTAAATTAGAATTTTACAATTTCTCATATTTATAAAGTTTATATTTATATTTTACTAGATAGGAATAAAATTGAATCAGTTAGTTAGAAATAATAAATGAAGTTGCTTGTTGTAATCATCCGAATATTCACTAAATATATTTAATAATTTTCACCTAATTACTTAACTAATTAGTTATTAATAATCTATAATTAAGTAAGTAATATTAAGTTAATAAATTAATTTAATTATTAAATAAATCTCAAGTTATTGACAAACAAAAATTATATTTAGAGGGACTAACTGTCCCCCAAAATTGATTTTAGATAAAAAAATTAAATACTGGTGTTTTGTTTTATGCTATCTTATATTTTTGTGTATGAAAAGTATAAGGTAATGTTTAATATATCAATTTACAAGATACTATATCACTTGATATCAAAACACTTTTTTGAAGAGATGGAAAACGCAGTCAGAATTTTCACCTCTCCTAAAATAATTTTGAAATTCTGCTCTTATTTTAGTCAATAACCACTGTTAGTACAGCACCGTCGAAGGACTATTTAACCAAATTAATAATATTAATCCAACACAAACACGCTGCCTTCAGATCCATGCTTCATAGACTTAAAGAAGTCCCAATGACCACAGAAAACATGAACAAGGAACTAGACACAATTAAATATTTAGCATACACAAATGGATACACCACCACAATAATAGACAAACTATGGTACAAAATACAAAAAAACACTAAAATTAACACTACAGACAGGGAAAACAAATAAATCACATTACCATTCATAAACAAAACAACAAACAAAATAGCCCGCAAATTTCAAAAAATAGGATACAAAATAGCATACAAAACCAATAACAAATTACAATACAAAATATCACACAACACCAACAACAAAGATAAACTACAAGCACCAGGCATATACAAACTAAACTGCGACGAATGTAACAAATTCTACATTGGACATACAGGTCGCAGCTTTAAACAAAGAGTCGAAGAACACAAACATAACACCAACTCAACATTTTACAATCACTTAAAAGAAACAGGACACAAATACACAGACATTTATCATAAATATCGAAATCTTGTTGCTGTTCATGATGAGCTGGTTGTAAATTACAAATTACACTTTTGCTATTACTTGCGACCAGACATTTGCTAACTAAAAGTTGTTAATTGTCATGTAAGTTAACAATTAACAACTTTTAGTTAACAAATGTCTGGTCGCAAGTAATAGCAAAAGTGTAATTTGTAATTTATCATAATTTAGAAATCCGTACATCAACAAAAAAGGACTACATCTCAACACACTAGAACAATATGAAATTTACAGACACACAAAAACACAAAATACAAACATATTAAACAAACAAACACAATACAAATCACAAATACTATTTGATACTATCGAAAACCTACCTATAAAACCGTCACCGCTTGACCCAACATCTCGAAGCAGAAGATCGGTACATAGCGATCGAAAACGTTCTGTCTCAGTAAGTTTTAATAAATTTACTAAATATAAAGTTCGGATAGTCATAAACTATTGTTTAAGTGATTAATAAACTGAAATACAATTTAGAATAATGAATTACGACAAATAATCCTCCACGGCCCGTGGGGATCGCTCATGTACGTTTTATATAAATAAATATAATAGAAATATATTTTATCATTTACCAGTTGTAGGTAGTCTTTATAACTAGTTACCTCACTGGTTCCCTTGGGAAGAAGGAATGTTCTCCTTCGGTCACTAGGAAAACGCCAAAGACATGTTCTGTTCCACTCTCGCTATCAGACTCCTACTAGACGGCTAACTTGCTTTACCTTGATTCTTTTAATTTCATTGAGAGACCGGAAAATACATGTTTCCCTCAAACAGCCGTTTTTAACATCGGTCTGTTAAAAAGTGCCGGTCTCTCGTGGCAACTGTTAGAGCTACTTACAATTTTAATTAACGTTTAGTGAGATCGAGGTTTGGCGGTTATATAAAAAAAATCTTACACCACATACACCATTGACATGCTGCAAAATAATACAATTTTGTTTTGATATATCTTAACTTACTACCAATTTACAGTTGAGGAAGTAACATAACCTGTAAGTAATAAAAACAGCTATTGCTTGAAATCATATTTTATCACATAATAATTTAATCAAATAAACAATGAGTTCTATGTGAACTCATAAGTATACAGTTTTACTCCTATTGGTAAAAGTTTACACTTCAAAAATTGGAATAAAAATGTATCATTCCCATTCATTGTGTGAGATTTTTTTAATATAAATTAATATTTTTTTAACTGGTAATTAATATTGTATAATCACACCTCAATTTAATAATTTAGAATACATTAAGTAGCATAACCTATGTGTATGAATACAGCCGTTGTATGAAATCATATGGTATCATTTAATTTTATGGCAATTAAATTGTTACAGCTAAATCAATGTAACATAATAGCATGATAAAACATGTTTGCCATCTAAAAAAGTGGTAAGTTCACCAAAATTATTTTACTTTAAAAACAGAGACTTTTTACTATTATAAATTCACCAGTAGATAGCCTACAATAATGAACTTTATGAAAATGAAATATTTTAAAAGTAAAATTTCTATTATTACTTTTGAGATAAAAAATCATTTATTTTAGTAATGAGATATTAGAATGTTGTCCTGTTATATAATTTATAACTATGAAGTCATATTTCAGTATTAAATTTCTAGTTGAAATTTGTTTATTTTCATTTTAAATGATCTTGCCAATTCAACACTGCTTTTTAAAGTATTTGTTTTTATCAATAATTTAAATTTTATTTTGAAAACTAAATACAGCAGATACATACAATGTTACCGAAAATAATGATAAACAATCTTTTTCCACAGAAAGTACCAAAAGAAAAAAAAAGATTATAACTATGCATTTGTTTTTCTATAGAACTAGATTTATTTCAGCTGGTTGCATGTCCAGACATCATGCTACTACACTTTAGTAAGCCTCTAACTATTGGTTGCCAATATAACGGCCAATAATATAAATATATTAGTCTTTATATAAGTTATAAACTTAATATCCATTACTAGCTTCTACTACAAACACTAGATACAAGAGATTGGCATATTACACTCGGTGGAGTGTATCTAGGATTTTCTTAAATAATAGCACAAGATGAAAATATTAAAGGAAGCTTAGAGTATTCGTGAAAGAGGAGTATTATCTAAGAATACAAAATCGCAGATGTGAAATATATTTTTTTATCAATTAGTCTTGATGATTCCTCTATAAAATGTATGCCACATTGTGGTGCCTTTCTCTGTCTCTTTAGCTCAAATTTTAATTTTAGTTTTTGAGTCCCAGCGAAGTACACACACCCCACATACCCTATCTGGATTCTACCCTATGGAATGCTAAGGAAGTACATTACAACTCTTTTGCTTTTTGTAAATAAAATAATATAAATAATACAATTATTATTTTCACTCAATAATTATATTTAAATAAAATAATAAGGTAACTTCTTCAAGAATTATAAAACAAATTAGTCTAAATTAATTAATGAAATGATCCTTCTGAAATAAAATTATAAAAACCAGCTTTCCTTGCCTAAAGTCAGTCTAAATAAATGTCTTTTAGCAATTGTGTAATGTAGGAGGTTTATTCAATTTAGGCCAATGGCCCTTTGTAAGTGTTGCATGTCACTTTATTAAATACTTTGCAGAACACATTCCTACATTTCATTAACATAATAAGGCAGATATTTTTATTTTAGTATTGATTCATACATGAACTGCTATTCTTTATCTAAGTATTATATGAAGTTTTCATCTTTTAACTAAGGTCTTAATTAAATAAACTAAAAATGGCAAACCCACATTTGCAAACCCACATCAATGCAAAATTTGCATTAAATTAGTTTTAAATTATTAAAACGAAGAAAACTTCGGCTAGTATTATTCTTTCTTATTTATGATTTAAATTGTTTTTCATACAAATGCTTTTATTATCGTATTTTTTGTTTAAGTAATTACAAGTAAAATACTTGTACACTTTAACTTATGTTATGTTTGCTTTTAACTTGATTATGTAACAAGGTAATAAAAATTACTGCAATATGCCACTTGCAATATCAGCAAATAGAATTAAGTTTTGATGGTTGAGTTGAGGATGCCAATAGATCTCCTGTGTTTTTTTGCAGTTTTAACACAATTTTTATTAAATAACAAGAAAAATAACAATTTCTTAGCACTTTACAAAAACATGGCATAAATATTAGATTTATATTTATACTATTTACTGTTGGAGGTTTTTTTTACTTGTAATAGCTTATAAAACAATTAGCCAGGTACAGTCCTGATTTGCTGTCATGTGCTTTATGCTGATATAAGGTGTCTGCGGATATTTTTGTTGTAATACATACACAATTTTTAAGTCTTCTTCTTTCGTTTTTTTTTGTTGGCGGGTTCTCTGTAATATTTCTTAACGGCTTATCTTTCTTGAAGCACTCAAAAGATGTATAATTATATATTTTTTTAAATACCTTATGTAAAATGTGAATAAAGGTTTTTTTTCTACACGCACCAACTGTTTTACACTCGCACGAGTAATAGCTAAACATTTGGACCTGACATTCAACAACAAATTCTTTTTCATTGCAAAAGAAATTTGTAGCAAAATTATAAACATATTTTTTTTTACTTCTAATCAGAAAGAGATTTATAATTATATCTTTTTTTAAAATACCTTTTGTAAAATATGAATAAAGATTTTGTATGCCTGTTATTAAAGATGCATGAGTAACAGTTAAGCATTCGGTCCTGCCTGTCAACAACAAACTTTTTTTGTAGCAACAGAAATGTATTACAATATTATTAAATTACTTTAGATAAATTATATCGTAAATATTTTACTTCTATCAATGAGAATCAGAAACAGATATACTGTCAAAAATTATATCAAAAGGAGAAATGCTATGAAATTTATATTAAAAATCAATAAAAGTAGACAAACGTTCAAGTATAAATTAAAAATCTATTTTTCTATGTAAAAGTTGGTATTTTGTAAAGAAAAATACAATTCTCATTCCATAGACACCATATTATTAACATGCATGGCAGGTTCTCTCCTAGCCTACAAAATAACAATGCTCTAACAAATTGTTGCAGACAGAGATAGTGCTGAAGGGTGTGAGTCGAATGGAAAATTCTACAAAGTTGGAGAGTCATGGACACCTGTAGAAAAAGGTAGTTGTAATATTTACAAATGTGAAGGCAAAAACTCAAAATCTGCTCTCACGTAAGTAATCTTTTTAAAATTTAATAAAAATGTACTCTGTTATTTTCATGTATACAAAAATCTCTTCAGAATAAGCATAAAACTACCAAATCTGTTTAAATTTAAATTTGTGTAGATGGTCTCTGAAGTTAGGGGTAATTATGTTAAATTTATATTTGTGAAAATATTTTCATATATATTTTAATTTAATGGTTCATTATATGCTACAGTTTGAAAATATTGTTAAATTTTGTATTACCTTAGTGAGCACATAATTAAACAACTCTTAGGAAAATTTTACATGTTTTCATCTCTCTATATGTTTAACGGCCTTATTTATGTAAACATAATCCATAAGACGAAACCTTCCACTGATTGTCTGTACCATTCAATAATGCAAAAGCTTTATCAAGGTATATTATTTGAAGTATTATCATTTAGAAAAATATTTCATGATAGTTCCATGTTCACAGTTCAAGGATCTTTAGGTTTATGTCTAACCATTCCAATAATATACCTCGTACATTGTGCATAAGGTTATATAATATAGCTATTAAAACATTCTATATTTAAGACAGTTTATACATTAATATTTTGAGTCCTGTATCTACTGTTCCTAGCATTATCACATTCATTTTTGTTGAATTCTTTTGCAGAACATGTAATCAGAACTCATAGAGTTCAAACTGAAAATATTTATACAATATACTAATGTTTTGAAAACATTTTGTTTTTAAAATAAATATTTAAAAAATAATTCTTGAATTTTGTAGTCTAATACGTTTGGTGAATCTTATTAATCACTTAAACAATAGTTTATGACTATCCGAACTTTATATTTAGTAAATTTGTTAAAACTTACTTAGATAGAATGTTTTCCATCGCTATGTGCCGATCTTCATCAGTGTCTTCTGCTTGGAGATGTTGGGTCAAGAGGTGACGGTTTTAAAGGCAGGTTTTCGATAGTATCAAAGAGTTTGTGTGATTTGTATTATGTTTGTTCATTTAATATGTTTGTATTTTGTGTTGTTGTGTGTCTGTAAATTTCATATTGTTCTAGTGTGTTGAGATGTAGTCCTTTTTTGTTGATGTGTAGGATTTATAAATTATGATAAATGTCTGTGTATTTGTGTCCTGTTTCTTTTAAGAAATAGCCCGCAAATTTCAAAAAATAGGTTACAAAATAGCATACAAAACCAATAAAAAATTACAATACAAAATACAACACAACACCAACAACAAAAATAAACTACAAGCATCAGGCGTATACAAACTAAACTGCAACAAATGTAACAAATTCTACATTGGACAAACAGGTCGCAGCTTTAAACAAAGAGTCGAGGAACACAAACAGAACACCAACTCAACATTTTACAATCACTTAAAAGAAACAGGACACAAATACACAGACATTTATCATAATTTATAAATCCTACACATCAACAAAAAAGACCAAATCTCAACACACTAGAACAATATGAAATTTACAGACACATAAAAACACAAAATACAAACATATTAATTGAACAAACACAATACAAATCACACATACTCTTTGATACTATCGAAAACCTACCTATAAAACCGACACCGCTTGACCCAACATCTCCAAGCAAAGACACTGATGAAGATCGGCACATAGCGATCGAAAACGTTCTGTCTCAGTAAGTTTTAACAAATTTAATAAATATAACGTTCGGATAGTCATAAACTATTGTTTAAGTGATTAATAAAAAATAATATTTTAACAGGGCATGTAAAGTTTATTTTTAAAGTTTTTTTTTCAATTTTTGTTAATTATAATTTTTATTGAGCTCATAATAGACCTCTGGATATGTTGACATCTTGGCTGATGATAGCAACTGGTCATCATTGCGAATCTCATTTGCTGAGTAAATGATGACAGGTTATTTTGACTTCCATTTCTCTTTCTATGCCTTTCTTTCAAATTTAACGCAAGCCAATGACAGTTCTTTTTTAATATTCTTCTCATCAAATGAAGCTTCAAGTTTGTCCAGCATTTTTTGCCCTTCAATTTTACCATTCTTTGATTTTTTATGTCTATTCTCTTAAAATAATGTTCCACACAAGTTGCTAATGGTGACATTCATTTATTATTAACTATTATTTTCATTAAAATTAATTACTTACACTTTTTAAAAAATGTTTTAACTTGCCTATAGTAGCACTTACTTTGCTTGTTGAGGACGGCCGTTTCGGGAGATGTGTCCCTTTGTCAACTCAGACCGTAACTCCCGAAATGGCCGTCCTCAACAAGCAAAGTAAGTGCTACTATAGGCAAGTTAAAACATTTTTTAAAAAGTGTAAGTGATTACTAGTAGCTCACGCGAAGATGGAATCAATAAATGTTAAAATTAATTATAACCATTTCAATATTTTAAAATAATGTTTTATACTTTTTATTTCACATCATTTTGAAAATGTAGAACACATTCAAAATGGGTCAGAATTTAGAGAAGCGCCAAAAATACTGGATTTTTTTACTAGAAAGGTTGATGGTAATTATTACCACATTAAGTTTTATTCTTAAAAAACATTTTTCTGGAGTTTTAGAGAGTGTCACAAGTTGGGTCAAAAGTAACAACAGATTGAACAACATTCATGTTCTATACCCCTAAAAAACCTGTTTCAAGAATTTTGAATAAAAAAATTACGAGTAAATATTTTATTTAATTTTAGAATGTTTTATATGAACAAAAATTTTAACACTATCAAGGATCAATTTTTGTTTTTAAAAAGTCCTTTGGTATGTAGTGGCAATAATTCTTAAAAATAGACTTCACTCTGTGAAAGCTAAGATGAAACTGAAATAGCTCTATGATGAATTTATACAAAAATATTATTGATAATAATGGAAAAGTCCTGTGTTTTGGCAAAAAAAGCTTGATCAAATTGTTGGGCAACCACCCACAGTCAGGAACAGATTTGATTCATGACTGCTTCAGTCAACATGTTACAATTGTTAATAAAATATACTTAATCTGATATTGTATAAATAAATATTTTTAAAATCAGTGGGGTTTTTTGGTTGTATATTTAATTTAATAAATTTCATAACACTAGCTTGAATTTATTGAATTATTTATAATTTTTATATCTAAAGTTCTAAAAATATTTTTGAAAACATGAGTATAATTTTTATATCTAAAGTTCTAAAAATATTTTTGAAAACATGAGTATAATTTTTATATCTAAAGTTCTAAAAATATTTTTGAAAACATGAGTATAATTTTTATATCTAAAGTTCTAAAAATATTTTTGAAAACATGAGTATAATTTTTATATCTAAAGTTCTAAAAATATTTTTGAAAACATGAGTATAATTTTTATATCTAAAGTTCTAAAAATATTTTTGAAAACATGAGTATAATTTTTAAAATATTTTAAATAGTCAGAACATTTTCTAAACATTTAACGTAACATTACAGTAAAGACAATATTAGGTTATAATATTAGTTTTCAATTTTTGTACAGGTGTGCTGCTTTCTTAGCTCCAGGCTGTGAAATAATTCAAGGAGATCCAAACAAACCATACCCTGCATGCTGTCCCCAACCGAAATGCCCTGATAAGAAGAAATCATAGACTTATTTCTAATTAAATTTATAGGCTTAAAAAAATATTTTGTTAAAACTGTTTTTATTTGTAACATTGATAGCAAATATCAGAAAAACATTCAAGAGTATGATTAAAAATGTATTGTTTGGTATATGTATTACTAGTTTTGTTACAAGTGATTTATTTTAGCAAAACCATTCATTAAAACATTATTTTTCCAATTAATAGTTTTTTTAAAACATCTTGAGCTATTTTTGGTGATTGGAATTGCTAAAACTTATTTTGTAAAAAAGAATCAAGAGTAAATGACTTATGTTAGATTGAACCTAACATGGGACCGATGGTGTGATTTCTTATAGCGCGACTGATGGCGGGATAGACACAAATATTGGATGTAATAAAGCTAGAAGTGGATTACATTTTAGGATTTAAGCACTTTTACTTGCAATACCACTTATTTCAACTTTGAATGAGATTGCTTTTTATAGTAGATGTTCAAACTCAATTCACAATTACAACTTGGTCTAATTTTAAACTGAAAGCTTAATATGATTAATATTTAAAACATTTGTTTTGCAGTTAAAAATTAGTAAATTATTTTTTTTAATTTTAAACTATATGAGGCACTGCAATGCAAAGGGGTGCAAGTGACAAAAGTAAGATTTTGTGTAAAACTGGTTCAAAGTTTAAGTCTTATTGTAAATTCTACTTATATTTTTTGCAAATGCTATCTACACACTTTATTTTGTCATGTATTTAGTTGTTTAAATATGCAGTATGAAATAAATATAATGGTAAATTAGGGCAGGGTAATTTTTGTTTAATTACCCTGCAATCACTTACACCCTTTTACTTCCAAACATGTTACTTACACCCCTTTGCAACTGAAGAATAAGGCATATTTTGTTGGTTATAAAACACCTGTTGAATATAAAAATGAAAATAATGTATTACTTTTTATATACAAAGTTAATCTGAGTCATACATTTTATCTTGTTCTTCGTCAGAGAAGCCAGGGAAGGGATTTTCATGAGAAGTAGATGGGACTGCCTTGTCATGTCCTTCTTGCCTCATGTCCTTGCAGTTCTTTGTACCTTTCTTCTCTTTCATCTTGTTTCCTTTTCCTTTTGGTGGGGGTCTTACTGCTTTGGATTTTTTCTTCGCATGTTTAGGTTCTTGATAGAATTTGGGGTTAATGGGTGGCAAAAACTGTAAAAGAGACTGCAGGTCCTTGTACTTTTCAGTCGAGATAGTTGGTGGCTGTTCATAGAGTGGTTTTAAAGTAAAGTTTGTTGAAGGTTTGGGTTTGGTCTTGTTAAATTCTGAGAAAGGTAAGTCCTCATCTACTGATAATTTATAGTAAACTGTCAAAGGGTCTGTTTTTTTTAATCGAAGCCAATGAAATTTGCCGATCCCATCAATGTTTACTTTTAATGTATCACTCATATCTTCGGCGGAAAAGAAATCTTCTGTACTCATCTTTACAACCTGGAACTTCCTGTTTGAATTTGCCACTGCTGAAACCCAATCATGAGGCACAAAAACATACTGCAAATTTTTCTTTGCCTTTTCGATTATTCTGAAATCTTGGTCGCACTCCATGTAATAATGCCCTGCTACCAAGAATTTGTGATCCTTACAATATGCATATGCTACCACCTCAATGTTTGTATTCCTTACAATATACATCCAGAATCGAGCAATATACTGATTTTTGTTTTGCCCCCCACAGTTGTCGCTAAAAGCTATGAGGTGCTTAACTGAAGGTGGTAAATTTTGAACAAATTTCAACAAACATGATCCGATTTCTTGTGATCCTCTTGAGGCTTCACCCTCGTGCCACATGAACATGGATGAGTGCTTTCTACCAAAGTTATGTATGTCAAGATTATAAGTCCAAAGTTGCCTTGCATAGTTGCTCTTTGTATACTCTATTGCAAGTTAATACGGAAGTAGGCTAAGTTTTTTGTAGGTCAAAACAAATCGCTTTCTTCAGCAAGCTTTTTAGTTTCTGTCTTTGCAGCTCTAAGTTTTTCTGCTGTTCTAAAGTGAACTTCTTTGAGGGATTTGTATTTTTCAACATCATTAATGGCAATTTTAATTTGGTTTTCACTGGTTTAACAACACCCCACTAAAGCATTTTGTTAAGAGGCAAACAGGTGTAAGTGCACCTAACCCCCTCTGCTGATAAACAAAATGAAGCTTTCAATTAGTAGTTCTTCTTTACACCCCTAAATATCAGCACATGTCAGGGTTAGCACTTACATCTCTTTGCCAACAAATAAAACAATGTATCCCCTATCATTTGCACTGGTTATCTCTGAATTTTAATTTTTGTCACTTGCACCCCTTTGCATCTCAATGTCTCATATGAACTTTTTGTAGTGAACGTTCTTTTTTCAAATAACTTTAATATAACTATAAACGAAATAAGTTACCATAGTAATAAAAATGTACGGAAAATAATTATATTTCCTAATATATTATAATTAGAGGAGATAGGCAGAGAATTTATAATAGGAACTAAATTCAGACATGCAGAGTTTAGGCTACTATTAGGGGCTACAAAAAAGTATTGTTGGGGCATTGCATCTTTTTTTACATGCAATTGCTCAGTTTTATTGATTAGGTAATTTTGTTTTTTGTGATTTAAAGTGTTTTTATCATTTTCAACACTTGTTTAGGCCTGTATTAGAGTATTGCTTACTTTCATTGATTTAAGTAAATTTTTCTCAACCTATATATTTAATAAGATTATTTCAAGGTATAGAGTTTTGAATAGATATCTTAATTTTTTGTAAACTAACTAACCTCTTTCAATATATGACTGCAATTAGCCTACGTTTGGAATATTGTGAGAAGTCTACAAATTTGGACTACTACACTAATTTTATGCAACATCATTATGAAGGATATATAAGATTCATTTTTCTTTAAAGAATGTCAAGACATAAATTAAAATACATTCCTAATAACACAGAAATAGGAATTTAAAAGCAAGTAGCAGCCATGATAAACTGTAAGGTATTAAAAGTAAGAATTATTCTAAATCTTATTTGGATGCTTATACATTAATATTTTCAAATCTTACAAATTTGAAGTTGTACATGTTAAAATATAGTGTCGGGTAAAGTATTTAAGCAAATTTGGCATGATGAAAACAAATAAACATACTACTGGGCCAGAGTACCGAGCAAACTATGAACTAAAACGCACCAATTTCAAAATGTCATTTGACCTTCGGGTAGACCAGGTTTCAGTTTTCTTGATTAATTTGAGGCTTCCAACAGCTATTGGTGAATGGATTTAATTTTTTTTTAATGTTAGGATTAAACCAATGATTTAAAGGCAAACTTTTGCAGAAATGTGTTAATAAGACAATTCCCCCTCATGATAAAATAACTGTGTAACTCCATTAGTCTGTAATGTTTGATTTTTAATTGTCTATGTATTCAGGAATATGTTTATTTTGTATTTTTATATTCTCCTAGGACAGTGCAAAATTGTACTGCCTGTACAAGAACAATATTGTATCATCATAATAATTATATTATATAAAATTTTTATAATATTTATCTTAAAATAAAAGTTCCTCCAACTGCACAACGAACTTATATTTTGAACTTATTTAGCTTAATTATTATAATTATATTGTTACTATCACGATTAAATAAGAAAACTTCCAGAATACTCCACAACAAGGAAGGTTCTGTTAAAAAAAAGTTTATAACAAATGAAAACAAAATAGGTTCAAAGTCAAGACAAATCAATGCCTATTGGTTAAAGAATAAATTGAAACTGGAACAACGCCAAACATAATAAAATATACCATAAACAAAGTTCACCATGTCATATTTAAACTCCTGTAGTGAACATCATAGTTGCTGCAATACAAATCTATAAGAGGAGTCTCTTATACTACCATGTTTATAATAAAGTGAATATTGGTTTTGAGCTTAATACTCAAGTTAACTGATTTGCAAAGCATTGAAATAAGTAAACATTTTATTTAATATAAAAATACTTACTTACTTACTAGCCAACGCCCACCCTTGGCTGTTGAGCCATTTGGTGACGAGCTGACCAGTTTAGACAAACCAGTGGGTCATCCTCATCTCCGGAATGGTCGAGCACATAGCATTTCATCAGATGTTCCGCATCCATTGTATCGTGTAAACAGAGAGGGCATTCCGGTGTAGGGAGCACGCCGATGCGATGTAGATGGGCGGCCAAGTAGTCGTGGGCAGTTTGCATTCTGAACTTGGCAACGCCTACAGTTTGTGGAAGTCTGTGATTGATGGGCCCTGTGGTGACTAGGTTTTCCCATTTTCTTCCTACTGATTGCTGTGTAAGGTGCAGTTTGCTGGCCCGGTCGATAGTTGCATTGATGAGGACTTTCGTGCTTTGCAATGACGCATGCAAATGGGTTGTGCCTTTTTGGCCAGAAAGTCTGCCCTCTCATTTCCATAGATGTCAACATGGCTTGGGATCCATTGTAAAGCTATAAGCCAACCCCCATTCGCCAGGTGTTCCAGGGCTTTTCTTGTTTCTATTGTACTTTTGCAGTCTGTATCTGTAAAAATATAAAAATTAAAAAACCTATGCTCATAATAAATAACATAATAAAGTAATTGATTACTTCATTACTTCATACTTCATAACTTCATTATTTCATTACTTCATACTTTATTACTTCATTACTTCATACTTCAGTAGATCCAAGTCTACAAATTACATCTGACAGCTTGTATGTATCTTGAATGTAAATGCAACCCATTCTGTCCACTAAAAAAGTATAGAACCTTTTATAGACTTTTAAAGGTTTAATTTTTTAATCAAAACAGTTATAAATTTAAGCTCAAAAAGTTTAATACAGTCGAAGTAACTACTAAAACATACTTGCCTATAGTAGCACTTTCCCTTATTGTTTAAGGAGAGCGACTACTTTGGGAGTGTAGGTTAAGATTGAGGGTCGGTTAAGATAAAAGAGTAGGGATATTAGGTGATTTTTGAGAAATGTTTGGGGTTAAACGTGAAAAAATTATGAAGTTGGAAGGTGAATGTCAATTATAATGAATGTGTATTTACGTTATTATTCTCTTGCGGAAACCCTCACAGGTTGGTGTTTTTCAGAACACACTTTTTGTACAAGGCCAGTGCATTTTTCTATGCTTTGAGTTATGGACAAGACTGTTATCGATGGTTACAAACTGTTCATAACAAGAAAACATTACAGTATTCACAAGATCTCCAACCAAAAAACTGCTAGTTTGAATTGTTTGTATATTTTATACTGTTCAACCGTGGAATTGCCTATTTCTAAATTGTTTATGTAGAATTTGCAGGTCTAATGTTATATTTAGATCTAGTTTGTAAATATAAAATGCTCAGCAAAATTTGAGTGTTTTTTTTTTTTGTGCGAACGTATTAATAGAACTTGGCTGTTAATTTCTAAAATGTTTGACAAATGACCTGTAGATACCTGAAGCCAAACTCACTGTTTTCACATCTCCAGAAATCATTTGAAGTGCAATGTATCATTATGTTTTTTTCTTGGTACTGAAGTAGTGGCCCAGTTTAGTTATAAAATCATATCACTTCCATATTTCATAATTGGATTGATGAAGATTTCATGAAAGTTGTGTAAATCTGAAAGGGGTTCCAGCTACGAGTTCCATTATTCTAAACTTTTGGTTGATTTCATTTACTTTGGAAGTATTTTTTCAAGATAATTTATGAGTAATATACCAATATTGCAAATGTTTCCATTGTTACATGTGAAAACTTGAATTTTTTTTTCTCTTTCAATTTATTTATTATAAACTGCAACTAAGATAAATCCTATCTAGCAGCTTGCTTTCTGATGGAGATTACAATGTTCGTCTTGTTCCAGTGAACGAGACTGACTTAATGTTGCTCTGGAATCAAGTCCAAAGGTTTAGTGCGCTGAAGTCTACGCACTGGTATCCTGTGAGCTAGTCGCATAGCTACAGGGTTCGTATGTTCCTGGAGCCGCCCGTAGTGATTCACTGCTGCAGTAGCGGCCTCCTCTCTCACGCTCTTCATCTTGAGGTCCCTAAGTATATAATAGTTACGGACGTACCATGGAGCTCCCACTATAGCTCTCAACACTTTATTTTGGAAGCGTTCTATTACTTGTAAATTGCTGCTCTTGGTGCATCCCCAAAGTGGTAACCCGTATGTCATACTGGTTTTAGCACTTGCTTATAAACAATGAGTTTATTGTAGGGGCTTAACTCCGAATACCGGTTCATGAGCCATGCTAGTCTTCTGTATCTCACATCTAGTTCATCTCTTTTTTTCTTCACGAGATTTCCAGTTCAATTTAGCGTCCAATGTTAAACCTAGGTATTTCACCTCCTTACAATTAGGAACAACCCGGCTATTTATTATGAGGTCAGTTTTGACCTCTGCCTTATTGGTAAAAATAATATGAGCAGACTTATTTTCATTAAGTTTTATGCGCCACTGCCTAGTCCACTCACTAACACTATCCAGGGTGATCTGCAATTTAGCTGTTGCGTGAGCCTCATTTTGTGCAACAGACAGGATAGCTGTGTCATCTGCAAACGTCGCCATAATTGTATTCCCATTTACAGGTATGTCCCTTGTATACAAGAGGTACAATACCGGTCCAAGGACACTACCCTGAGGCACACCATCAACGATGTCCCTGAAACAAGAGTACTCCCTACCCTGCTTGACGTGGAAGATTCTGTCCGCCAGATAGGACTTTAGTATTTGCCAGAATTCTTCTGGAAGATCTCGATGAATTTTATATAGTAAGCCACCGTGCCAAACACGATCAAATGCCTGGGAAACATCGAGGAAGACACCAGAGCATACCCTCTTCATCTCCAAGGTTTCCTCAACTACTTCTACAATTCGGTGCACCTGGTCTATAGTGGAGTGTTTGCTCCTGAAGCCGAATTGGTGGTTTGGAACCAAGCCTCGTTCTTCAATTATTGGTTTGAGTCGTTTCAGCAGCAGTCTCTCAAAAATCTTTGATGTCACTGGAAGCAATGATATCGGGCGATAAGATGTCTTCTCATTCGGTGGTTTCCTTGGCTTCGCAATCATTAAGATTCCAGCTACCTTCCACTGTCTCGGAACATATTTTAACCGGAAGCACGCATTGAGCAAGTGTAGAAGTTTCATGACAGCTCTGTGTAGCAGCTCCTTCAGGATCTCTCCAGTGATCAGATCATACCCAGGAGCTTTTTTATTTGAAACCTTTGTTAATTCTTTCTGAAGTTCTTTGAAGGTGACATGTTGAATCATCAGGTTATCAGTCCTCCGTAAGTACGTGGTATTTTCACTGGCAGTTTGTCTTGGCAAAGGGGTAAAGATATCTGCTAGATAGTCCGCAAAGACTTCTACTTTTTCTTTATCAGTTTTAGCCCATGTTTGATTCCCGACCCTGATGGGTGGTATTTGTGTTTTTGGTCTCTTGAGTGAACTTGTGGCTTTCCAAAGAGAATAGTCATTTACTTTATCTGCCATCAGACCATGAAGATAGTTGCTGACTTCATCACTCTTGACTTGCCGCAGGGTGTCTCGTAGCTCATTAGTAAGACGATTTTGCGTGGTCTTGTCAGCTGGATCACGCGTCTGATGCCATCGCCGTCGAGTTTTCCTCTTCTCTCTCACTAATAGACGGACCTCAATGGTGCAGCATTTTTTATTGTTAACCGGCTTGTTGATAGGATCAGGGGTGTTGTTCCAAGAAGCCAGCTGTAGGTGATTGACAAACCTCTCCACCTCTTCTTCTAGTTGGTTGCTGTTTCTTATAAGCACGGCAAGCTCGATTTTATCTTCCAGCTCCAGCCGGAAGCTCTCCCAGTCTGTGCTTTCACTTGTTAACTTAGGAGCCGTTTGTCGTAACAAGAGTTTTTCGCTGATTGATAGAATGACCGGTGTGTGGTCAGAGCTGAGATCACCACAGCTTTCTGTCCTAATGCAGTACCCTGCAAGCCCTCTTCCGACAAAAAGTCAATCAAGTCCGGCAGTTTTCTGATGTCAGTTGGCCAGTAGGTCGCCCTTCCAGTTGAATAGAAGTAACAATTTTGTTTGCATCCAGCTTCATACAATACCCTTCCTCTCGGAGTTATTAGACGGGAGCCCCAAAAGGTATGTTTTGCATTGAAGTCACCACCCAACAAAAACTTGCGACCGAGGCTGGTAAAAAGCTCAATGTAGTCGACGTGGTGCAAACTATACTGTGGTGGGCAATAGATTGCAGAAACTGAGAAGGATTCTCTATTCTTTTAATAGACCAGAATCGTAGTGACTTGCATCATAGCAAGTTGTATCTTCAGATCGAGAGAATGACTAATAGTTTTTTTTATAATCACTGCAGAACCTCCTCTGGCTATTCCTGATGGGTGGTTGGTGTAGTAAATATCAAACCCCCACACCTTAACTACATTTTGTCGTGTAAAATGTGTTTCAGACACAAGATATATATCAATGTTCTCACTATTAAGAAACAGTTCCAATTCATGAATTTTATTTTGAAGCCCATTGGCGTTCCATGTAGCTATTCGTAAGTTATACGGTATTTTTGCTTATTGAAACTGGTTTTTAACAGTCTTCTCTAGCTCGGTGAGCCTGTACAATATGATTTTATTTATTTCACTTTGCTCCTCTAGCCGATGATGGATATGAGCCAGTTTTTGCCCTATGGATAAGGCTTCATCCTCTTCGTATGACACAGTTCTCAAGGATTTGTTGTTTGTTACTTGAGCGAACGATTTTTCACTGAATTTGGTTTCCCTTGAATTAAGCTGCAGTTCAAGTTGCCTTTCACTGGCGGGCTGCACTCGCCTTATTATTTGTCTGTCTGGTTTAGAGTTAACATTATTTCTCCGTTTCTGAAGTTCTTTGGCGACTTCACACCCTCTATAGTTGGCTGGATGCTCGCCTTTACAATTAATACATTTTGGCACAGTCTGTCTACTAACAGTGCAGTCTTTTGTGAAGTGTTTGCCAGCGCACTGCACGCACTTTGCTTCCCTTCGACAGTAAGCTTGAGTATGGTTGAAACCTTGGCATCTTTTGCATTGAGGAATTGACCTTGAATTCCTCCTCAAAGCTTCTACTTTTATCACCATATGGAGTATCGTCTTGATGTCAAACACGCGCTTTGGGTCTTCCTGTTTGTCGAATGTGAGCATAAACAATGGGAGACCCCGCTTAGTAGTCACCACCTGCCCCTGCTCATTGGATTTGATTTCTTTCTTTAAAATATTTACAACATCCAGCAATTTGAAGCCCCGGCCTTGAAGCTCATTTATTATATCCTCCTTACTACAGGAGTCGTGTAGACCTCTGACCATTACGCGCAGGGGCCTGTCATTTTTATTTTCGTAAGAATACCATTCAATTTTTTCAATTTCTAGCCTACTGGTAAGTGCTCTATAAGAGTCTGGATCTTGCACATTAATTTTCCATACGTTATTATTTAATGCGGAGTCTTTGAAGTCATCCTTAGACTCAGCCTTAAGAATTCCATACAGTCTGTTATAGTCATTGACCCCAGTTATGTTGATTGGTGGTGGCTGATGATCCCGTCGCTGGATGCCCCATGCAATCCTCGCTGTACCACCTGGCGTCTGACGTTCTATTCGCTGAATGCCCTGTGTAATCTTTGCTGTACCACTAGTACTTTGCTGTGGTGAAAGCTTCGGTAACAATTCGGCTTTTCTTTTTTTGCTTCGACGTGATCTGTACCCGCTCAGGATTCAGTCCGTTTCACGAGTAAGTTGCTCTTCATCAGTAGAATAATTCTCATCCTGTTTCTCTTCTTCTAGTACATGCATTTGTTTGTCTTCACTTTGTGCGTTTCTCAATTTTCTGTTTTCATCTTTCAGTTCTTCAATTTCCTTCTCCAACTCTTTGCATAGCAGCTCCATTTCCTTCAATTTGTCTCTCACGAAGTCATCTTCTGACTTACGTTCTGGTGGAGTTCTAAGGACCATAGAGGATTTACAAAAAGGGTCTCTATCACTTGTAGTATTTACTTCCCTCTGAGCCAAGTGATTCACTCGCAGGGAAGAGTGGTCGCAGGTTGACGACAACCCGGGGCCCACTCGCTCACCCCCAACGGCCGCCGGTACTGGGGATCCGACTCCCTGCACCGTACATTTAATAGTCTTCTCCTTATTCATCATAAAGAATATTATTTGGTTTGATTTCGGAGCACCTCCTCCTAGCCTTTGAGTAAAGACTCCTCGTGCAAGGCAACACAGCTCATCCGCCTCATCCATCGTTGAGTCATTGAATAACTTCATCCGCTTTCAGAGCCGTTGACTGGGTTTCACCTAGTAACCCTAGGCAGGAGCCCTCACAAGGTACTACCATCCGGGCCAGATGGACCAGGGTTTTTTTAGGAGGTGTTACTCCTCCATCCCTCCTCCCTCCACATCCCACAGAATGAGGGATGGGCTCCAGGCTTGGGACTGGTATTAAGCGGAGTTAACTTGAAATTGATAAAAATATCTTTAAGTATTGAACTACAATACTACATTGTTGAAAATATTCTTTTAACAAATTGGTAACACAATTGCGTGACAAACATCTCATGAATTTATCAAAAAAACATTAAAATAACAAACAACAAGTAAGAGTACCTATATTTGCTTTTATAGAAACGTTAATAGTACATTGTGTACATTGCGGTTGAAATTGATTCAGATAACAACTAGAGATATTACGAGTTTAAGTAAAAATTGTATTAAAATGCATCTCGAGAAAAAAACTGTTTTAATTTTTGTAATATTTGTCAATGGGATATATTTAGTAAAAACAACTGTTGATATTTTCCATACATTGATAGCAATTGGTTTTCCCAGTTGCCTACAGTAATTGTACAATTATTCCCATGTAGTGGGTTAAAATATGTTTGCACTGCAGGCCTAACTCAGTGGACCTTGCTGCTAGTGCCTATTTTCTTTTGCAAACCTAAACACCTCCAGGCAAGAGATTCAGCAAAGGCAATGAAATCAAGGACCACTTATCTGAAATCACAGAAAACATATTTTTTGATGGAAAAAATTATAAAAACTCAGAAATGCATTGTAAATTACTATCTCAATCAAGTAAAAACAAACTTTCTTGTATACTTTCATAGTTTATTTCATGATAAGACAATACACTAGGCTCTCTTATTGTGGTTTAGACATCTAGACTTGATTTTATCTTTTTTTTACTGCAAGTACACTCAAAAATTTTTATCTGTTACTATGCAGCTAAATGACTAAATTAAACATCAAGTTGAAGTGAACGACATGTTTTGCTCTGATATCTGACACATAACAAAAATTATCAAACATTCAATTCTAAAGAATGTTTGATAAAATTTAAAATATTAGAAAAAGTTGTGTATTCTACAATATGTACTAAAAATACACTTTTCATATATATTCCGATATAAATTAAGAACTGTGCGAATTGTATCAATTAAAGGAACCACTCTAATTTGCACACACAGTATTACGTGTTTATCACAAGTTTAACTTAGTCAGTTCAAAATAAAATTGTATTTACTTATTGTTTAAATTTATGTTATTTAATTTTTATTGCCTATTATTAGTTTTATATTTGTTTAACTAATTTCTAATATTAGTAGGTTTTTAATATTGTAAGTAAGATGTTAGACTCGTTCTTTCGTCTATAATGTGGGGCTTCCTGATTAGTTGGCAATGGTTGGTAGCGGAAGAATGGATGGACTGCATAAATAATTTACCAGCTAATTTCTCAGTTCAGTTAGTAACTTTCTAATAATGCTAACTGTGTTTGAAAAACCTGCACATAAGAGAAACTTTTAAAACATGCACCAAAGGACAGCCATAGCTTGTGCTGGACCCAGTGCAAACCTTTACTATAGGGCCCCACAATTTGGTGCCTATCTTACGCATCTCTCTCTATAATTAGGACTACATTTCCCGTGAAAACAGTTTGAAATGTAATAACATTATAAACATGATATCATTAATAACACTCAATTACTAAATTATAAAATTAGACAAAATCAGATTTAAAATTCTGAGTGTGGGGCCTCGTAAGAAAACATACTCAATATCCTTATTTATTATTAAGGTTGTGATTATTTTTAGTAATAATATTTACTAAACACTTTTAAATATTTACAAACTTGCCTATAGTAGCACTTACTTATGTTTGTTGAGGACGGCCGTTTCGGGAGATGTGTCCCATTGTCAACTCAGACCGTAACTGATCTCAAGGTTTACGTAGGTTAGGGTGTTAGGGTGGGGTGGGATATTATGGTGGTGTGGGTGTATTTTGTGAGTAATAGGAGTTATGATGTCCCACCCTACACACATACTCAATACACAATTACATTACAACTTGCACGCATTTTTGACATTTTCTACTCAGAGTAGAAGGTTAGCTTCGAAAAAGAAATGATCATTTTGAAACACGTCAGCAAGTAAGCAATTACGTATTCACTTAGTTAAGTAGTGTAAAATTAGTTTAATCAGTGAATTCAAGATGATTACATCAAGAAACTTAAAAAATAAAATTTTTGTAGCATGTTCATATGCCTAATCTTTTATTATCTGTCTTTGGAAAACCATTAAACTTTTAGGTTAAGGCCCAAGGGCAAGGAGATTACCCAATGGTTTACTGGTTAATTACAATGCTTCTAACCAATATCATACCCAAACTACATGTAAAACCAAACGTCCCTAATTTTGTTTTCTGATTCTATTATACAGGTCTGTAGCTATAAGACTTACAAGAGTTAAAAGCTTTAAAATGAGTTTATGAACATATATATATACATAAAAATAGATCAAATACTTTTTTAATTTTCTTAGACTAAGAAGTGATGACATCAATATATTTTTTCAATCACCATCTACCCACTGATTAAAGAAAAAGGAAAGTGTTAGAGGTATTTACAGTGATATCTACAATGCCATATATAATTATGTCATGCTTTTGTTATCAGTCAATGTAAATGACAATTTTATTTTCAATTGTTTTTTCTTTTAACTTATCTCCTGAAATATAATTTATTGCCCCTAATAAATACCTAGCAAACAGAACCATTATTCTATGAATAGGATGTTACAAAAATATTCGTAAATAAGTATCATTTTGCAGAGGTTAGAACTATTTATATAACTAAGCAGCACCTGGTATTTTAATGACACGTACTACCATGATAGTTTTAACCTCCTTTCTATAGCAAAGGTTGAGGTTATATAGAACATGTGAGTTCAAAATAAACAATGGGCTTCATATAAACAATTAAAAAAAACTGTCATAATTATAAGAAAAAGTCAAATTTATTCCATTACTCTGAAATTTATTTAACAGTGTAATTAAAAACAAAATAAATATGTCTTCTTTTAATTTCTAGTAAATTTCTCAAGAGCCTTCATTTGGATGAAATACTATTGCAGTTTTTTCATTTAACTTTTTAATATTAGTTTAAACAGCAAGGTGTGGACAACATCATTTACGCAGATAGTAAAATTGTTTTAACCCATAACTACCCCATAATCTTCTAGATTATTTGAGGCACCATTTATCAAACTATGGTCCTTCAACCTGAAGAATAGGTTGACTTTAAAATCAGCAAAATATTACTACTAACCCTAAAAGTATCAAAAACTGCTTTTTTCAGTAGAGAGTTCCTACATCTTTTAAAGAAGAGTTCCTGCATCTTTTAATTTTATTTTTGAAAACAAAAATATATAATTACTTATAAATATTTTTTTAAAAAAACAGGCACTGCATTTCAAATTAACAATTATTTGTTCAAGACGTTGACTAATTATGATGATAATGGGTCATCATGGCAAGTCCTTTTTTTGCGGCATGACAACTGGGGTAGTTGTTAGGTAATACTTTTTGTTTAATGCCCCCTAACATCTCTGAAATAAAGCAATAGTTATTTACTAAGGCTCACATTAATAGTAACACAAATATGCCATTGAGAATGTTAATGAGAGAATGATGAAAACAACTGGGAACTTAGTCGGCAAAAATAGGGCTGGGTCATGAAGATACATCCCAGCTAGCTCAACCAGCTAAGCAGAATAAAGAAAAACCTCTATCTAATTTATCATTATGATAGCATATCTATCCTTAGCACTTCTTGTCAAATTTTAAAGTTTTACACTTTATAATGTTCTTATAGGCTAACATACGTAATGTAGATGATGTTAAATTCCCCTTCTTCAAGCATTTTATATTAAGGTACACAAAAATAATCCTTATATTTTAATATCAACTGGTTAGGGGAGTGTCTAATGTGTATAGTCTCAGACCTAGAGATTGGCAGTCCGCTGTCTTGAGCTATTTGCTCTGGATAACATTATGCAAAACAGTTCCTTGGACGTGGGGGAAACAAAACGTTTGACTGAGAGAATAAAAATGAAAAGCTACAAAAGGAAACAAGCTGAAAAATTAAATTTCTTCACAAATCTCTGTAATTCAGAAATTTCTGACAACTCTGGAGGGAAATATAGAAAATATTTTATCTCTCTGTACAAAAGTAAGAAAAATAAATGTTTAGATAACACGATTGGGTGGCATGCAGGTGCACACTAGCTTATGATATTGTAAAAATACAAAAGTAATAGTTTGGCCAAATGAGAAAAATAAATATCCCATTCAAGTTGAAATGTGTGAGGAGTATTTGCCTACCTGATCTAAGAGGGAGGAAAGGAATCCGGTATTTGTTATACTTCAGCCAAGAGTCACGCATTCAGACTGAATCGTCTGTCTACCTCAATGGGTTAATGGTGCTTTGCAATCGTAAGATATGTAAATAACAATTAATATCTCTATTAGTTTTTCCTGTCTATACAAATGGCAAATTTTGTGCATTATAGAGATCTGAAATAAAATAATATAAAAGTTGCTTGATGTAATCATCTTGAATTCACTGATTAAACTAAAATTAAAAGATACTCAACTAAGTGAATACGTAATGGGCTTACATGCTGAAGCCTTTCAAAATATCGTTCCTTTTATGAAGCAAAGCTTCTACTGGCGGCATTGCGTTAGGTACAAAGGTTGTCAGGATGGATTTATGACTATGGAAGGGGTGGGTTATTATGGTTGTGTGCTATGTAATGGAAAAGGATGTTGGCTTCAAAATGTGTGTGATCATTTAATATGTTTTCTGTTTATCTGTTGTGTAGTGTTTGCATATCTTGTATTTTTATAAAGTTGTTAGTTTTTTACTTAGTTTTAGTATTTGGAGAATGTTTAAATTAACATGTATGTCTGTATGTGTGTGTTTGTGTTATTTAGGTGTGTTGTGTAGCTGGATTTTGGGTTTGTTTGGTTTCTTTGGGCAATATGTTCTTCGAAGCGTGTATAGAATGACCTACCGGTTTGGCTGATATAATCGCTGGGACAATCATTACATGTTAATTTGTAAATATCAGATAGTTTGTATTTGTCTGTTTGTTTTTGAAAGGATTATATGTGCTGACTTAAAGTGTTTGTTGTTTTGTAAGATATATTGTAATGAAGTTTTTTGAATGTGGCCGATTATTGGGATATGAAAAAAGGAAATCTTTCAACTAGAACTCAATCAGTTTACAGAATAAAATAAAATAATGAAGTTAGATTAATATGAGTCATTTGAATGAATTTTTAATAGAAATTACATTTTTATTAAATTAGATTTTTATTTTATTTCTCCTATCCCTTCTCTCACCTGCTCTCTTTCTTATATATATCACTTTCACTTATGTACTTAAACAAGAATCTTACTTGGTATTTATGCGAGCTAACTTTCAATGGCTGGTCGTGCCGTCATCCTCGGGCATACTGCCAGTATGTTGTTTAAGTACATAAGTGAAAGTGATAAGTGTATACAAGAAAACAGTGTTGCATAACTACAAATATATATATATATATATATATATATATATATATATATATATATATCACTTTCACAAGAAAGTACTTAAACAAGAATCTACTTAAACAAGAATCTTACTTGGTATTTATGCTAGTTAGCTTTCAAAGATTGATAGTATCTCCATTATTGAGCATCACTGACCAGGGGTTGTAGTAGACTTACTACAATCCCCGGTCAGTGATGCTCGATAATGGAGATACTATCAATCTTTGAAAGTTAACTGGCATAAATACCAAGTAAGATTCTTGTTTAAGTACATATAGGGAAAGTGATAAGTGAATACAAGAAAACAGTGTTGCAAAGTTAAATATAAATATATATATATATATATATATATATATATATATATATATATATATATATATATATATATATATATATACATATATATATATTGTGATTTTTCACGTTGTCCATTATTTTTCAGTTGCATCGACTTTATAAAGTTATTTTGTCAATTGTAAACAATTAAAAAAAGAAGATTTTGAAATATCAAAATAAAATAAATTGAGAATTATTTATATTAATATAATAAGTAAATGAAATAATAACAAAAATACTGTAGGAATATATGGTGAGAAATTTTTTTTTAATATTTAAAGTTAAAGTCAGTTACACTGTGTATTCGCTTTCAAATAAATATAACATTTATATATTAAAACAATAAGAGGTAAATAAGTCATGATTAGCAAAATAATAGAGATAAAAGTCAACAACTGCATCGATTAGATGAACTTTTAATTTATAATGGTTATAAAACTACTTTTAAAATTAAATACTTATAAATTAAAAACTAAATCAATATAAATGAACTGAAGCCAATAGATTTGACTGTCCTGGTGAATCATCAATTGTCATGGACAATAAAATACACAAGGTCAATAAACATATTCAAGAGATTAAAGACAAGATTTTGATCAATGTGATAAATAAATAAATAATTGTAAAAGAATATAAAGTTATTTAGTAGGGATGGGCCGATTCCGATTCTCGATTCCAGGAATCGTCGATTCTAGGTGGTATCGAGGAATCGTCGATACTCGATTCTTCATTCATTAAAGCATCGATTCCGATTCCTATTTTGTTAACTATTAAAATATGCATGTGGAGTAATTTATTACCAAACAAAATTTATTACCAAAATTTATTATATTTGTGTGGAAAAATAATTAATTACCAACTATGTCTTATTTATGTATTAGTTGATTTGAATGAATTAAATGATTAAAGTAAACAAAAATATTATTATTTATGAAGCAACAGCAATCAAGATCGTAACCATTTCTGGTCGTTTGACATCACTCGTCTCTCTCTCTCTCTCTCACTAAATGTCAGAACAAAACACAAAAAAGTACAGTAAAAACTCGATTAACCGTCACCGTCGGAACCGTGGCCATGACGGTTGAGCGAATAGACGGATAACAGAAACACTGTATTATTCCTCCGAAACTTAACCTTAATAAATTATATTATAGACAGATATCACTCTCACGGTTGAAGGTTTTGTGTAGCCTATTACATTAAAACAGAACTTTTAAAAGGTTTTGCCATATGACCAAGATGTTAACTAAATTAATTATCAGAGAACTAGCATGTAAGCTAATATAACTTGAAAGAATCGAGAATCGACTAAAGAATCGAGAATCGAAAGGAAAATTTTAGAATCAGAATCTGAATCGGAATCGAAAGTTTTAGGAATCGGCCCATCCCTATTATTTAGTATAAAATATTAGTAAATAAAATATTAGTAAATAAACTTTCTGTAATAAATTATTGTTGAATAAGTAAGAAAATTATTTTTCGAAGAAGAGTAAATTTTCAAATTGCAAGTTCATATTGGCCTATAATTTAATCTTTCAAAATGTGAAAAATTGAAGATAGAGTACATAAAGCTAAATTTCAAAAACAAAATATCATGAAGATCAAGGCAATAAATAATTGATCAAATTCATCAAAATCTGCCAATAAAGAATGAAACTGCACAGAATGTACACAATTTTGTAAATCTCAGCAGGTGGAAAAAACTTTGCAATATAATTAACTAAGGATGAATGAAGCCAACTTGAAGTGGACAAAAATGTAGAAGACGTAACAATAAAATATTAAGAAACGTATTGGCACACCTGTTCAATCATAATGAGCTTTTTGTAACATCTAAAGATACAAAAAAGCAATACATTTCAACAGATACAATAAAATAAACTGTTTAAATTTTCTTTTGCTAGTGTGAGGCAAATTAAATTGAATGATAATAATTTTGATAGTTCAAAACCTGCTAAAATAAATTTTTTACTCTATATTTTTAAAATTCATAAAATTACTTTGTTATAGTTTAGTTTTCATTGTTTTTATAAGCTTTAACGTATAAACATACTTTTCTACAAAAATCATTTCCATACAGCTTCAAAGTTAAGAAATCCTTGATAATAAAGTTCAAATTTTCAACTTAAGGATATATTCTTCTTCTTTTTGATTGTGCTACAAAATTTATTTTAACTTGGAAAAAATTAACACCAAAAATCCGCCGTTGTGATTTCCAAAAGAGCTTTAAAAAAAACTAACAAGAAATGTTGCATTTAGAGAAACACCCAGATGGTATAATGCAAAAATAGGATACAAATTTATGATAAATAATATTCAAGTTGTATATATTTTTGAAAAATTATATAATTTTTTAAATTTTGCTCTGCCTTTATACAATAATAAATATTGTATTTTTTAATTTGTGTCTTAACATTTTTAATTTCATAATAATATAAAGCAGAATTCAATCACAAATTCTTACAATTTTTTTCTCAACCAAATTTTATTTTGTTTAAAACACTCACTGTGGTAAATGTTGACCAGGGCTCTTTCAAGTTCAATCAGGTGGTTCCCTTCAGATGACGTTTTTTGCCTCCGTTCTGTTTATCCATATAGGGTGTATCTAGACAAAATTATTGATTTAGCGACTATAAGACAAAGGACTATTTGTTTTGTATCATTTTACCAGTATCTTTATGAGTAATATTGGAAACTAGTTTCTTCTTAACTCTGTATTTAGGTTTATAGAAATGCTCGTATTTTGCCTAGTTTTGTTTTTAAACTTCTTTTTAGAAAACTATTTCATCTAGGGCCAGAATAGTTGTGAATTTAAGATGATAAGTCTTGTCTGATAGTAAGACAAATTGTATTGATGATTCTCAAATAACCTCAGATTCAAGGTCTACAAAATATTTCCTTTTTAATAAAAAACATAACTTTTTTTAGTAACTAATCCAAGACAAAATGACAATGTGGGGACCATTCTGTTTCCAAGATATCGGCAACTTTAAAATACCAGCAACAAGCCTCTGACATGGACAAGATTTTATTAAAAAATCTGCATCATGTGAAATAAATTCAGGGTATAGATACATACAGCCTAAATGGTTTTCATTCATGCAAAGTGCCCACCAGAATCTGGTTTTTGTTTCGTAACTTGCTTTGACAAGTTGAAATTGATTGAGCAGGAAATGTGTAATATTAATTGATGAGGGGAATCTAAATATTTTTCCAAATATTGTTGCTGTTCATGACTTTTGCTATTACTTGCGACCAGACATTTGTTAACTAAAAGTTGATAATTGTCAACCTCCGAGGAGGCTGAAGAAGTCGTAAGACAAAAACGTTTCCTCCAAGTGTAAGTTGACAATTAACAACTTTTAGTTAACAAATGTCTGGTCGCAAGTAATAACAAAAGTGTAATTTATAAATATTTTGTCAATAAAAACTATCATTATGATACTCTAACACCTGCCAAAGTCAGAATAAGTTTGTTGGATATAATTATTTTGTTCATTTCAAATGTTATTATATCTCCTTCAACTGATTTCTTTTTCCACACAGAAACACTTTCATCTAGCTTTAAAAACTAAAAGTATAATTTTATAGAGATTAGAATTAGACCATATCTTGGGGTTATCTTAAAATTACTGAACTTTTGATCATGATTATTTGGTATACTAATGATGCACATCAGATCCCTACACAAAAACAGTGTTTTTATGGAACAAATGACAAGCAGGTTAAATGTATAGTCAAGTTTTTAATGTGACATTTCAGCAGCTGATTTGTTGCCCTTATCAAGCCTGAAAACAATTTTTACATTACACTATAAATAAGCATAAAAATACAAATACAAGTATTTTTATGGTTTTGTAAAACTGGCAAAATGACCTTTTCATATTTTTTCAGATAATATACTGTTTAGTTTATTACCTCATAAAAATGTCAGCATTTATTTATTTTTAATTGCTTATCACACGTTTGCGCACTTATTTTGAATTATCAGCACTCCAGTATATTTATAGCATTTAGCTGCTATACTGAATGCGTTATTCCTATACCTACATATAACATTATTTAAATTTTGTGGTGTTCAAAATTAATGCAACTACTTCCAAACATTTGGGAATCCATTAACAGTTTAAAAATCAACAATAAATTTTAAAATATAATCCAACAACTCTTTGATAACCAGATGGTGTTAGAATTTGAAAGAAATGTTTTTTCTAATATTTTACATTTAACTAAGCTAATTTGAGGAAAACCAATTTTTTCACATTTATATATAATTTTACTAAATTATCATTTAATTCCAAATAATTAGGGATGGGCCGATTCCTAAAATTTTCGATTCCGATTCCGATTCCGATTCTAAAATTTTCCTTTCGATTCTCGATTCTTTACTCGATTCTCGATTCTTTCAAGTTATATTAGCTTACATGCTAGTTCTCTAATAATTAATTTAGTTATCATCTTGGTCATATGGCAAAACCTTTTAAAAGTTCCGTTTTAATGTAATAGGCTACACAAAACCTTCAACCGTGAGAGTGATATCTGTCTATAATATAATTTATTAAGGTTAAGTTTCGGAGGAATAATACAGTGTTTCTGTTATCCGTCTATTCGCTCAACCGTCATGGCCACGGTTCCGACGGTGACGGTTAATCGAGTTTTTACTGTACTTTTTTGTGTTTTGTTCTGACATCTATAAATCAGTGGCAGTAAGACACGTGGGGGAGAGAGAGCAAAAGAGAGTATCGAACCCACTCTAGTGAGAGAGAGAGACGAGCGATGTCAAACGACCAGAAATGGTTACGATCTTGATTGCTGTTGCTTCATAAATAATAATATTTTCGTTTACTTTAATCATTTAATTCATTCAAATCAACTAATACATAAATAAGACATAGTTGGTAATTAATTATTTTTCCACACAAATATAATAAATTTTGTTTGGTAATAAATTACTCCACACGCATATTTTAATAGTTAACAAAATAGGAATCGGAATCGACACTTTTATGAATGAAGAATCGAGTATCGACGATTCCTCGATACCACCTAGAATCGACGATTCCTGGAATCGAGAATCGGAATCGGCCCATCCCTACAAATAATAAAAATAATTAAAACCCTTTAAATATAGTTCAGTGTTACTAGAAGAGAGAGATGCTTCCCCATTACTATCCCAGTGAAACTTCATGGAACTATAAAACAGTTCATTTTTCACTTCTACATTTAAAAATGTAAAATCCTTTACAATGTTGCTTGTTGTTATCATATTGAATTCACTGATTAGACTATAATTAAATACTTAATACACTTTTGCTATTACTTGCGACCAGACTTTATGTTAACTAATGGTTGTTAAATTGTTAACTTACACTTGGAGGAAACTTATTACACTTACACTTGTAATAAGTAATTAACAACTAGCTTATTATGAACAGCAACAAGATTTCAATATATAATTAAATAATGGTTACCTAAGTGAATAGCTAGGGGCTTAGTTGCTGACGGGGTTCAAAACAATCATTCCTTTTACAAAGCAAGTAGAGGCTTTGCTTCATAAAAAGAATGATTGTTTTGAAACACGTCAGCAACTAAGCCCTTAGCTATTCAATGACGAGGCAAATTGAAGATATCTCGTTCTCTGTTCAGGCTACTTACATTGTTATCAGACTACTTGCAACTATTCTAATTTTAATAACACTAATCTTGCCATTTATCTAGCAACTTATAACTTAGGCATTAACAAGTACAATATCAGGAAATGTCCCAAAATAAATATTTTATATGACCCTCAACTTCTCTCTAAGACCTACCTCTCCCATGACATTATAATCCTTAATAGGTAGGCTACCAACCCTAACTTTTGACCCATTTTTTTGAGTTCTTAGGATATATGCTCTGCCCCATGCTAGTTTGATATTGATCATTTTTAATCTTTTGTCGCTTGCAAACTTTCACATTAGTGCTTAAGTAGAATGATCTTTCATTTTAGTAGCAGCAGATGTCGTTTTTCGTTTTCCTAATTGAGTCTGTATTTCCATTTTTCCCTGGTGAATTTCCAAGTGATAACCTTATATTCTACTGATTCTCACGTAAAGTTGTTTTATGTGCGATAAGAAGTTAGACATCAGCAAGAGTTTAAAATTTGTTACTTTGCAAATAGCAAGCCTTGATACAAAAAAAGCCCAACACTGGATTGTTCTCACAGATCACTATTTCCACAACTTTTTTTTGTTGCCTTTAGCAGTTGGAAACACTCACCTTTGAGCAGATACTTGTATTTCTGCTATATCTCTCAGGACTTATCAGGATGTTCCCTAAGCTCTTTTTAAAATAGCATTTGTCTTTCAAAAGACAATATTGTCTTAAAGACAATGTTTTATTTACTATTGTCAATTTCTATTTTTATTTAATATCGTTAAAATTACATTTTAATGTAATTCTTAATGTAAGAATGTTATTGGGATGAGATAATACAGTGGTTATATTAGAGATTGAAAGTAACTGTGAAACATGCACAGTAAATGCAATCACTGGGTGTTTTCATACCAATAAAAAATTAGTGTGACAAACATTATTCTAAGATTTATTAATTTTAAATGATATTTTATATTTTTCACTGATTTGAATTTATGTAGGGTACCCAAAAACAACCAGAATATCATTGCTGTGGGCGAAGCTTGTGTAGTACTTACGTTTGCCGCTAAACGGGAATAGCTCAATTCATTGCCAGTTCAGTGCCACCAGTGTTGTTGACCTGATTTGTTCTGTTTACCTGCAGTGATTGTTTTTGCTAGCACTGTTTTGTTCTTGTTTCATTTTCTATAATGGCAAGTTTAATTAAACAACATGCAGCTGTGAATTTTGTTTTCTACTCAGTAAATATACAGCTGAAAGTGTTTTATGTTTAAATGCTTACGAAGATGAATGCTGTAGGGAAAACACAGGTATACGAGTGGTTTGTTTGGTGGCATTGATGACAAACCTTGCTCTGGAGATCCATCAACTGTCCGAATCAACAAAAATGTTGAAAACATTCGAGAACTTATGCTCATAGACCATCAATATTGATCAACTGTCAGAGAGTAGTATGTTATCACGGAGTTCTGTTCAGCGAATTTCAACAGAAGATTTGGGAAAGAAAAAATTTGCTGCCAACCTTGTTCCTCAGGCTCTGACTTACAAGCAAAAAGAACCTCAAGTTAAAACATGTCATGCTTTGAGACAATAGCTGAAACTGATATAGATTTCCTGGTTATGATTTCCTCATTACTGGTTATGAGTTGTGATGCTACAGTTGACTCAGAAACAAAATTACAGTCAAGTCAATAAAAGACGTCATCACCCCGTCCAAAAAATTGTCGTCAAATAAAACATCAAAGCAATACTGATTTCCATTTTTGATCCCAAGAGCATAGTTCATTCGAGTTTGTTCTCCCAGGTCAGACTATCAATTAAACCTTCTATTTCTAAGTTTTACGAAGATTCCACTACATTGTTCGTTAAAAAAAAACGTATTTGTGCCAAACAGAAAAACTGGGTTTTCCACCTAGACAATGGAACTGCACACACAGCCATCTATGTTACACAGTTTTGGGGGGAAATGACATGGTTAAGCTGTCCCATGCACCTTACTAGCCTAGCCTGGCTCTGTGCAACTTTTTTTTCAAATATGAAAAGAGCCTTGAAAGGATACCGATTTGACATCATTGATGAGGTCAAGAAGAAAACTTACTTCTCTGCCCAGGCGTCCAGCTTCAAGAGTAGCAGATAGCCCGTTGTCCACGGTATATTATCCTTGCCAGCCCCCAATGCTTCTTGTTTAGAGAATATCTTGCAATTTTGCCACTTCGCCTTTTTTTTTGGGTGGGGGGTGAGCTGGTTGGTCCTCGTCCTGCCCCTGGATAGCAGTATTAGCAGAAAAATATAGCATCTATAGCTTTTACAGTGAACCGAACGCCAGCATTAGCTTTCATAGAGAAAGTCCCATGTGGAAAAACAAAACAAAAGCAAAATAAAATGCAAGCTAGCATCCAAAACAGTCCTTGTCAGGACTCTCCATGTGCTTTGCCTTCATCCTGCTTTTACCTTCAGCCTTGCGAGAACATCCTGTTAGTTTAAAAGTTTTATTTTTGAACACAAAAGGACAGTATTAAATCAATACGGCAAGTTTTTTTATGATAAGCATAAACAAAAGCTCTAAAGGCTTTCCTTATATTACTATTGTTGTTCCTTATATTATTATTATTTGTAAGGAACTATAGAGTTCCTTACAAATAAGTTGTTCCTTATATTAGAAAAGTTGCTCCTTACAATATAAGTTATTTAGATAATATCTGTAAAAATATTTAAAGTAAACATTTAAAAGTTGCATTATAATTCATGTTTCACTTTATTTTACAAGTCTAAAAATTAATAAAGTTGTTTTTGTAAAATTATGACTAATCCATGTCAATTAGTTTTATAAAATTTCACTAAATCACAATAATGATTTGTGGAACCAATTAAATAAAACAAACAGCATGACCAATGCAATGTTAACTTGGGCTCTAGAACTGATTGATTGTTCCAATCTTTTATACAGGGGATCATAAATATACCTTATGCACAAAGGACAAACTGACTGAATTTTAAATTATTTTCAACAGTCATGCTTTGGCAGAAAAACAGTTTAGTCTTTAGGATGAATGACCTTCAGATAAATATAAGTGGTAATGTGAAAGTGGTTATGAAAATAAAATAACCTACGTTCATAACTGCTAAAACTTTTGAATAAACTTTTCATTTTTTGTTAGGATAAAAAAGATGTGATTGTAAAAATAAATTGCCAATGTGCTTATACTTAAATAACATACCCAAAACACATTTTCAGTTTTGAAAGCTTTGGTTTTATTTTAGCATATAACATTCTATTATATTCATGTTCAAGGTAAAAGGTAATATAACTGCTGTCATGGTATTTAATTTGTTAAGCTGAATTATTAATAAATCATGATTACCATGATTAAATCATGAATCACTGTTAAGGATATTCCCTACAAGACCCTACTAAAACCAAAGTTTCTTTACAATCTATGAAACTATATAGGTTAAAAGTCAAGAGGTAATCAGTACATATTTGAGTCAAGAATAAATTAAAACTAGAACAATGGCAAACATCATAAAAAGCCTGACACTGCAGTATATAAACACACACCTGCAGTGAGCATCTCAGTAGGCACACACTTGCTTTCAAGAGAAAGCCATTTACTATCATGATTGCAATTAAATGTGTGTTGGTTTTGAGTTTAATGGCTATGTTACAAGTTTCTGCAAAGAGTTTAAGTAAGTAGAAATTTAATTCCAATAAATAAATTTAAAGTTTACACTCAAAACAAAATAACTAGTTGACATTTTATACAGCCAATTTATTTATATCTTGCGTGTAAATGTTATACATTCTGCCCTCTAAATATAATAAAATTTTTAGTAAACATTTAAAGGATTATATTTATAATCCAAAAAATATGTTAAGTTAGGTTTAGAGATCCTACAATTTATCTACACTTATGTTAACTTATATAACCTTATACACTTATATATAACCTTTTGGTAGATTATTGTCAGTTTTATTATTTTTATTGATCTAATATTTTAGAAACCAACACATTTAAAGAAATTCATAATAAATTGACCACCACAAATATTAAAAAATTTTAAGGCAACACAGTAAAATTTCCTAGTGGAAAATGTGAATAAGTTTGAAAGCATAGAAAGATATTAAAACAAAAGAATTATATTTCCATCATCAACTTAAGCTATGAGATTGGAATTTTACTCTTTTTATGTATACAAGTGTTTTTAATACCTTATGTTAACACTTAGGTATGGTAGCACTTAAGTTTTGTCTAAATGAGAAAATTTGTTTCAGAAATTGTATCCAATTGTCAACTCAGGCAGTACTCTGAGTTATAATCTGAGTTAACAATGGGAAATGTCTGAAACCGTCATTCTCATTTAGAAAAAAAATAAAACGATACTATAGGCAAGTATTTAAATATTGTTATATGTTAAAACGTGTAAGTGAAAATAATAAATTTTAAGAATTTCTAGTATTTCATCATGTCAAGAACTTAAATTATGGAATTATGTACAAACGTTTACAAAATCTATTTAAGGGGCTCCAAACTTTTATTTAGTTACTAAATTTGGCAATTACTAATAGTCAGCCTGATTGGTATTATCAATATTTTTGCTATCAATATTTTCCTATCTGTCCTTTCAAGCTCTCAGCTACTTTTACATTTTGAAGTCACTTATTGGATTTGTCATATACTTATTTTTTGATAAATTTCCACTGTTGAAACATTCCTTTCTATAAACAACAAAATGATTGAATGAATTTAAAAGATAGTGTGTTAAAGCTACAAGTTTCCTTAGTCTTAGTCTTTGGGTCCTCATATAGCCTATTAACTGACATGCCTTTTTTAATATGTATTATCACTCATTTGTCACATTGCACACTTCGTACATTAACTTCAGGAAACAAATCTGGTTGTTAATCTCAAGTTAAAGTTGTTGTTTATCTGTTTTAATTGTGTACTTCCAGACTTTAAAAAAATTTCCTCCTCACTCTACCATATAAAGATCTACTATGTATTTTTGTTTAGTATAAAAAATAATAATGTGGGACAAAAAGAGTGAGATGACAACATTTTATTCTTTGGGCTTGCAAAGACTGACTTTTGTTAGTTGCAAACTTACTTGGGGGAACTATTCTTAGAAACAAGGTTCTTCTAGAGTGTCTTTGAGTAGTTCTGGAAATGTTTAATTACATTTTGCTGAAAAAGCACCCTTTATGTTAAGGAAATAGTTCACTTACTCGCTGATTAAAGGTGGCTGCTGTTTGGATTGTTGAGTTAGCCTACATGACCTCGTCATCAATGAACAACATTTTTATATTTTTGTTTTCAATCATGTTTTAGAGACTATATATAAAAATAATAGACAATTCTGAAATGCAACTATAAGATATAGTGATGTCCTCTTATAACTGAACTAATTTTTTTCTTTGTATTTACAAAAATATTCTCGAAACGTAATCTTTGCAAATTATGACTCAAGAATCTAATAAGCACAGATGGTATACCCTATCTTTAAGAAATTCTTTATATTTAGTGAATCTGATTGAGTTTGACTTTGAATACAAAACCAAATGATTGGGTAATTTCTTTAAACACTGTTTTTAAAGACTTTTATTCTTTAATGAGTTTTATCAAGCGTAAGTTATTCATAAATGTTGTAAAGACAACCTGCTCTGAAAGTACTGAGATAAACCTTTCGTATCTACCTGAAGTTTCTCCATTTTAACAAAATTAAACAAAGGTCAAATTTGATGCTAGATGTTAGTATATTATTGTATTCATGAATTCATCAGGGATATTTTATTGGAAATTAAAAACATATTTAATAACAATAATCTTAGTCTTTTAGGCCTCAGATTCAGGTAAGTCAGTTCTTAAACAAATACTTTTAAAATATTGCTAATCAAAATTAACAAAGATTTTAAAATCAATTAAGTTACTAAACACTTTTAAATGTTTACAAACTTGCCTATAGTAGCACTTACTTTGCTTGTTGAGGACGGCCGTTTCGGGAGATGTGTCCCATTGTCAACTCAGACCGTAACTGATCTCAAGGCTTACGTAGGTTAAGGTGGAGGTGGGATATTATGATGGTGTGGGTGTATTTTGTGAGTATAGGAGTTATGATGTCAAAAAGTGTGTGCGAGTTGTAATGTAATTGTGTATACTCACAAAATATACCCACACCACCATTACATCCCACCCCCACCCTAGCCTATGTAAACCTTGAGATCAGTTACGGTCTGAGTTGACAATGGGACACATCTCCCGAAACAGCCGTCCTCAACAAACAAAGTAAGTGCTACTATAGGCAAGTTTGTAAACATTTAAAAGTGTTTAGTGATAACTAGTAGCTCACGTGAAGATGGAATCAACAAATGTCAATAAAGGTATTTTTAAAGAGTATATTTTAATACTTATTGATTCCATCTTCACGGAGTTACTAGTTTTTAACTAAAAACACTTGCCTATAGTAGCACTTACTTTTTATAATTGTTGAGAGACTTCTCATAAAAATTAAAACTCCTTATAAATAATCCTCTTTAGTTTCAATGTGCCATACTATAATTTTTACCTTATCATAAGGAAAACACCCATAGTACAGTGCACAAAAATAAAAAATACCTTTGCATAGTTTTCTAAAGGATAAACTTAGGTAAGTAATTCCATTGTTTATACAAGAAACGTTAAACACATTCGCTGTAGGCCACATGGATCAGAGTGACTGGTTGTCTAGCAAGCTTAACATACTACCTACATAATAGTGTAATTGCTCAACTTTGTTCACTATTTCGATCTGACTTCAGCTCTTGCAAAAGGAAAATACCTCTATATGTCTTGCCTGTAGGGTAAATTAAGTGATGCACTTTTGTACATGGTTTTTTATTTGGGATTTTGAAGGACTTAGTCACAATAATATTTCTAGAGTAAATATTGTTGTTAATTGTATATGTACTGTACAATATATTTATAAATTTTAAGTCATACCAATGAAACAGAGTTTGACAGTAATTTTGATTCTGAATCGAACTCGGAAAGCACAGGAATTGTTGACACTGATCTTGAACATCCTCCATCTTAACCAAATTATACACTTGATATGAAACATGTTTTATTTACAAAAGCAATAAACTCTTGTTGCTTTACTAATGTTGAACCTGTTGACTGGTTTTACATAATATTTGAAAAGGTTTCTGTAATATTATAAGAATGGTTTACAAATCTATAGTGTTATGTATTATACATAAAATAAATTATTTTGTTTCTGAGGACAGTTTATATTTTTGTTTGAATGAAAGTATTCAAGTATTTAGAATGATTTTTATTTACAAATATTATTATTTATGACTAGATTTATAAAATATTTTTTGTTTGTTTTTACCTTACCTCTATCAAACATCATTTGCTTGCAATTTAGCTAACTACTGTTTATTTAAAGTTAATCCTGTTTCTTCTAACTGTTTGGGTCTTAAAATGTACAAAATAATCTGTGGGCAAAATTTTAAACTATAATAAGATATGACAAAAAAATACTTATAATATTTTATTGTCCTAACTTTGATTAGGTTAAATTCTATTAGCACTACTTTGAATATTATCATGAAAATTATTTTATATTCTATATTGTAAATTGAAGTAAGAAGAAAAATCAATATTTAAAATTTGTATTATTGATATTTCTATCATAACTGGTTTATGTTTATTTTTACTTTAATAATAATTTTATTTTTGAATTGTTAAAAAAAGATTATGAAGGTTGCCAAATCAATGGACAATTCTATAGTGTGGGGGAGTCTTGGACACCTGTTGAAAAGGGTAAATGCAATATTTACAAATGCGAGAAAGGAAATGGCGTATCTGCTCTAACGTAAGTATAAATGAAGTATACTCACTGTCCCTCCAGTTACAACAAATACCAAGTTCACATATACTATACATCAGAATGTTCACTTCAGTTCAATAAAACCTGGAACAGCTGTACTTTATGTCATAAATTCAGGTATACATGAAGTATACTCATTGTTCCTCCAGTTACAACAAATACCAAGTTCACATATACTATACATCAGAATGTTCACTTCAGTTCAATAAAACCTGGAACAGCTGCACTTTATGTCATAAATTCACGTATACATGAAGTATACTCACTCTTCCTCCAGTTACAACAAATACCAAGTTCACATATACTATACATCAGAATGTTCACTTCAGTTCAATAAAACCTGGAACAGCTGCACTTTATGTCATAAATTCAGGTATACATGAAGTATACTCATTGTTCCTCCAGTTACAACAAATACCAAGTTCACATATACTATACATCAGAATGTTCACTTCAGTTCAATAAAACCTGGAACAGCTGCACTTTATGTCATAAATTCAGGTATACATGAAGTATACTCATTGTTCCTCCAGTTACAACAAATACCAAGTTCACATATACTAAACATCAGAATGTTCACTTCAGTTCAATAAAACCTGGAACAGCTGTACTTTATGTCATAAATTCAGGTATACATGAAGTATACTCATTGTTCCTCCAGTTACAACAAATACCAAGTTCACATATACTATACATCAGAATGTTCACTTCAGTTCAATAAAACCTGGAACAGCTGCACTTTATGTCATAAATTCACGTATACATGAAGTATACTCACTCTTCCTCCAGTTACAACAAATACCAAGTTCACATATACTATACATCAAAATGTTCACTTCAGTTCAATAAAACCTGGAACAGCTGCACTTTATGTCATAAATTCAGGTATACATGAAGTATACTCACTCTTCCTCCAGTTACAACAAATACCAAGTTCACATATACTATACATCAGAATGTTCACTTCAGTTCAATAAAACCTGGAACAGCTGCACTTTATGTCATAAATTCAGGTATACATGAAGTATACTCATTGTTCCTCCAGTTACAACAAATACCAAGTTCACATATACTATACATCAGAATGTTCACTTCAGTTCAATAAAACCTGGAACAGCTGCACTTTATGTCATAAATTCAGGTATACATGAAGTATACTCATTGTTCCTCCAGTTACAACAAATACCAAGTTCACATATACTATACATCAGAATGTTCACTTCAGTTCAATAAAACCTGGAACAGCTGTACTTTATGTCATAAATTCAGGTATACATGAAGTATACTCATTGTTCCTCCAGTTACAACAAATACCAAGTTCACATATACTATACATCAGAATGTTCACTTCAGTTCAATAAAACCTGGAACAGCTGCACTTTATGTCATAAATTCACGTATACATGAAGTATACTCACTCTTCCTCCAGTTACAACAAATACCAAGTTCACATATACTATACATCAGAATGTTCACTTCAGTTCAATAAAACCTGGAACAGCTGCACTTTATGTCATAAATTCACGTATACATGAAGTATACTCACTCTTCCTCCAGTTACAACAAATACCAAGTTCACATATACTATACATCAGAATGTTCACTTCAGTTCAATAAAACCTGGAACAGCTGTACTTTATGTCATAAATTCAGGTATACATGAAGTATACTCATTGTTCCTCCAGTTACAACAAATACCAAGTTCACATATACTATACATCAGAATGTTCACTTCAGTTCAATAAAACCTGGAACAGCTGCACTTTATGTCATAAATTCACGTATACATGAAGTATACTCACTCTTCCTCCAGTTACAACAAATACCAAGTTCACATATACTATACATCAGAATGTTCACTTCAGTTCAATAAAACCTGGAACAGCTGCACTTTATGTCATAAATTCAGGTATACATGAAGTATACTCACTCTTCCTCCAGTTACAACAAATACCAAGTTCACATATACTATACATCAGAATGTTCACTTCAGTTCAATAAAACCTGGAACAGCTGCACTTTATGTCATAAATTCACGTATACATGAAGTATACTCACTGTCCCTCCAGTTACAACAAATACCAAGTTCACATATACTATACATCAGAATGTTCACTTCAGTTCAATAAAACCTGGAACAGCTGCTCTTTATGTCATAAATTCAGGTATACATGAAGTATACTCACTCTTCCTCCAGTTACAACAAATACCAAGTTCACATATACTATACATCAGAATGTTCACTTCAGTTCAATAAAACCTGGAACAGCTGCACTTTATGTCATAAATTCAGGTATACATGAAGTATACTCACTCTTCCTCCAGTTACAACAAATACCAAGTTCACATATACTATACATCAGAATGTTCACTTCAGTTCAATAAAACCTGGAACAGCTGCACTTTATGTCATAAATTCAGGTATACATGAAGTATACTCACTCTTCCTCCAGTTACAACAAATACCAAGTTCACATATACTATACATCAGAATGTTCACTTCAGTTCAATAAAACCTGGAACAGCTGCACTTTATGTCATAAATTCAGGTATACATGAAGTATACTCATTGTTCCTCCAGTTACAACAAATACCAAGTTCACATATACTAAACATCAGAATGTTCACTTCAGTTCAATAAAACCTGGAACAGCTGTACTTTATGTCATAAATTCAGGTATACATGAAGTATACTCATTGTTCCTCCAGTTACAACAAATACCAAGTTCACATATACTATACATCAGAATGTTCACTTCAGTTCAATAAAACCTGGAACAGCTGCACTTTATGTCATAAATTCACGTATACATGAAGTATACTCACTCTTCCTCCAGTTACAACAAATACCAAGTTCACATATACTATACATCAAAATGTTCACTTCAGTTCAATAAAACCTGGAACAGCTGCACTTTATGTCATAAATTCAGGTATACATGAAGTATACTCACTCTTCCTCCAGTTACAACAAATACCAAGTTCACATATACTATACATCAGAATGTTCACTTCAGTTCAATAAAACCTGGAACAGCTGCACTTTATGTCATAAATTCAGGTATACATGAAGTATACTCATTGTTCCTCCAGTTACAACAAATACCAAGTTCACATATACTATACATCAGAATGTTCACTTCAGTTCAATAAAACCTGGAACAGCTGCACTTTATGTCATAAATTCAGGTATACATGAAGTATACTCATTGTTCCTCCAGTTACAACAAATACCAAGTTCACATATACTATACATCAGAATGTTCACTTCAGTTCAATAAAACCTGGAACAGCTGTACTTTATGTCATAAATTCAGGTATACATGAAGTATACTCATTGTTCCTCCAGTTACAACAAATACCAAGTTCACATATACTATACATCAGAATGTTCACTTCAGTTCAATAAAACCTGGAACAGCTGCACTTTATGTCATAAATTCACGTATACATGAAGTATACTCACTCTTCCTCCAGTTACAACAAATACCAAGTTCACATATACTATACATCAGAATGTTCACTTCAGTTCAATAAAACCTGGAACAGCTGCACTTTATGTCATAAATTCACGTATACATGAAGTATACTCACTCTTCCTCCAGTTACAACAAATACCAAGTTCACATATACTATACATCAGAATGTTCACTTCAGTTCAATAAAACCTGGAACAGCTGTACTTTATGTCATAAATTCAGGTATACATGAAGTATACTCATTGTTCCTCCAGTTACAACAAATACCAAGTTCACATATACTATACATCAGAATGTTCACTTCAGTTCAATAAAACCTGGAACAGCTGCACTTTATGTCATAAATTCACGTATACATGAAGTATACTCACTCTTCCTCCAGTTACAACAAATACCAAGTTCACATATACTATACATCAGAATGTTCACTTCAGTTCAATAAAACCTGGAACAGCTGCACTTTATGTCATAAATTCAGGTATACATGAAGTATACTCACTCTTCCTCCAGTTACAACAAATACCAAGTTCACATATACTATACATCAGAATGTTCACTTCAGTTCAATAAAACCTGGAACAGCTGCACTTTATGTCATAAATTCACGTATACATGAAGTATACTCACTGTCCCTCCAGTTACAACAAATACCAAGTTCACATATACTATACATCAGAATGTTCACTTCAGTTCAATAAAACCTGGAACAGCTGCTCTTTATGTCATAAATTCAGGTATACATGAAGTATACTCACTCTTCCTCCAGTTACAACAAATACCAAGTTCACATATACTATACATCAGAATGTTCACTTCAGTTCAATAAAACCTGGAACAGCTGCACTTTATGTCATAAATTCAGGTATACATGAAGTATACTCACTCTTCCTCCAGTTACAACAAATACCAAGTTCACATATACTATACATCAGAATGTTCACTTCAGTTCAATAAAACCTGGAACAGCTGCACTTTATGTCATAAATTCAGGTATACATGAAGTATACTCACTCTTCCTCCAGTTACAACAAATACCAAGTTCACATATACTATACATCAGAATGTTCACTTCAGTTCAATAAAACCTGGAACAGCTGCACTTTATGTCATAAATTCACGTATACATGAAGTATACTCACTGTCCCTCCAGTTACAACAAATACCAAGTTCACATATACTATACATCAGAATGTTCACTTCAGTTCAATAAAACCTGGAACAGCTGCACTTTATGTCATAAATTCACGTATACATGAAGTATACTCACTGTTCCTCCAGTTACAACAAATACCAAGTTCACATATACTATACATCAGAATGTTCACTTCAGTTCAATAAAACCTGGAACAGCTGCACTTTATGTCATAAATTCAGGTATACATGAAGTATACTCACTCTTCCTCCAGTTACAACAAATACCAAGTTCACATATACTATACATCAGAATGTTCACTTCAGTTCAATAAAACCTGGAACAGCTGCACTTTATGTCATATATTCAGGTATACATGAAGTATACTCACTGTTCCTCCAGTTACAACAAATACCAAGTTCACATATACTATACATCAGAATGTTCACTTCAGTTCAATAAAACCTGGAACAGCTGTACTTTATGTCATAAATTCAGGTATACATGAAGTATACTCACTCTTCCTCCAGTTACAACAAATACCAAGTTCACATATACTATACATCAGAATGTTCACTTCAGTTCAATAAAACCTGGAACAGCTGTACTTTATGTCATAAATTCAGGTATACATGAAGTATACTCACTGTCCCTCCAGTTACAACAAATACCAAGTTCACATACACTATACATCAGAATGTTCACTTCAGTTCAATAAAACCTGGAACAGCTGCACTTTATGTCATAAATTCACGTATACATGAAGTATACTCACTCTTCCTCCAGTTACAACAAATACCAAGTTCACATATACTATACATCAGAATGTTCACTTCAGTTCAATAAAACCTGGAACAGCTGCACTTTATGTCATAAATTCACGTATACATGAAGTATACTCACTCTTCCTCCAGTTACAACAAATACCAAGTTCACATACACTATACATCAGAATGTTCACTTCAGTTCAATAAAACCTGGAACAGCTGCACTTTATGTCATAAATTCACGTATACATGAAGTATACTCACTCTTCCTCCAGTTACAACAAATACCAAGTTCACATACACTATACATCAGAATGTTCACTTCAGTTCAATAAAACCTGGAACAGCTGCACTTTATGTCATAAATTCACGTATACATGAAGTATACTCACTCTTCCTCCAGTTACAACAAATACCAAGTTCACATATACTATACATCAGAATGTTCACTTCAGTTCAATAAAACCTGGAACAGCTGCACTTTATGTCATAAATTCAGGTATACATGAAGTATACTCACTGTCCCTCCAGTTACAACAAATACCAAGTTCACATACACTATACATCAGAATGTTCACTTCAGTTCAATAAAACCTGGAACAGCTGCACTTTATGTCATAAATTCAGGTATACATGAAGTATACTCACTCTTCCTCCAGTTACAACAAATACCAAGTTCACATATACTATACATCAGAATGTTCACTTCAGTTCAATAAAACCTGGAACAGCTGCACTTTATGTCATAAATTCAGGTATACATGAAGTATACTCATTGTTCCTCCAGTTACAACAAATACCAAGTTCACATACACTATACATCAGAATGTTCACTTCAGTTCAATAAAACCTGGAACAGCTGCACTTTATGTCATAAATTCAGGTATACATGAAGTATACTCATTGTTCCTCCAGTTACAACAAATACCAAGTTCACATACACTATACATCAGAATGTTCACTTCAGTTCAATAAAACCTGGAACAGCTGCACTTTATGTCATAAATTCAGGTATACATGAAGTATACTCACTGTCCCTCCAGTTACAACAAATACCAAGTTCACATATACTATACATCAGAATGTTCACTTCAGTTCAATAAAACCTGGAACAGCTGCACTTTATGTCATAAATTCAGGTATACATGAAGTATACTCACTCTTCCTCCAGTTACAACAAATACCAAGTTCACATATACTATACATCAGAATGTTCACTTCAGTTCAATAAAACCTGGAACAGCTGCACTTTATGTCATAAATTCAGGTATACATGAAGTATACTCACTGTCCCTCCAGTTACAACAAATACCAAGTTCACATATACTATACATCAGAATGTTCACTTCAGTTCAATAAAACCTGGAACAGCTGCACTTTATGTCATAAATTCAGGTATACATGAAGTATACTCACTGTCCCTCCAGTTACAACAAATACCAAGTTCACATACACTATACATCAGAATGTTCACTTCAGTTCAATAAAACCTGGAACAGCTGCACTTTATGTCATAAATTCAGGTATACATGAAGTATACTCACTGTCCCTCCAGTTACAACAAATACCAAGTTCACATACACTATACATCAGAATGTTCACTTCAGTTCAATAAAACCTGGAACAGCTGCACTTTATGTCATAAATTCAGGTATACATGAAGTATACTCACTGTCCCTCCAGTTACAACAAATACCAAGTTCACATACACTATACATCAGAATGTTCACTTCAGTTCAATAAACCTGGAACAGCTGCACTTTATGTCATAAATTCAGGTATACATGAAGTATACTCACTGTCCCTCCAGTTACAACAAATACCAAGTTCACATACACTATACATCAGAATGTTCACTTCAGTTCAATAAAACCTGGAACAGCTGCACTTTATGTCATAAATTCAGGTATACATGAAGTATACTCACTGTCCCTCCAGTTACAACAAATACCAAGTTCACATACACTATACATCAGAATGTTCACTTCAGTTCAATAAAACCTGGAACAGCTGCACTTTATGTCATAAATTCAGGTATACATGAAGTATACTCACTGTCCCTCCAGTTACAACAAATACCAAGTTCACATATACTATACATCAGAATGTTCACTTCAGTTCAATAAAACCTGGAACAGCTGCACTTTATGTCATAAATTCAGGTATACATGAAGTATACTCACTGTCCCTCCAGTTACAACAAATACCAAGTTCACATACACTATACATCAGAATGTTCACTTCAGTTCAATAAAACCTGGAACAGCTGCACTTTATGTCATAAATTCAGGTATACATGAAGTATACTCACTGTCCCTCCAGTTACAACAAATACCAAGTTCACATACACTATACATCAGAATGTTCACTTCAGTTCAATAAAACCTGGAACAGCTGCACTTTATGTCATAAATTCAGGTATACATGAAGTATACTCACTCTTCCTCCAGTTACAACAAATACCAAGTTCACATATACTATACATCAGAATGTTCACTTCAGTTCAATAAAACCTGGAACAGCTGCACTTTATGTCATAAATTCAGGTATACATGAAGTATACTCACTGTCCCTCCAGTTACAACAAATACCAAGTTCACATACACTATACATCAGAATGTTCACTTCAGTTCAATAAAACCTGGAACAGCTGCACTTTATGTCATAAATTCAGGTATACATGAAGTATACTCACTGTCCCTCCAGTTACAACAAATACCAAGTTCACATATACTATACATCAGAATGTTCACTTCAGTTCAATAAAACCTGGAACAGCTGCACTTTATGTCATAAATTCAGGTATACATGAAGTATACTCACTGTCCCTCCAGTTACAACAAATACCAAGTTCACATATACTATACATCAGAATGTTCACTTCAGTTCAATAAAACCTGGAACAGCTGCACTTTATGTCATAAATTCAGGTATACATGAAGTATACTCACTGTCCCTCCAGTTACAACAAATACCAAGTTCACATACACTATACATCAGAATGTTCACTTCAGTTCAATAAAACCTGGAACAGCTGCACTTTATGTCATAAATTCAGGTATACATGAAGTATACTCACTGTTCCTCCAGTTACAACAAATACCAAGTTCACATATACTATACATCAGAATGTTCACTTCAGTTCAATAAAACCTGGAACAGCTGCACTTTATGTCATAAATTCACGTATACATGAAGTATACTCACTGTTCCTCCAGTTACAACAAATACCAAGTTCACATATACTATACATCAGAATGTTCACTTCAGTTCAATAAAACCTGGAACAGCTGCACTTTATGTCATAAATTCAGGTATACATGAAGTATACTCACTGTTCCTCCAGTTACAACAAATACCAAGTTCACATATACTATACATCAGAATGTTCACTTCAGTTCAATATAACCTGGAACAGCTGCACTTTATGTCATAAATTCAGGTATACATGAAGTATACTCATTGTTCCTCCAGTTACAACAAATACCAAGTTCACATATACTATACATCAGAATGTTCACTTCAGTTCAATAAAACCTGGAACAGCTGCACTTTATGTCATAAATTCAGGTATACATGAAGTATAATCACTCTTCCTCCAGTTACAACAAATACCAAGTTCACATATACTATACATCAGAATGTTCACTTCAGTTCAATAAAACCTGGAACAGCTGCACTTTATGTCATAAATTCACGTATACATGAAGTATACTCACTGTCCCTCCAGTTACAACAAATACCAAGTTCACATATACTATACATCAGAATGTTCACTTCAGTTCAATAAAACCTGGAACAGCTGCACTTTATGTCATAAATTCACGTATACATGAAGTATACTCACTGTCCCTCCAGTTACAACAAATACCAAGTTCACATATACTATACATCAGAATGTTCACTTCAGTTCAATAAAACCTGGAACAGCTGCACTTTATGTCATAAATTCACGTATACATGAAGTATACTCACTCTTCCTCCAGTTACAACAAATACCAAGTTCACATATACTATACATCAGAATGTTCACTTCAGTTCAATAAAACCTGGAACAGCTGCACTTTATGTCATAAATTCACGTATACATGAAGTATACTCACTGTCCCTCCAGTTACAACAAATACCAAGTTCACATATACTATACATCAGAATGTTCACTTCAGTTCAATAAAACCTGGAACAGCTGCACTTTATGTCATAAATTCAGGTATACATGAAGTATACTCACTGTCCCTCCAGTTACAACAAATACCAAGTTCACATATACTATACATCAGAATGTTCACTTCAGTTCAATAAAACCTGGAACAGCTGCACTTTATGTCATAAATTCAGGTATACATGAAGTATACTCACTGTCCCTCCAGTTACAACAAATACCAAGTTCACATATACTATACATCAGAATGTTCACTTCAGTTCAATAAAACCTGGAACAGCTGCACTTTATGTCATAAATTCACGTATACATGAAGTATACTCACTGTCCCTCCAGTTACAACAAATACCAAGTTCACATATACTATACATCAGAATGTTCACTTCAGTTCAATAAAACCTGGAACAGCTGCACTTTATGTCATAAATTCACGTATACATGAAGTATACTCACTCTTCCTCCAGTTACAACAAATACCAAGTTCACATATACTATACATCAGAATGTTCACTTCAGTTCAATAAAACCTGGAACAGCTGTACTTTATGTCATAAATTCAGGTATACATGAAGTATACTCATTGTTCCTCCAGTTACAACAAATACCAAGTTCACATATACTATACATCAGAATGTTCACTTCAGTTCAATAAAACCTGGAACAGCTGTACTTTATGTCATAAATTCAGGTATACATGAAGTATACTCATTGTTCCTCCAGTTACAACAAATACCAAGTTCACATATACTATACATCAGAATGTTCACTTCAGTTCAATAAAACCTGGAACAGCTGCACTTTATGTCATAAATTCAGGTATACATGAAGTATACTCATTGTTCCTCCAGTTACAACAAATACCAAGTTCACATATACTATACATCAGAATGTTCACTTCAGTTCAATAAAACCTGGAACAGCTGCACTTTATGTCATAAATTCACGTATACATGAAGTATACTCACTCTTCCTCCAGTTACAACAAATACCAAGTTCACATATACTATACATCAGAATGTTCACTTCAGTTCAATAAAACCTGGAACAGCTGCACTTTATGTCATAAATTCAGGTATAAATGAAGTATACTCACTGTTCCTCCAGTTACAACAAATACCAAGTTCACATACACTATACATCAGAATGTTCACTTCAGTTCAATAAAACCTGGAACAGCTGTACTTTATGTCATAAATTCAGGTATACATGAAGTATACTCACTGTTCCTCCAGTTACAACAAATACCAAGTTCACATATACTATACATCAGAATGTTCACTTCAGTTCAATAAAACCTGGAACAGCTGCACTTTATGTCATAAATTCAGGTATACATGAAGTATACTCACTCTTCCTCCAGTTACAACAAATACCAAGTTCACATATACTATACATCAGAATGTTCACTTCAGTTCAATAAAACCTGGAACAGCTGCACTTTATGTCATAAATTCAGGTATACATGAAGTATACTCACTCTTCCTCCAGTTACAACAAATACCAAGTTCACATATACTATACATCAGAATGTTCACTTCAGTTCAATAAAACCTGGAACAGCTGTACTTTATGTCATAAATTCAGGTATACATGAAGTATACTCATTGTTCCTCCAGTTACAACAAATACCAAGTTCACATATACTATACATCAGAATGTTCACTTCAGTTCAATAAAACCTGGAACAGCTGCACTTTATGTCATAAATTCAGGTATACATGAAGTATACTCATTGTTCCTCCAGTTACAACAAATACCAAGTTCACATATACTATACATCAGAATGTTCACTTCAGTTCAATAAAACCTGGAACAGCTGTACTTTATGTCATAAATTCAGGTATACATGAAGTATACTCATTGTTCCACCAGTTACAACAAATACCAAGTTCACATATACTATACATCAGAATGTTCACTTCAGTTCAATAAAACCTGGAACAGCTGCACTTTATGTCATAAATTCAGGTATACATGAAGTATACTCACTCTTCCTCCAGTTACAACAAATACCAAGTTCACATATACTATACATCAGAATGTTCACTTCAGTTCAATAAAACCTGGAACAGCTGCACTTTAAGTCATAAATTCAGGTATACATGAAGTATACTCACTCTTCCTCCAGTTACAACAAATACCAAGTTCACATATACTATACATCAGAATGTTCACTTCAGTTCAATAAAACCTGGAACAGCTGCACTTTATGTCATAAATTCAGGTATACATGAAGTATACTCACTCTTCCTCCAGTTACAACAAATACCAAGTTCACATATACTATACATCAAAATGTTCACTTCAGTTCAATAAAACCTGGAACAGCTGCACTTTATGTCATAAATTCACGTATACATGAAGTATACTCATTGTTCCTCCAGTTACAACAAATACCAAGTTCACATACACTATACATCAGAATGTTCACTTCAGTTCAATAAAACCTGGAACAGCTGCACTTTATGTCATAAATTCAGGTATACATGAAGTATACTCACTCTTCCTCCAGTTACAACAAATACCAAGTTCACATATACTATACATCAGAATGTTCACTTCAGTTCAATAAAACCTGGAACAGCTGCACTTTATGTCATAAATTCAGGTATACATGAAGTATACTCACTCTTCCTCCAGTTACAACAAATATCAAGTTCACATACACTATACATCAGAATGTTCACTTCAGTTCAATAAAACCTGGAACAGCTGCACTTTATGTCATAAATTCAGGTATACATGAAGTATACTCACTCTTCCTCCAGTTACAACAAATACCAAGTTCACATATACTATACATCAGAATGTTCACTTCAGTTCAATAAAACCTGGAACAGCTGCACTTTATGTCATAAATTCAGGTATACATGAAGTATACTCACTCTTCCTCCAGTTACAACAAATACCAAGTTCACATACACTATACATCAGAATGTTCACTTCAGTTCAATAAAACCTGGAACAGCTGCACTTTATGTCATAAATTCAGGTATACATGAAGTATACTCACTCTTCCTCCAGTTACAACAAATACCAAGTTCACATATACTATACATCAGAATGTTCACTTCAGTTCAATAAAACCTGGAACAGCTGCACTTTATGTCATAAATTCAGGTATACATGAAGTATACTCACTGTTCCTCCAGTTACAACAAATACCAAGTTCACATATACTATACATCAGAATGTTCACTTCAGTTCAATAAAACCTGGAACAGCTGCACTTTATGTCATAAATTCAGGTATACATGAAGTATACTCACTCTTCCTCCAGTTACAACAAATACCAAGTTCACATATACTATACATCAGAATGTTCACTTCAGTTCAATAAAACCTGGAACAGCTGCACTTTATGTCATAAATTCAGGTATACATGAAGTATACTCACTGTCCCTCCAGTTACAACAAATACCAAGTTCACATATACTATACATCAGAATGTTCACTTCAGTTCAATAAAACCTGGAACAGCTGCACTTTATGTCATAAATTCAGGTATACATGAAGTATACTCACTCTTCCTCCAGTTACAACAAATACCAAGTTCACATATACTATACATCAGAATGTTCACTTCAGTTCAATAAAACCTGGAACAGCTGCACTTTATGTCATAAATTCAGGTATACATGAAGTATACTCACTGTCCCTCCAGTTACAACAAATACCAAGTTCACATACACTATACATCAGAATGTTCACTTCAGTTCAATAAAACCTGGAACAGCTGCACTTTATGTCATAAATTCAGGTATACATGAAGTATACTCACTGTTCCTCCAGTTACAACAAATACCAAGTTCACATATACTATACATCAGAATGTTCACTTCAGTTCAATAAAACCTGGAACAGCTGCACTTTATGTCATAAATTCACGTATACATGAAGTATACTCACTGTTCCTCCAGTTACAACAAATACCAAGTTCACATATACTATACATCAGAATGTTCACTTCAGTTCAATAAAACCTGGAACAGCTGCACTTTATGTCATAAATTCAGGTATACATGAAGTATACTCACTGTTCCTCCAGTTACAACAAATACCAAGTTCACATATACTATACATCAGAATGTTCACTTCAGTTCAATATAACCTGGAACAGCTGCACTTTATGTCATAAATTCAGGTATACATGAAGTATACTCATTGTTCCTCCAGTTACAACAAATACCAAGTTCACATATACTATACATCAGAATGTTCACTTCAGTTCAATAAAACCTGGAACAGCTGCACTTTATGTCATAAATTCAGGTATACATGAAGTATACTCACTCTTCCTCCAGTTACAACAAATACCAAGTTCACATATACTATACATCAGAATGTTCACTTCAGTTCAATAAAACCTGGAACAGCTGCACTTTATGTCATAAATTCACGTATACATGAAGTATACTCACTGTCCCTCCAGTTACAACAAATACCAAGTTCACATATACTATACATCAGAATGTTCACTTCAGTTCAATAAAACCTGGAACAGCTGCACTTTATGTCATAAATTCACGTATACATGAAGTATACTCACTGTCCCTCCAGTTACAACAAATACCAAGTTCACATATACTATACATCAGAATGTTCACTTCAGTTCAATAAAACCTGGAACAGCTGCACTTTATGTCATAAATTCACGTATACATGAAGTATACTCACTCTTCCTCCAGTTACAACAAATACCAAGTTCACATATACTATACATCAGAATGTTCACTTCAGTTCAATAAAACCTGGAACAGCTGCACTTTATGTCATAAATTCACGTATACATGAAGTATACTCACTGTCCCTCCAGTTACAACAAATACCAAGTTCACATATACTATACATCAGAATGTTCACTTCAGTTCAATAAAACCTGGAACAGCTGCACTTTATGTCATAAATTCAGGTATACATGAAGTATACTCACTGTCCCTCCAGTTACAACAAATACCAAGTTCACATATACTATACATCAGAATGTTCACTTCAGTTCAATAAAACCTGGAACAGCTGCACTTTATGTCATAAATTCAGGTATACATGAAGTATACTCACTGTCCCTCCAGTTACAACAAATACCAAGTTCACATATACTATACATCAGAATGTTCACTTCAGTTCAATAAAACCTGGAACAGCTGCACTTTATGTCATAAATTCACGTATACATGAAGTATACTCACTGTCCCTCCAGTTACAACAAATACCAAGTTCACATATACTATACATCAGAATGTTCACTTCAGTTCAATAAAACCTGGAACAGCTGCACTTTATGTCATAAATTCACGTATACATGAAGTATACTCACTCTTCCTCCAGTTACAACAAATACCAAGTTCACATATACTATACATCAGAATGTTCACTTCAGTTCAATAAAACCTGGAACAGCTGTACTTTATGTCATAAATTCAGGTATACATGAAGTATACTCATTGTTCCTCCAGTTACAACAAATACCAAGTTCACATATACTATACATCAGAATGTTCACTTCAGTTCAATAAAACCTGGAACAGCTGTACTTTATGTCATAAATTCAGGTATACATGAAGTATACTCATTGTTCCTCCAGTTACAACAAATACCAAGTTCACATATACTATACATCAGAATGTTCACTTCAGTTCAATAAAACCTGGAACAGCTGCACTTTATGTCATAAATTCAGGTATACATGAAGTATACTCATTGTTCCTCCAGTTACAACAAATACCAAGTTCACATATACTATACATCAGAATGTTCACTTCAGTTCAATAAAACCTGGAACAGCTGCACTTTATGTCATAAATTCACGTATACATGAAGTATACTCACTCTTCCTCCAGTTACAACAAATACCAAGTTCACATATACTATACATCAGAATGTTCACTTCAGTTCAATAAAACCTGGAACAGCTGCACTTTATGTCATAAATTCAGGTATAAATGAAGTATACTCACTGTTCCTCCAGTTACAACAAATACCAAGTTCACATACACTATACATCAGAATGTTCACTTCAGTTCAATAAAACCTGGAACAGCTGTACTTTATGTCATAAATTCAGGTATACATGAAGTATACTCACTGTTCCTCCAGTTACAACAAATACCAAGTTCACATATACTATACATCAGAATGTTCACTTCAGTTCAATAAAACCTGGAACAGCTGCACTTTATGTCATAAATTCAGGTATACATGAAGTATACTCACTCTTCCTCCAGTTACAACAAATACCAAGTTCACATATACTATACATCAGAATGTTCACTTCAGTTCAATAAAACCTGGAACAGCTGCACTTTATGTCATAAATTCAGGTATACATGAAGTATACTCACTCTTCCTCCAGTTACAACAAATACCAAGTTCACATATACTATACATCAGAATGTTCACTTCAGTTCAATAAAACCTGGAACAGCTGTACTTTATGTCATAAATTCAGGTATACATGAAGTATACTCATTGTTCCTCCAGTTACAACAAATACCAAGTTCACATATACTATACATCAGAATGTTCACTTCAGTTCAATAAAACCTGGAACAGCTGCACTTTATGTCATAAATTCAGGTATACATGAAGTATACTCATTGTTCCTCCAGTTACAACAAATACCAAGTTCACATATACTATACATCAGAATGTTCACTTCAGTTCAATAAAACCTGGAACAGCTGTACTTTATGTCATAAATTCAGGTATACATGAAGTATACTCATTGTTCCACCAGTTACAACAAATACCAAGTTCACATATACTATACATCAGAATGTTCACTTCAGTTCAATAAAACCTGGAACAGCTGCACTTTATGTCATAAATTCAGGTATACATGAAGTATACTCACTCTTCCTCCAGTTACAACAAATACCAAGTTCACATATACTATACATCAGAATGTTCACTTCAGTTCAATAAAACCTGGAACAGCTGCACTTTAAGTCATAAATTCAGGTATACATGAAGTATACTCACTCTTCCTCCAGTTACAACAAATACCAAGTTCACATATACTATACATCAGAATGTTCACTTCAGTTCAATAAAACCTGGAACAGCTGCACTTTATGTCATAAATTCAGGTATACATGAAGTATACTCACTCTTCCTCCAGTTACAACAAATACCAAGTTCACATATACTATACATCAAAATGTTCACTTCAGTTCAATAAAACCTGGAACAGCTGCACTTTATGTCATAAATTCACGTATACATGAAGTATACTCATTGTTCCTCCAGTTACAACAAATACCAAGTTCACATACACTATACATCAGAATGTTCACTTCAGTTCAATAAAACCTGGAACAGCTGCACTTTATGTCATAAATTCAGGTATACATGAAGTATACTCACTCTTCCTCCAGTTACAACAAATACCAAGTTCACATATACTATACATCAGAATGTTCACTTCAGTTCAATAAAACCTGGAACAGCTGCACTTTATGTCATAAATTCAGGTATACATGAAGTATACTCACTCTTCCTCCAGTTACAACAAATATCAAGTTCACATACACTATACATCAGAATGTTCACTTCAGTTCAATAAAACCTGGAACAGCTGCACTTTATGTCATAAATTCAGGTATACATGAAGTATACTCACTCTTCCTCCAGTTACAACAAATACCAAGTTCACATATACTATACATCAGAATGTTCACTTCAGTTCAATAAAACCTGGAACAGCTGCACTTTATGTCATAAATTCAGGTATACATGAAGTATACTCACTCTTCCTCCAGTTACAACAAATACCAAGTTCACATACACTATACATCAGAATGTTCACTTCAGTTCAATAAAACCTGGAACAGCTGCACTTTATGTCATAAATTCAGGTATACATGAAGTATACTCACTCTTCCTCCAGTTACAACAAATACCAAGTTCACATATACTATACATCAGAATGTTCACTTCAGTTCAATAAAACCTGGAACAGCTGCACTTTATGTCATAAATTCAGGTATACATGAAGTATACTCACTGTTCCTCCAGTTACAACAAATACCAAGTTCACATATACTATACATCAGAATGTTCACTTCAGTTCAATAAAACCTGGAACAGCTGCACTTTATGTCATAAATTCAGGTATACATGAAGTATACTCACTCTTCCTCCAGTTACAACAAATACCAAGTTCACATATACTATACATCAGAATGTTCACTTCAGTTCAATAAAACCTGGAACAGCTGCACTTTATGTCATAAATTCAGGTATACATGAAGTATACTCACTGTCCCTCCAGTTACAACAAATACCAAGTTCACATATACTATACATCAGAATGTTCACTTCAGTTCAATAAAACCTGGAACAGCTGCACTTTATGTCATAAATTCAGGTATACATGAAGTATACTCACTCTTCCTCCAGTTACAACAAATACCAAGTTCACATATACTATACATCAGAATGTTCACTTCAGTTCAATAAAACCTGGAACAGCTGCACTTTATGTCATAAATTCAGGTATACATGAAGTATACTCATTGTTCCTCCAGTTACAACAAATACCAAGTTCACATATAATATACATCAGAATGTTCACTTCAGTTCAATAAAACCTGGAACAGCTGCACTTTATGTCATAAATTCAGGTATACATGAGGTATACTCATTGTTCCTCCAGTTACAACAAATACCAAGTTCACATATACTATACATCAGAATGTTCACTTCAGTTCAATAAAACCTGGAACAGCTGCACTTTATGTCATAAATTCAGGTATACATGAAGTATACTCACTCTTCCTCCAGTTACAACAAATACCAAGTTCACATACACTATACATCAGAATGTTCACTTCAGTTCAATAAAACCTGGAACAGCTGCACTTTATGTCATAAATTCAGGTATACATGAAGTATACTCACTCTTCCTCCAGTTACAACAAATATCAAGTTCACATACACTATACATCAGAATGTTCACTTCAGTTCAATAAAACCTGGAACAGCTGCACTTTATGTCATAAATTCAGGTATACATGAAGTATACTCACTCTTCCTCCAGTTACAACAAATACCAAGTTCACATACACTATACATCAGAATGTTCACTTCAGTTCAATAAAACCTGGAACAGCTGCACTTTATGTCATAAATTCACGTATACATGAAGTATACTCACTCTTCCTCCAGTTACAACAAATACCAAGTTCACATATACTATACATCAGAATGTTCACTTCAGTTCAATAAAACCTGGAACAGCTGCACTTTATGTCATAAATTCACGTATACATGAAGTATACTCACTGTCCCTCCAGTTACAACAAATACCAAGTTCACATATACTATACATCAGAATGTTCACTTCAGTTCAATAAAACCTGGAACAGCTGCACTTTATGTCATAAATTCAGGTATACATGAAGTATACTCACTGTCCCTCCAGTTACAACAAATACCAAGTTCACATATACTATACATCAGAATGTTCACTTCAGTTCAATAAAACCTGGAACAGCTGCACTTTATGTCATAAATTCAGGTATACATGAAGTATACTCACTCTTCCTCCAGTTACAACAAATACCAAGTTCACATATACTATACATCAGAATGTTCACTTCAGTTCAATAAAACCTGGAACAGCTGCACTTTATGTCATAAATTCAGGTATACATGAAGTATACTCACTGCCCCTCCAGTTACAACAAATACCAAGTTCACATACACTATACATCAGAATGTTCACTTCAGTTCAATAAAACCTGGAACAGCTGCACTTTATGTCATAAATTCAGGTATACATGAAGTATACTCACTGTTCCTCCAGTTACAACAAATACCAAGTTCACATATACTATACATCAGAATGTTCACTTCAGTTCAATAAAACCTGGAACAGCTGCACTTTATGTCATAAATTCACGTATACATGAAGTATACTCACTGTTCCTCCAGTTACAACAAATACCAAGTTCACATATACTATACATCAGAATGTTCACTTCAGTTCAATAAAACCTGGAACAGCTGCACTTTATGTCATAAATTCAGGTATACATGAAGTATACTCACTGTTCCTCCAGTTACAACAAATACCAAGTTCACATATACTATACATCAGAATGTTCACTTCAGTTCAATATAACCTGGAACAGCTGCACTTTATGTCATAAATTCAGGTATACATGAAGTATACTCATTGTTCCTCCAGTTACAACAAATACCAAGTTCACATATACTATACATCAGAATGTTCACTTCAGTTCAATAAAACCTGGAACAGCTGCACTTTATGTCATAAATTCAGGTATACATGAAGTATACTCACTCTTCCTCCAGTTACAACAAATACCAAGTTCACATATACTATACATCAGAATGTTCACTTCAGTTCAATAAAACCTGGAACAGCTGCACTTTATGTCATAAATTCACGTATACATGAAGTATACTCACTGTCCCTCCAGTTACAACAAATACCAAGTTCACATATACTATACATCAGAATGTTCACTTCAGTTCAATAAAACCTGGAACAGCTGCACTTTATGTCATAAATTCACGTATACATGAAGTATACTCACTGTCCCTCCAGTTACAACAAATACCAAGTTCACATATACTATACATCAGAATGTTCACTTCAGTTCAATAAAACCTGGAACAGCTGCACTTTATGTCATAAATTCACGTATACATGAAGTATACTCACTCTTCCTCCAGTTACAACAAATACCAAGTTCACATATACTATACATCAGAATGTTCACTTCAGTTCAATAAAACCTGGAACAGCTGCACTTTATGTCATAAATTCACGTATACATGAAGTATACTCACTGTCCCTCCAGTTACAACAAATACCAAGTTCACATATACTATACATCAGAATGTTCACTTCAGTTCAATAAAACCTGGAACAGCTGCACTTTATGTCATAAATTCAGGTATACATGAAGTATACTCACTGTCCCTCCAGTTACAACAAATACCAAGTTCACATATACTATACATCAGAATGTTCACTTCAGTTCAATAAAACCTGGAACAGCTGCACTTTATGTCATAAATTCAGGTATACATGAAGTATACTCACTGTCCCTCCAGTTACAACAAATACCAAGTTCACATATACTATACATCAGAATGTTCACTTCAGTTCAATAAAACCTGGAACAGCTGCACTTTATGTCATAAATTCACGTATACATGAAGTATACTCACTGTCCCTCCAGTTACAACAAATACCAAGTTCACATATACTATACATCAGAATGTTCACTTCAGTTCAATAAAACCTGGAACAGCTGCACTTTATGTCATAAATTCACGTATACATGAAGTATACTCACTCTTCCTCCAGTTACAACAAATACCAAGTTCACATATACTATACATCAGAATGTTCACTTCAGTTCAATAAAACCTGGAACAGCTGTACTTTATGTCATAAATTCAGGTATACATGAAGTATACTCATTGTTCCTCCAGTTACAACAAATACCAAGTTCACATATACTATACATCAGAATGTTCACTTCAGTTCAATAAAACCTGGAACAGCTGTACTTTATGTCATAAATTCAGGTATACATGAAGTATACTCATTGTTCCTCCAGTTACAACAAATACCAAGTTCACATATACTATACATCAGAATGTTCACTTCAGTTCAATAAAACCTGGAACAGCTGCACTTTATGTCATAAATTCAGGTATACATGAAGTATACTCATTGTTCCTCCAGTTACAACAAATACCAAGTTCACATATACTATACATCAGAATGTTCACTTCAGTTCAATAAAACCTGGAACAGCTGCACTTTATGTCATAAATTCACGTATACATGAAGTATACTCACTCTTCCTCCAGTTACAACAAATACCAAGTTCACATATACTATACATCAGAATGTTCACTTCAGTTCAATAAAACCTGGAACAGCTGCACTTTATGTCATAAATTCAGGTATAAATGAAGTATACTCACTGTTCCTCCAGTTACAACAAATACCAAGTTCACATACACTATACATCAGAATGTTCACTTCAGTTCAATAAAACCTGGAACAGCTGTACTTTATGTCATAAATTCAGGTATACATGAAGTATACTCACTGTTCCTCCAGTTACAACAAATACCAAGTTCACATATACTATACATCAGAATGTTCACTTCAGTTCAATAAAACCTGGAACAGCTGCACTTTATGTCATAAATTCAGGTATACATGAAGTATACTCACTCTTCCTCCAGTTACAACAAATACCAAGTTCACATATACTATACATCAGAATGTTCACTTCAGTTCAATAAAACCTGGAACAGCTGCACTTTATGTCATAAATTCAGGTATACATGAAGTATACTCACTCTTCCTCCAGTTACAACAAATACCAAGTTCACATATACTATACATCAGAATGTTCACTTCAGTTCAATAAAACCTGGAACAGCTGTACTTTATGTCATAAATTCAGGTATACATGAAGTATACTCATTGTTCCTCCAGTTACAACAAATACCAAGTTCACATATACTATACATCAGAATGTTCACTTCAGTTCAATAAAACCTGGAACAGCTGCACTTTATGTCATAAATTCAGGTATACATGAAGTATACTCATTGTTCCTCCAGTTACAACAAATACCAAGTTCACATATACTATACATCAGAATGTTCACTTCAGTTCAATAAAACCTGGAACAGCTGTACTTTATGTCATAAATTCAGGTATACATGAAGTATACTCATTGTTCCACCAGTTACAACAAATACCAAGTTCACATATACTATACATCAGAATGTTCACTTCAGTTCAATAAAACCTGGAACAGCTGCACTTTATGTCATAAATTCAGGTATACATGAAGTATACTCACTCTTCCTCCAGTTACAACAAATACCAAGTTCACATATACTATACATCAGAATGTTCACTTCAGTTCAATAAAACCTGGAACAGCTGCACTTTATGTCATAAATTCAGGTATACATGAAGTATACTCATTGTTCCTCCAGTTACAACAAATACCAAGTTCACATATAATATACATCAGAATGTTCACTTCAGTTCAATAAAACCTGGAACAGCTGCACTTTATGTCATAAATTCAGGTATACATGAGGTATACTCATTGTTCCTCCAGTTACAACAAATACCAAGTTCACATATACTATACATCAGAATGTTCACTTCAGTTCAATAAAACCTGGAACAGCTGCACTTTATGTCATAAATTCAGGTATACATGAAGTATACTCACTCTTCCTCCAGTTACAACAAATACCAAGTTCACATACACTATACATCAGAATGTTCACTTCAGTTCAATAAAACCTGGAACAGCTGCACTTTATGTCATAAATTCAGGTATACATGAAGTATACTCACTCTTCCTCCAGTTACAACAAATATCAAGTTCACATACACTATACATCAGAATGTTCACTTCAGTTCAATAAAACCTGGAACAGCTGCACTTTATGTCATAAATTCAGGTATACATGAAGTATACTCACTCTTCCTCCAGTTACAACAAATACCAAGTTCACATACACTATACATCAGAATGTTCACTTCAGTTCAATAAAACCTGGAACAGCTGCACTTTATGTCATAAATTCACGTATACATGAAGTATACTCACTCTTCCTCCAGTTACAACAAATACCAAGTTCACATATACTATACATCAGAATGTTCACTTCAGTTCAATAAAACCTGGAACAGCTGCACTTTATGTCATAAATTCACGTATACATGAAGTATACTCACTGTCCCTCCAGTTACAACAAATACCAAGTTCACATATACTATACATCAGAATGTTCACTTCAGTTCAATAAAACCTGGAACAGCTGCACTTTATGTCATAAATTCAGGTATACATGAAGTATACTCACTGTCCCTCCAGTTACAACAAATACCAAGTTCACATATACTATACATCAGAATGTTCACTTCAGTTCAATAAAACCTGGAACAGCTGCACTTTATGTCATAAATTCAGGTATACATGAAGTATACTCACTCTTCCTCCAGTTACAACAAATACCAAGTTCACATATACTATACATCAGAATGTTCACTTCAGTTCAATAAAACCTGGAACAGCTGCACTTTATGTCATAAATTCAGGTATACATGAAGTATACTCACTGCCCCTCCAGTTACAACAAATACCAAGTTCACATACACTATACATCAGAATGTTCACTTCAGTTCAATAAAACCTGGAACAGCTGCACTTTATGTCATAAATTCAGGTATACATGAAGTATACTCACTGTTCCTCCAGTTACAACAAATACCAAGTTCACATATACTATACATCAGAATGTTCACTTCAGTTCAATAAAACCTGGAACAGCTGCACTTTATGTCATAAATTCACGTATACATGAAGTATACTCACTGTTCCTCCAGTTACAACAAATACCAAGTTCACATATACTATACATCAGAATGTTCACTTCAGTTCAATAAAACCTGGAACAGCTGCACTTTATGTCATAAATTCAGGTATACATGAAGTATACTCACTGTTCCTCCAGTTACAACAAATACCAAGTTCACATATACTATACATCAGAATGTTCACTTCAGTTCAATATAACCTGGAACAGCTGCACTTTATGTCATAAATTCAGGTATACATGAAGTATACTCATTGTTCCTCCAGTTACAACAAATACCAAGTTCACATATACTATACATCAGAATGTTCACTTCAGTTCAATAAAACCTGGAACAGCTGCACTTTATGTCATAAATTCAGGTATACATGAAGTATACTCACTCTTCCTCCAGTTACAACAAATACCAAGTTCACATATACTATACATCAGAATGTTCACTTCAGTTCAATAAAACCTGGAACAGCTGCACTTTATGTCATAAATTCACGTATACATGAAGTATACTCACTGTCCCTCCAGTTACAACAAATACCAAGTTCACATATACTATACATCAGAATGTTCACTTCAGTTCAATAAAACCTGGAACAGCTGCACTTTATGTCATAAATTCACGTATACATGAAGTATACTCACTGTCCCTCCAGTTACAACAAATACCAAGTTCACATATACTATACATCAGAATGTTCACTTCAGTTCAATAAAACCTGGAACAGCTGCACTTTATGTCATAAATTCACGTATACATGAAGTATACTCACTCTTCCTCCAGTTACAACAAATACCAAGTTCACATATACTATACATCAGAATGTTCACTTCAGTTCAATAAAACCTGGAACAGCTGCACTTTATGTCATAAATTCACGTATACATGAAGTATACTCACTGTCCCTCCAGTTACAACAAATACCAAGTTCACATATACTATACATCAGAATGTTCACTTCAGTTCAATAAAACCTGGAACAGCTGCACTTTATGTCATAAATTCAGGTATACATGAAGTATACTCACTGTCCCTCCAGTTACAACAAATACCAAGTTCACATATACTATACATCAGAATGTTCACTTCAGTTCAATAAAACCTGGAACAGCTGCACTTTATGTCATAAATTCAGGTATACATGAAGTATACTCACTGTCCCTCCAGTTACAACAAATACCAAGTTCACATATACTATACATCAGAATGTTCACTTCAGTTCAATAAAACCTGGAACAGCTGCACTTTATGTCATAAATTCACGTATACATGAAGTATACTCACTGTCCCTCCAGTTACAACAAATACCAAGTTCACATATACTATACATCAGAATGTTCACTTCAGTTCAATAAAACCTGGAACAGCTGCACTTTATGTCATAAATTCACGTATACATGAAGTATACTCACTCTTCCTCCAGTTACAACAAATACCAAGTTCACATATACTATACATCAGAATGTTCACTTCAGTTCAATAAAACCTGGAACAGCTGTACTTTATGTCATAAATTCAGGTATACATGAAGTATACTCATTGTTCCTCCAGTTACAACAAATACCAAGTTCACATATACTATACATCAGAATGTTCACTTCAGTTCAATAAAACCTGGAACAGCTGTACTTTATGTCATAAATTCAGGTATACATGAAGTATACTCATTGTTCCTCCAGTTACAACAAATACCAAGTTCACATATACTATACATCAGAATGTTCACTTCAGTTCAATAAAACCTGGAACAGCTGCACTTTATGTCATAAATTCAGGTATACATGAAGTATACTCATTGTTCCTCCAGTTACAACAAATACCAAGTTCACATATACTATACATCAGAATGTTCACTTCAGTTCAATAAAACCTGGAACAGCTGCACTTTATGTCATAAATTCACGTATACATGAAGTATACTCACTCTTCCTCCAGTTACAACAAATACCAAGTTCACATATACTATACATCAGAATGTTCACTTCAGTTCAATAAAACCTGGAACAGCTGCACTTTATGTCATAAATTCAGGTATAAATGAAGTATACTCACTGTTCCTCCAGTTACAACAAATACCAAGTTCACATACACTATACATCAGAATGTTCACTTCAGTTCAATAAAACCTGGAACAGCTGTACTTTATGTCATAAATTCAGGTATACATGAAGTATACTCACTGTTCCTCCAGTTACAACAAATACCAAGTTCACATATACTATACATCAGAATGTTCACTTCAGTTCAATAAAACCTGGAACAGCTGCACTTTATGTCATAAATTCAGGTATACATGAAGTATACTCACTCTTCCTCCAGTTACAACAAATACCAAGTTCACATATACTATACATCAGAATGTTCACTTCAGTTCAATAAAACCTGGAACAGCTGCACTTTATGTCATAAATTCAGGTATACATGAAGTATACTCACTCTTCCTCCAGTTACAACAAATACCAAGTTCACATATACTATACATCAGAATGTTCACTTCAGTTCAATAAAACCTGGAACAGCTGTACTTTATGTCATAAATTCAGGTATACATGAAGTATACTCATTGTTCCTCCAGTTACAACAAATACCAAGTTCACATATACTATACATCAGAATGTTCACTTCAGTTCAATAAAACCTGGAACAGCTGCACTTTATGTCATAAATTCAGGTATACATGAAGTATACTCATTGTTCCTCCAGTTACAACAAATACCAAGTTCACATATACTATACATCAGAATGTTCACTTCAGTTCAATAAAACCTGGAACAGCTGTACTTTATGTCATAAATTCAGGTATACATGAAGTATACTCATTGTTCCACCAGTTACAACAAATACCAAGTTCACATATACTATACATCAGAATGTTCACTTCAGTTCAATAAAACCTGGAACAGCTGCACTTTATGTCATAAATTCAGGTATACATGAAGTATACTCACTCTTCCTCCAGTTACAACAAATACCAAGTTCACATATACTATACATCAGAATGTTCACTTCAGTTCAATAAAACCTGGAACAGCTGCACTTTAAGTCATAAATTCAGGTATACATGAAGTATACTCACTCTTCCTCCAGTTACAACAAATACCAAGTTCACATATACTATACATCAGAATGTTCACTTCAGTTCAATAAAACCTGGAACAGCTGCACTTTATGTCATAAATTCAGGTATACATGAAGTATACTCACTCTTCCTCCAGTTACAACAAATACCAAGTTCACATATACTATACATCAAAATGTTCACTTCAGTTCAATAAAACCTGGAACAGCTGCACTTTATGTCATAAATTCACGTATACATGAAGTATACTCATTGTTCCTCCAGTTACAACAAATACCAAGTTCACATACACTATACATCAGAATGTTCACTTCAGTTCAATAAAACCTGGAACAGCTGCACTTTATGTCATAAATTCAGGTATACATGAAGTATACTCACTCTTCCTCCAGTTACAACAAATACCAAGTTCACATATACTATACATCAGAATGTTCACTTCAGTTCAATAAAACCTGGAACAGCTGCACTTTATGTCATAAATTCAGGTATACATGAAGTATACTCACTCTTCCTCCAGTTACAACAAATATCAAGTTCACATACACTATACATCAGAATGTTCACTTCAGTTCAATAAAACCTGGAACAGCTGCACTTTATGTCATAAATTCAGGTATACATGAAGTATACTCACTCTTCCTCCAGTTACAACAAATACCAAGTTCACATATACTATACATCAGAATGTTCACTTCAGTTCAATAAAACCTGGAACAGCTGCACTTTATGTCATAAATTCAGGTATACATGAAGTATACTCACTCTTCCTCCAGTTACAACAAATACCAAGTTCACATACACTATACATCAGAATGTTCACTTCAGTTCAATAAAACCTGGAACAGCTGCACTTTATGTCATAAATTCAGGTATACATGAAGTATACTCACTCTTCCTCCAGTTACAACAAATACCAAGTTCACATATACTATACATCAGAATGTTCACTTCAGTTCAATAAAACCTGGAACAGCTGCACTTTATGTCATAAATTCAGGTATACATGAAGTATACTCACTGTTCCTCCAGTTACAACAAATACCAAGTTCACATATACTATACATCAGAATGTTCACTTCAGTTCAATAAAACCTGGAACAGCTGCACTTTATGTCATAAATTCAGGTATACATGAAGTATACTCACTCTTCCTCCAGTTACAACAAATACCAAGTTCACATATACTATACATCAGAATGTTCACTTCAGTTCAATAAAACCTGGAACAGCTGCACTTTATGTCATAAATTCAGGTATACATGAAGTATACTCACTGTCCCTCCAGTTACAACAAATACCAAGTTCACATATACTATACATCAGAATGTTCACTTCAGTTCAATAAAACCTGGAACAGCTGCACTTTATGTCATAAATTCAGGTATACATGAAGTATACTCACTCTTCCTCCAGTTACAACAAATACCAAGTTCACATATACTATACATCAGAATGTTCACTTCAGTTCAATAAAACCTGGAACAGCTGCACTTTATGTCATAAATTCAGGTATACATGAAGTATACTCATTGTTCCTCCAGTTACAACAAATACCAAGTTCACATATAATATACATCAGAATGTTCACTTCAGTTCAATAAAACCTGGAACAGCTGCACTTTATGTCATAAATTCAGGTATACATGAGGTATACTCATTGTTCCTCCAGTTACAACAAATACCAAGTTCACATATACTATACATCAGAATGTTCACTTCAGTTCAATAAAACCTGGAACAGCTGCACTTTATGTCATAAATTCAGGTATACATGAAGTATACTCACTCTTCCTCCAGTTACAACAAATACCAAGTTCACATACACTATACATCAGAATGTTCACTTCAGTTCAATAAAACCTGGAACAGCTGCACTTTATGTCATAAATTCAGGTATACATGAAGTATACTCACTCTTCCTCCAGTTACAACAAATATCAAGTTCACATACACTATACATCAGAATGTTCACTTCAGTTCAATAAAACCTGGAACAGCTGCACTTTATGTCATAAATTCAGGTATACATGAAGTATACTCACTCTTCCTCCAGTTACAACAAATACCAAGTTCACATACACTATACATCAGAATGTTCACTTCAGTTCAAAAAAACCTGGAACAGCTGCACTTTATGTCATAAATTCAGGTATACATGAAGTATACTCACTGTCCCTCCAGTTACAACAAATACCAAGTTCACATATACTATACATCAGAATGTTCACTTCAGTTCAATAAAACCTGGAACAGCTGCACTTTATGTCATAAATTCAGGTATACATGAAGTATACTCACTGTCCCTCCAGTTACAACAAATACCAAGTTCACATATACTATACATCAGAATGTTCACTTCAGTTCAATAAAACCTGGAACAGCTGCACTTTATGTCATAAATTCAGGTATACATGAAGTATACTCACTGTCCCTCCAGTTACAACAAATACCAAGTTCACATACACTATACATCAGAATGTTCACTTCAGTTCAATAAAACCTGGAACAGCTGCACTTTATGTCATAAATTCAGGTATACATGAAGTATACTCACTGTTCCTCCAGTTACAACAAATACCAAGTTCACATATACTATACATCAGAATGTTCACTTCAGTTCAATAAAACCTGGAACAGCTGCACTTTATGTCATAAATTCACGTATACATGAAGTATACTCACTGTTCCTCCAGTTACAACAAATACCAAGTTCACATATACTATACATCAGAATGTTCACTTCAGTTCAATAAAACCTGGAACAGCTGCACTTTATGTCATAAATTCAGGTATACATGAAGTATACTCACTGTTCCTCCAGTTACAACAAATACCAAGTTCACATATACTATACATCAGAATGTTCACTTCAGTTCAATATAACCTGGAACAGCTGCACTTTATGTCATAAATTCAGGTATACATGAAGTATACTCATTGTTCCTCCAGTTACAACAAATACCAAGTTCACATATACTATACATCAGAATGTTCACTTCAGTTCAATAAAACCTGGAACAGCTGCACTTTATGTCATAAATTCAGGTATACATGAAGTATACTCACTCTTCCTCCAGTTACAACAAATACCAAGTTCACATATACTATACATCAGAATGTTCACTTCAGTTCAATAAAACCTGGAACAGCTGCACTTTATGTCATAAATTCACGTATACATGAAGTATACTCACTGTCCCTCCAGTTACAACAAATACCAAGTTCACATATACTATACATCAGAATGTTCACTTCAGTTCAATAAAACCTGGAACAGCTGCACTTTATGTCATAAATTCACGTATACATGAAGTATACTCACTGTCCCTCCAGTTACAACAAATACCAAGTTCACATATACTATACATCAGAATGTTCACTTCAGTTCAATAAAACCTGGAACAGCTGCACTTTATGTCATAAATTCACGTATACATGAAGTATACTCACTCTTCCTCCAGTTACAACAAATACCAAGTTCACATATACTATACATCAGAATGTTCACTTCAGTTCAATAAAACCTGGAACAGCTGCACTTTATGTCATAAATTCACGTATACATGAAGTATACTCACTGTCCCTCCAGTTACAACAAATACCAAGTTCACATATACTATACATCAGAATGTTCACTTCAGTTCAATAAAACCTGGAACAGCTGCACTTTATGTCATAAATTCAGGTATACATGAAGTATACTCACTGTCCCTCCAGTTACAACAAATACCAAGTTCACATATACTATACATCAGAATGTTCACTTCAGTTCAATAAAACCTGGAACAGCTGCACTTTATGTCATAAATTCAGGTATACATGAAGTATACTCACTCTTCCTCCAGTTACAACAAATACCAAGTTCACATATACTATACATCAGAATGTTCACTTCAGTTCAATAAAACCTGGAACAGCTGCACTTTATGTCATAAATTCAGGTATACATGAAGTATACTCACTCTTCCTCCAGTTACAACAAATACCAAGTTCACATACACTATACATCAGAATGTTCACTTCAGTTCAATAAAACCTGGAACAGCTGCACTTTATGTCATAAATTCAGGTATACATGAAGTATACTCACTCTTCCTCCAGTTACAACAAATATCAAGTTCACATACACTATACATCAGAATGTTCACTTCAGTTCAATAAAACCTGGAACAGCTGCACTTTATGTCATAAATTCAGGTATACATGAAGTATACTCACTCTTCCTCCAGTTACAACAAATACCAAGTTCACATACACTATACATCAGAATGTTCACTTCAGTTCAAAAAAACCTGGAACAGCTGCACTTTATGTCATAAATTCAGGTATACATGAAGTATACTCACTGTCCCTCCAGTTACAACAAATACCAAGTTCACATATACTATACATCAGAATGTTCACTTCAGTTCAATAAAACCTGGAACAGCTGCACTTTATGTCATAAATTCAGGTATACATGAAGTATACTCACTGTCCCTCCAGTTACAACAAATACCAAGTTCACATATACTATACATCAGAATGTTCACTTCAGTTCAATAAAACCTGGAACAGCTGCACTTTATGTCATAAATTCAGGTATACATGAAGTATACTCACTGTCCCTCCAGTTACAACAAATACCAAGTTCACATACACTATACATCAGAATGTTCACTTCAGTTCAATAAAACCTGGAACAGCTGCACTTTATGTCATAAATTCAGGTATACATGAAGTATACTCACTGTTCCTCCAGTTACAACAAATACCAAGTTCACATATACTATACATCAGAATGTTCACTTCAGTTCAATAAAACCTGGAACAGCTGCACTTTATGTCATAAATTCACGTATACATGAAGTATACTCACTGTTCCTCCAGTTACAACAAATACCAAGTTCACATATACTATACATCAGAATGTTCACTTCAGTTCAATAAAACCTGGAACAGCTGCACTTTATGTCATAAATTCAGGTATACATGAAGTATACTCACTGTTCCTCCAGTTACAACAAATACCAAGTTCACATATACTATACATCAGAATGTTCACTTCAGTTCAATATAACCTGGAACAGCTGCACTTTATGTCATAAATTCAGGTATACATGAAGTATACTCATTGTTCCTCCAGTTACAACAAATACCAAGTTCACATATACTATACATCAGAATGTTCACTTCAGTTCAATAAAACCTGGAACAGCTGCACTTTATGTCATAAATTCAGGTATACATGAAGTATACTCACTCTTCCTCCAGTTACAACAAATACCAAGTTCACATATACTATACATCAGAATGTTCACTTCAGTTCAATAAAACCTGGAACAGCTGCACTTTATGTCATAAATTCACGTATACATGAAGTATACTCACTGTCCCTCCAGTTACAACAAATACCAAGTTCACATATACTATACATCAGAATGTTCACTTCAGTTCAATAAAACCTGGAACAGCTGCACTTTATGTCATAAATTCACGTATACATGAAGTATACTCACTGTCCCTCCAGTTACAACAAATACCAAGTTCACATATACTATACATCAGAATGTTCACTTCAGTTCAATAAAACCTGGAACAGCTGCACTTTATGTCATAAATTCACGTATACATGAAGTATACTCACTCTTCCTCCAGTTACAACAAATACCAAGTTCACATATACTATACATCAGAATGTTCACTTCAGTTCAATAAAACCTGGAACAGCTGCACTTTATGTCATAAATTCACGTATACATGAAGTATACTCACTGTCCCTCCAGTTACAACAAATACCAAGTTCACATATACTATACATCAGAATGTTCACTTCAGTTCAATAAAACCTGGAACAGCTGCACTTTATGTCATAAATTCAGGTATACATGAAGTATACTCACTGTCCCTCCAGTTACAACAAATACCAAGTTCACATATACTATACATCAGAATGTTCACTTCAGTTCAATAAAACCTGGAACAGCTGCACTTTATGTCATAAATTCAGGTATACATGAAGTATACTCACTGTCCCTCCAGTTACAACAAATACCAAGTTCACATATACTATACATCAGAATGTTCACTTCAGTTCAATAAAACCTGGAACAGCTGCACTTTATGTCATAAATTCACGTATACATGAAGTATACTCACTGTCCCTCCAGTTACAACAAATACCAAGTTCACATATACTATACATCAGAATGTTCACTTCAGTTCAATAAAACCTGGAACAGCTGCACTTTATGTCATAAATTCACGTATACATGAAGTATACTCACTCTTCCTCCAGTTACAACAAATACCAAGTTCACATATACTATACATCAGAATGTTCACTTCAGTTCAATAAAACCTGGAACAGCTGTACTTTATGTCATAAATTCAGGTATACATGAAGTATACTCATTGTTCCTCCAGTTACAACAAATACCAAGTTCACATATACTATACATCAGAATGTTCACTTCAGTTCAATAAAACCTGGAACAGCTGTACTTTATGTCATAAATTCAGGTATACATGAAGTATACTCATTGTTCCTCCAGTTACAACAAATACCAAGTTCACATATACTATACATCAGAATGTTCACTTCAGTTCAATAAAACCTGGAACAGCTGCACTTTATGTCATAAATTCAGGTATACATGAAGTATACTCATTGTTCCTCCAGTTACAACAAATACCAAGTTCACATATACTATACATCAGAATGTTCACTTCAGTTCAATAAAACCTGGAACAGCTGCACTTTATGTCATAAATTCACGTATACATGAAGTATACTCACTCTTCCTCCAGTTACAACAAATACCAAGTTCACATATACTATACATCAGAATGTTCACTTCAGTTCAATAAAACCTGGAACAGCTGCACTTTATGTCATAAATTCAGGTATAAATGAAGTATACTCACTGTTCCTCCAGTTACAACAAATACCAAGTTCACATACACTATACATCAGAATGTTCACTTCAGTTCAATAAAACCTGGAACAGCTGCACTTTATGTCATAAATTCAGGTATACATGAAGTATACTCACTCTTCCTCCAGTTACAACAAATACCAAGTTCACATATACTATACATCAGAATGTTCACTTCAGTTCAATAAAACCTGGAACAGCTGCACTTTATGTCATAAATTCAGGTATACATGAAGTATACTCACTCTTCCTCCAGTTACAACAAATACCAAGTTCACATATACTATACATCAGAATGTTCACTTCAGTTCAATAAAACCTGGAACAGCTGTACTTTATGTCATAAATTCAGGTATACATGAAGTATACTCATTGTTCCTCCAGTTACAACAAATACCAAGTTCACATATACTATACATCAGAATGTTCACTTCAGTTCAATAAAACCTGGAACAGCTGCACTTTATGTCATAAATTCAGGTATACATGAAGTATACTCATTGTTCCACCAGTTACAACAAATACCAAGTTCACATATACTATACATCAGAATGTTCACTTCAGTTCAATAAAACCTGGAACAGCTGTACTTTATGTCATAAATTCAGGTATACATGAAGTATACTCATTGTTCCACCAGTTACAACAAATACCAAGTTCACATATACTATACATCAGAATGTTCACTTCAGTTCAATAAAACCTGGAACAGCTGCACTTTATGTCATAAATTCAGGTATACATGAAGTATACTCACTCTTCCTCCAGTTACAACAAATACCAAGTTCACATATACTATACATCAGAATGTTCACTTCAGTTCAATAAAACCTGGAACAGCTGCACTTTAAGTCATAAATTCAGGTATACATGAAGTATACTCACTCTTCCTCCAGTTACAACAAATACCAAGTTCACATATACTATACATCAGAATGTTCACTTCAGTTCAATAAAACCTGGAACAGCTGCACTTTATGTCATAAATTCAGGTATACATGAAGTATACTCACTCTTCCTCCAGTTACAACAAATACCAAGTTCACATATACTATACATCAAAATGTTCACTTCAGTTCAATAAAACCTGGAACAGCTGCACTTTATGTCATAAATTCACGTATACATGAAGTATACTCATTGTTCCTCCAGTTACAACAAATACCAAGTTCACATACACTATACATCAGAATGTTCACTTCAGTTCAATAAAACCTGGAACAGCTGCACTTTATGTCATAAATTCAGGTATACATGAAGTATACTCACTCTTCCTCCAGTTACAACAAATACCAAGTTCACATATACTATACATCAGAATGTTCACTTCAGTTCAATAAAACCTGGAACAGCTGCACTTTATGTCATAAATTCAGGTATACATGAAGTATACTCACTCTTCCTCCAGTTACAACAAATATCAAGTTCACATACACTATACATCAGAATGTTCACTTCAGTTCAATAAAACCTGGAACAGCTGCACTTTATGTCATAAATTCAGGTATACATGAAGTATACTCACTCTTCCTCCAGTTACAACAAATACCAAGTTCACATATACTATACATCAGAATGTTCACTTCAGTTCAATAAAACCTGGAACAGCTGCACTTTATGTCATAAATTCAGGTATACATGAAGTATACTCACTCTTCCTCCAGTTACAACAAATACCAAGTTCACATACACTATACATCAGAATGTTCACTTCAGTTCAATAAAACCTGGAACAGCTGCACTTTATGTCATAAATTCAGGTATACATGAAGTATACTCACTCTTCCTCCAGTTACAACAAATACCAAGTTCACATATACTATACATCAGAATGTTCACTTCAGTTCAATAAAACCTGGAACAGCTGCACTTTATGTCATAAATTCAGGTATAAATGAAGTATACTCACTGTTCCTCCAGTTACAACAAATACCAAGTTCACATACACTATACATCAGAATGTTCACTTCAGTTCAATAAAACCTGGAACAGCTGCACTTTATGTCATAAATTCAGGTATACATGAAGTATACTCACTCTTCCTCCAGTTACAACAAATACCAAGTTCACATATACTATACATCAGAATGTTCACTTCAGTTCAATAAAACCTGGAACAGCTGCACTTTATGTCATAAATTCAGGTATACATGAAGTATACTCACTCTTCCTCCAGTTACAACAAATACCAAGTTCACATATACTATACATCAGAATGTTCACTTCAGTTCAATAAAACCTGGAACAGCTGTACTTTATGTCATAAATTCAGGTATACATGAAGTATACTCATTGTTCCTCCAGTTACAACAAATACCAAGTTCACATATACTATACATCAGAATGTTCACTTCAGTTCAATAAAACCTGGAACAGCTGCACTTTATGTCATAAATTCAGGTATACATGAAGTATACTCATTGTTCCTCCAGTTACAACAAATACCAAGTTCACATATACTATACATCAGAATGTTCACTTCAGTTCAATAAAACCTGGAACAGCTGTACTTTATGTCATAAATTCAGGTATACATGAAGTATACTCATTGTTCCACCAGTTACAACAAATACCAAGTTCACATATACTATACATCAGAATGTTCACTTCAGTTCAATAAAACCTGGAACAGCTGCACTTTATGTCATAAATTCAGGTATACATGAAGTATACTCACTCTTCCTCCAGTTACAACAAATACCAAGTTCACATATACTATACATCAGAATGTTCACTTCAGTTCAATAAAACCTGGAACAGCTGCACTTTAAGTCATAAATTCAGGTATACATGAAGTATACTCACTCTTCCTCCAGTTACAACAAATACCAAGTTCACATATACTATACATCAGAATGTTCACTTCAGTTCAATAAAACCTGGAACAGCTGCACTTTATGTCATAAATTCAGGTATACATGAAGTATACTCACTCTTCCTCCAGTTACAACAAATACCAAGTTCACATATACTATACATCAAAATGTTCACTTCAGTTCAATAAAACCTGGAACAGCTGCACTTTATGTCATAAATTCACGTATACATGAAGTATACTCATTGTTCCTCCAGTTACAACAAATACCAAGTTCACATACACTATACATCAGAATGTTCACTTCAGTTCAATAAAACCTGGAACAGCTGCACTTTATGTCATAATTTCAGGTATACATGAAGTATACTCACTCTTCCTCCAGTTACAACAAATACCAAGTTCACATATACTATACATCAGAATGTTCACTTCAGTTCAATAAAACCTGGAACAGCTGCACTTTATGTCATAAATTCAGGTATACATGAAGTATACTCACTCTTCCTCCAGTTACAACAAATATCAAGTTCACATACACTATACATCAGAATGTTCACTTCAGTTCAATAAAACCTGGAACAGCTGCACTTTATGTCATAAATTCAGGTATACATGAAGTATACTCACTCTTCCTCCAGGTACAACAAATACCAAGTTCACATATACTATACATCAGAATGTTCACTTCAGTTCAATAAAACCTGGAACAGCTGCACTTTATGTCATAAATTCAGGTATACATGAAGTATACTCACTCTTCCTCCAGTTACAACAAATACCAAGTTCACATACACTATACATCAGAATGTTCACTTCAGTTCAATAAAACCTGGAACAGCTGCACTTTATGTCATAAATTCAGGTATACATGAAGTATACTCACTCTTCCTCCAGTTACAACAAATACCAAGTTCACATATACTATACATCAGAATGTTCACTTCAGTTCAATAAAACCTGGAACAGCTGCACTTTATGTCATAAATTCAGGTATACATGAAGTATACTCACTGTTCCTCCAGTTACAACAAATACCAAGTTCACATATACTATACATCAGAATGTTCACTTCAGTTCAATAAAACCTGGAACAGCTGCACTTTATGTCATAAATTCAGGTATACATGAAGTATACTCACTCTTCCTCCAGTTACAACAAATACCAAGTTCACATATACTATACATCAGAATGTTCACTTCAGTTCAATAAAACCTGGAACAGCTGCACTTTATGTCATAAATTCAGGTATACATGAAGTATACTCACTGTCCCTCCAGTTACAACAAATACCAAGTTCACATATACTATACATCAGAATGTTCACTTCAGTTCAATAAAACCTGGAACAGCTGCACTTTATGTCATAAATTCAGGTATACATGAAGTATACTCACTCTTCCTCCAGTTACAACAAATACCAAGTTCACATATACTATACATCAGAATGTTCACTTCAGTTCAATAAAACCTGGAACAGCTGCACTTTATGTCATAAATTCAGGTATACATGAAGTATACTCATTGTTCCTCCAGTTACAACAAATACCAAGTTCACATATAATATACATCAGAATGTTCACTTCAGTTCAATAAAACCTGGAACAGCTGCACTTTATGTCATAAATTCAGGTATACATGAAGTATACTCATTGTTCCTCCAGTTACAACAAATACCAAGTTCACATATACTATACATCAGAATGTTCACTTCAGTTCAATAAAACCTGGAACAGCTGCACTTTATGTCATAAATTCAGGTATACATGAAGTATACTCACTCTTCCTCCAGTTACAACAAATACCAAGTTCACATACACTATACATCAGAATGTTCACTTCAGTTCAATAAAACCTGGAACAGCTGCACTTTATGTCATAAATTCAGGTATACATGAAGTATACTCACTCTTCCTCCAGTTACAACAAATATCAAGTTCACATACACTATACATCAGAATGTTCACTTCAGTTCAATAAAACCTGGAACAGCTGCACTTTATGTCATAAATTCAGGTATACATGAAGTATACTCACTCTTCCTCCAGTTACAACAAATACCAAGTTCACATACACTATACATCAGAATGTTCACTTCAGTTCAATAAAACCTGGAACAGCTGCACTTTATGTCATAAATTCAGGTATACATGAAGTATACTCACTCTTCCTCCAGTTACAACAAATACCAAGTTCACATATACTATACATCAGAATGTTCACTTCAGTTCAATAAAACCTGGAACAGCTGCACTTTATGTCATAAATTCAGGTATACATGAAGTATACTCACTCTTCCTCCAGTTACAACAAATACCAAGTTCACATATACTATACATCAGAATGTTCACTTCAGTTCAATAAAACCTGGAACAGCTGCACTTTATGTCATAAATTCAGGTATACATGAAGTATACTCACTCTTCCTCCAGTTACAACAAATACCAAGTTCACATATACTATACATCAGAATGTTCACTTCAGTTCAATAAAACCTGGAACAGCTGCACTTTATGTCATAAATTCAGGTATACATGAAGTATACTCACTCTTCCTCCAGTTACAACAAATACCAAGTTCACATATACTATACATCAGAATGTTCACTTCAGTTCAATAAAACCTGGAACAGCTGCACTTTATGTCATAAATTCAGGTATACATGAAGTATACTCATTGTTCCTCCAGTTACAACAAATACCAAGTTCACATATACTATACATCAGAATGTTCACTTCAGTTCAATAAAACCTGGAACAGCTGCACTTTATGTCATAAATTCAGGTATACATGAAGTATACTCATTGTTCCTCCAGTTACAACAAATACCAAGTTCACATATACTATACATCAGAATGTTCACTTCAGTTCAATAAAACCTGGAACAGCTGCACTTTATGTCATAAATTCAGGTATACATGAAGTATACTCACTCTTCCTCCAGTTAAAACAAATACCAAGTTCACATACACTATACATCAGAATGTTCACTTCAGTTCAATAAACCTGGAACAGCTGCACTTTATGTCATAAATTCAGGTATACATGAAGTATACTCATTGTTCCTCCAGTTACAACAAATACCAAGTTCACATATACTATACATCAGAATGTTCACTTCAGTTCAATAAAACCTGGAACAGCTGCACTTTATGTCATAAATTCAGGTATACATGAAGTATACTCATTGTTCCTCCAGTTACAACAAATACCAAGTTCACATATACTATACATCAGAATGTTCACTTCAGTTCAATAAAACCTGGAACAGCTGCACTTTATGTCATAAATTCAGGTATACATGAAGTATACTCACTCTTCCTCCAGTTACAACAAATACCAAGTTCACATATACTATACATCAGAATGTTCACTTCAGTTCAATAAAACCTGGAACAGCTGCACTTTATGTCATAAATTCAGGTATACATGAAGTATACTCACTCTTCCTCCAGTTACAACAAATATCAAGTTCACATACACTATACATCAGAATGTTCACTTCAGTTCAATAAAACCTGGAACAGCTGCACTTTATGTCATAAATTCAGGTATACATGAAGTATACTCACTCTTCCTCCAGTTACAACAAATACCAAGTTCACATATACTATACATCAGAATGTTCACTTCAGTTCAATAAAACCTGGAACAGCTGCACTTTATGTCATAAATTCAGGTATACATGAAGTATACTCACTGTCCCTCCAGTTACAACAAATACCAAGTTCACATATACTATACATCAGAATGTTCACTTCAGTTCAATAAAACCTGGAACAGCTGCACTTTATGTCATAAATTCAGGTATACATGAAGTATACTCACTCTTCCTCCAGTTACAACAAATACCAAGTTCACATATACTATACATCAGAATGTTCACTTCAGTTCAATAAAACCTGGAACAGCTGCACTTTATGTCATAAATTTGGTATACATGAAGTATACTCACTCTTCCTCCAGTTACAACAAATACCAAGTTCACATATACTATACATCAGAATGTTCACTTCAGTTCAATAAAACCTGGAACAGCTGCACTTTATGTCATAAATTCAGGTATACATGAAGTATACTCACTCTTCCTCCAGTTACAACAAATACCAAGTTCACATATACTATACATCAGAATGTTCACTTCAGTTCAATAAAACCTGGAACAGCTGCACTTTATGTCATAAATTCAGGTATACATGAAGTATACTCACTGTCCCTCCAGTTACAACAAATACCAAGTTCACATACACTATACATCAGAATGTTCACTTTAGTTCAATAAAACCTGGAACAGCTGTACTTTATGTCATAAATTCAGGTATACATGAAGTATACTCACTGTCCCTCCAGTTACAACAAATACCAAGTTCACATACACTATACATCAGAATGTTCACTTCAGTTCAATAAAACCTGGAACAGCTGCACTTTATGTCATAAATTCAGGTATACATGAAGTATACTCACTCTTCCTCCAGTTACAACAAATACCAAGTTCACATATACTATACATCAGAATGTTCACTTCAGTTCAATAAAACCTGGAACAGCTGCACTTTATGTCATAAATTCAGGTATACATGAAGTATACTCACTCTTCCTCCAGTTACAACAAATATCAAGTTCACATACACTATACATCAGAATGTTCACTTCAGTTCAATAAAACCTGGAACAGCTGCACTTTATGTCATAAATTCAGGTATACATGAAGTATACTCACTCTTCCTCCAGTTACAACAAATACCAAGTTCACATATACTATACATCAGAATGTTCACTTCAGTTCAATAAAACCTGGAACAGCTGCACTTTATGTCATAAATTCAGGTATACATGAAGTATACTCACTCTTCCTCCAGTTACAACAAATACCAAGTTCACATACACTATACATCAGAATGTTCACTTCAGTTCAATAAAACCTGGAACAGCTGCACTTTATGTCATAAATTCAGGTATACATGAAGTATACTCACTCTTCCTCCAGTTACAACAAATACCAAGTTCACATATACTATACATCAGAATGTTCACTTCAGTTCAATAAAACCTGGAACAGCTGCACTTTATGTCATAAATTCAGGTATACATGAAGTATACTCACTGTTCCTCCAGTTACAACAAATACCAAGTTCACATATACTATACATCAGAATGTTCACTTCAGTTCAATAAAACCTGGAACAGCTGCACTTTATGTCATAAATTCAGGTATACATGAAGTATACTCACTCTTCCTCCAGTTACAACAAATACCAAGTTCACATATACTATACATCAGAATGTTCACTTCAGTTCAATAAAACCTGGAACAGCTGCACTTTATGTCATAAATTCAGGTATACATGAAGTATACTCACTGTCCCTCCAGTTACAACAAATACCAAGTTCACATATACTATACATCAGAATGTTCACTTCAGTTCAATAAAACCTGGAACAGCTGCACTTTATGTCATAAATTCAGGTATACATGAAGTATACTCACTCATCCTCCAGTTACAACAAATACCAAGTTCACATATACTATACATCAGAATGTTCACTTCAGTTCAATAAAACCTGGAACAGCTGCACTTTATGTCATAAATTCAGGTATACATGAAGTATACTCATTGTTCCTCCAGTTACAACAAATACCAAGTTCACATATAATATACATCAGAATGTTCACTTCAGTTCAATAAAACCTGGAACAGCTGCACTTTATGTCATAAATTCAGGTATACATGAAGTATACTCATTGTTCCTCCAGTTACAACAAATACCAAGTTCACATATACTATACATCAGAATGTTCACTTCAGTTCAATAAAACCTGGAACAGCTGCACTTTATGTCATAAATTCAGGTATACATGAAGTATACTCACTCTTCCTCCAGTTACAACAAATACCAAGTTCACATACACTATACATCAGAATGTTCACTTCAGTTCAATAAAACCTGGAACAGCTGCACTTTATGTCATAAATTCAGGTATACATGAAGTATACTCACTCTTCCTCCAGTTACAACAAATATCAAGTTCACATACACTATACATCAGAATGTTCACTTCAGTTCAATAAAACCTGGAACAGCTGCACTTTATGTCATAAATTCAGGTATACATGAAGTATACTCACTCTTCCTCCAGTTACAACAAATACCAAGTTCACATACACTATACATCAGAATGTTCACTTCAGTTCAATAAAACCTGGAACAGCTGCACTTTATGTCATAAATTCAGGTATACATGAAGTATACTCACTCTTCCTCCAGTTACAACAAATACCAAGTTCACATATACTATACATCAGAATGTTCACTTCAGTTCAATAAAACCTGGAACAGCTGCACTTTATGTCATAAATTCAGGTATACATGAAGTATACTCACTCTTCCTCCAGTTACAACAAATACCAAGTTCACATATACTATACATCAGAATGTTCACTTCAGTTCAATAAAACCTGGAACAGCTGCACTTTATGTCATAAATTCAGGTATACATGAAGTATACTCACTCTTCCTCCAGTTACAACAAATACCAAGTTCACATATACTATACATCAGAATGTTCACTTCAGTTCAATAAAACCTGGAACAGCTGTACTTTATGTCATAAATTCACGTATACATGAAGTATACTCACTCTTCCTCCAGTTACAACAAATACCAAGTTCACATATACTATACATCAGAATGTTCACTTCAGTTCAATAAAACCTGGAACAGCTGCACTTTATGTCATAAATTCACGTATACATGAAGTATACTCACTCTTCCTCCAGTTACAACAAATACCAAGTTCACATATACTATACATCAGAATGTTCACTTCAGTTCAATAAAACCTGGAACAGCTGCACTTTATGTCATAAATTCACGTATACATGAAGTATACTCACTCTTCCTCCAGTTACAACAAATACCAAGTTCACATATACTATACATCAGAATGTTCACTTCAGTTCAATAAAACCTGGAACAGCTGCACTTTATGTCATAAATTCACGTATACATGAAGTATACTCACTCTTCCTCCAGTTACAACAAATACCAAGTTCACATATACTATACATCAGAATGTTCACTTCAGTTCAATAAAACCTGGAACAGCTGCACTTTATGTCATAAATTCACGTATACATGAAGTATACTCACTCTTCCTCCAGTTACAACAAATACCAAGTTCACATATACTATACATCAGAATGTTCACTTCAGTTCAATAAAACCTGGAACAGCTGCACTTTATGTCATAAATTCACGTATACATGAAGTATACTCACTCTTCCTCCAGTTACAACAAATACCAAGTTCACATATACTATACATCAGAATGTTCACTTCAGTTCAATAAAACCTGGAACAGCTGCACTTTATGTCATAAATTCACGTATACATGAAGTATACTCACTCTTCCTCCAGTTACAACAAATACCAAGTTCACATATACTATACATCAGAATGTTCACTTCAGTTCAATAAAACCTGGAACAGCTGCACTTTATGTCATAAATTCAGGTATACATGAAGTATACTCACTCTTCCTCCAGTTACAACAAATACCAAGTTCACATATACTATACATCAGAATGTTCACTTCAGTTCAATAAAACCTGGAACAGCTGCACTTTATGTCATAAATTCAGGTATACATGAAGTATACTCACTCTTCCTCCAGTTACAACAAATACCAAGTTCACATATACTATACATCAGAATGTTCACTTCAGTTCAATAAAACCTGGAACAGCTGTACTTTATGTCATAAATTCACGTATACATGAAGTATACTCACTCTTCCTCCAGTTACAACAAATACCAAGTTCACATATACTATACATCAGAATGTTCACTTCAGTTCAATAAAACCTGGAACAGCTGTACTTTATGTCATAAATTCACGTATACATGAAGTATACTCACTCTTCCTCCAGTTACAACAAATACCAAGTTCACATATACTATACATCAGAATGTTCACTTCAGTTCAATAAAACCTGGAACAGCTGCACTTTATGTCATAAATTCACGTATACATGAAGTATACTCACTCTTCCTCCAGTTACAACAAATACCAAGTTCACATATACTATACATCAGAATGTTCACTTTAGTTCAATAAAACCTGGAACAGCTGCACTTTATGTCATAAATTCAGGTATACATGAAGTATACTCACTCTTCCTCCAGTTACAACAAATATCAAGTTCACATACACTATACATCAGAATGTTCACTTCAGTTCAATAAAACCTGGAACAGCTGCACTTTATGTCATAAATTCAGGTATACATGAAGTATACTCACTCTTCCTCCAGTTACAACAAATACCAAGTTCACATATACTATACATCAGAATGTTCACTTCAGTTCAATAAAACCTGGAACAGCTGCACTTTATGTCATAAATTCAGGTATACATGAAGTATACTCACTCTTCCTCCAGTTACAACAAATACCAAGTTCACATATACTATACATCAGAATGTTCACTTCAGTTCAATAAAACCTGGAACAGCTGCACTTTATGTCATAAATTCAGGTATACATGAAGTATACTCATTGTTCCTCCAGTTACAACAAATACCAAGTTCACATATACTATACATCAGAATGTTCACTTCAGTTCAATAAAACCTGGAACAGCTGCACTTTATGTCATAAATTCAGGTATACATGAAGTATACTCATTGTTCCTCCAGTTACAACAAATACCAAGTTCACATATACTATACATCAGAATGTTCACTTCAGTTCAATAAAACCTGGAACAGCTGCACTTTATGTCATAAATTCAGGTATACATGAAGTATACTCACTCTTCCTCCAGTTAAAACAAATACCAAGTTCACATACACTATACATCAGAATGTTCACTTCAGTTCAATAAACCTGGAACAGCTGCACTTTATGTCATAAATTCAGGTATACATGAAGTATACTCATTGTTCCTCCAGTTACAACAAATACCAAGTTCACATATACTATACATCAGAATGTTCACTTCAGTTCAATAAAACCTGGAACAGCTGCACTTTATGTCATAAATTCAGGTATACATGAAGTATACTCATTGTTCCTCCAGTTACAACAAATACCAAGTTCACATATACTATACATCAGAATGTTCACTTCAGTTCAATAAAACCTGGAACAGCTGCACTTTATGTCATAAATTCAGGTATACATGAAGTATACTCACTCTTCCTCCAGTTACAACAAATACCAAGTTCACATATACTATACATCAGAATGTTCACTTCAGTTCAATAAAACCTGGAACAGCTGCACTTTATGTCATAAATTCAGGTATACATGAAGTATACTCACTCTTCCTCCAGTTACAACAAATATCAAGTTCACATACACTATACATCAGAATGTTCACTTCAGTTCAATAAAACCTGGAACAGCTGCACTTTATGTCATAAATTCAGGTATACATGAAGTATACTCACTCTTCCTCCAGTTACAACAAATACAAAGTTCACATATACTATACATCAGAATGTTCACTTCAGTTCAATAAAACCTGAAACAGCTGCACTTTATGTCATAAATTCAGGTATACATGAAGTATACTCACTGTCCCTCCAGTTACAACAAATACCAAGTTCACATATACTATACATCAGAATGTTCACTTCAGTTCAATAAAACCTGGAACAGCTGCACTTTATGTCATAAATTCAGGTATACATGAAGTATACTCACTCTTCCTCCAGTTACAACAAATACCAAGTTCACATATACTATACATCAGAATGTTCACTTCAGTTCAATAAAACCTGGAACAGCTGCACTTTATGTCATAAATTCAGGTATACATGAAGTATACTCACTCTTCCTCCAGTTACAACAAATACCAAGTTCACATATACTATACATCAGAATGTTCACTTCAGTTCAATAAAACCTGGAACAGCTGCACTTTATGTCATAAATTCAGGTATACATGAAGTATACTCACTCTTCCTCCAGTTACAACAAATACCAAGTTCACATATACTATACATCAGAATGTTCACTTCAGTTCAATAAAACCTGGAACAGCTGCACTTTATGTCATAAATTCAGGTATACATGAAGTATACTCACTGTCCCTCCAGTTACAACAAATACCAAGTTCACATACACTATACATCAGAATGTTCACTTTAGTTCAATAAAACCTGGAACAGCTGTACTTTATGTCATAAATTCAGGTATACATGAAGTATACTCACCTTCCCTCCAGTTACAACAAATACCAAGTTCACATATACTATACATCAGAATGTTCACTTCAGTTCAATAAAACCTGGAACAGCTGCACTTTATGTCATAAATTCAGGTATACATGAAGTATACTCACTGTCCCTCCAGTTACAACAAATACCAAGTTCACATATACTATACATCAGAATGTTCACTTCAGTTCAATAAAACCTGGAACAGCTGCACTTTATGTCATAAATTCAGGTATACATGAAGTATACTCACTGTCCCTCCAGTTACAACAAATACCAAGTTCACATATACTATACATCAGAATGTTCACTTCAGTTCAATAAAACCTGGAACAGCTGCACTTTATGTCATAAATTCAGGTATACATGAAGTATACTCACTGTCCCTCCAGTTACAACAAATACCAAGTTCACATATACTATACATCAGAATGTTCACTTCAGTTCAATAAAACCTGGAACAGCTGCACTTTATGTCATAAATTCAGGTATACATGAAGTATACTCACTCTTCCTCCAGTTACAACAAATACCAAGTTCACATATACTATACATCAGAATGTTCACTTCAGTTCAATAAAACCTGGAACAGCTGCACTTTATGTCATAAATTCAGGTATACATGAAGTATACTCACTCTTCCTCCAGTTACAACAAATATCAAGTTCACATACACTATACATCAGAATGTTCACTTCAGTTCAATAAAACCTGGAACAGCTGTACTTTATGTCATAAATTCAGGTATACATGAAGTATACTCACTGTCCCTCCAGTTACAACAAATACCAAGTTCACATATACTATACATCAGAATGTTCACTTCAGTTCAATAAAACCTGGAACAGCTGCACTTTATGTCATAAATTCAGGTATACATGAAGTATACTCACTGTCCCTCCAGTTACAACAAATACCAAGTTCACATATACTATACATCAGAATGTTCACTTCAGTTCAATAAAACCTGGAACAGCTGCACTTTATGTCATAAATTCAGGTATACATGAAGTATACTCACTGTCCCTCCAGTTACAACAAATACCAAGTTCACATATACTATACATCAGAATGTTCACTTCAGTTCAATAAAACCTGGAACAGCTGCACTTTATGTCATAAATTCAGGTATACATGAAGTATACTCACTGTCCCTCCAGTTACAACAAATACCAAGTTCACATATACTATACATCAGAATGTTCACTTCAGTTCAATAAAACCTGGAACAGCTGCACTTTATGTCATAAATTCAGGTATACATGAAGTATACTCACTCTTCCTCCAGTTACAACAAATACCAAGTTCACATATACTATACATCAGAATGTTCACTTCAGTTCAATAAAACCTGGAACAGCTGCACTTTATGTCATAAATTCAGGTATACATGAAGTATACTCACTCTTCCTCCAGTTACAACAAATATCAAGTTCACATACACTATACATCAGAATGTTCACTTCAGTTCAATAAAACCTGGAACAGCTGCACTTTATGTCATAAATTCAGGTATACATGAAGTATACTCACTCTTCCTCCAGTTACAACAAATACCAAGTTCACATATACTATACATCAGAATGTTCACTTCAGTTCAATAAAACCTGGAACAGCTGCACTTTATGTCATAAATTCAGGTATACATGAAGTATACTCACTGTCCCTCCAGTTACAACAAATACCAAGTTCACATATACTATACATCAGAATGTTCACTTCAGTTCAATAAAACCTGGAACAGCTGCACTTTATGTCATAAATTCAGGTATACATGAAGTATACTCACTCTTCCTCCAGTTACAACAAATACCAAGTTCACATATACTATACATCAGAATGTTCACTTCAGTTCAATAAAACCTGGAACAGCTGCACTTTATGTCATAAATTCAGGTATACATGAAGTATACTCACTCTTCCTCCAGTTACAACAAATACCAAGTTCACATATACTATACATCAGAATGTTCACTTCAGTTCAATAAAACCTGGAACAGCTGCACTTTATGTCATAAATTCAGGTATACATGAAGTATACTCACTCTTCCTCCAGTTACAACAAATACCAAGTTCACATATACTATACATCAGAATGTTCACTTCAGTTCAATAAAACCTGGAACAGCTGCACTTTATGTCATAAATTCAGGTATACATGAAGTATACTCACTGTCCCTCCAGTTACAACAAATACCAAGTTCACATACACTATACATCAGAATGTTCACTTTAGTTCAATAAAACCTGGAACAGCTGTACTTTATGTCATAAATTCAGGTATACATGAAGTATACTCACTGTCCCTCCAGTTACAACAAATACCAAGTTCACATATACTATACATCAGAATGTTCACTTCAGTTCAATAAAACCTGGAACAGCTGCACTTTATGTCATAAATTCAGGTATACATGAAGTATACTCACTGTCCCTCCAGTTACAACAAATACCAAGTTCACATATACTATACATCAGAATGTTCACTTCAGTTCAATAAAACCTGGAACAGCTGCACTTTATGTCATAAATTCAGGTATACATGAAGTATACTCACTGTCCCTCCAGTTACAACAAATACCAAGTTCACATATACTATACATCAGAATGTTCACTTCAGTTCAATAAAACCTGGAACAGCTGCACTTTATGTCATAAATTCAGGTATACATGAAGTATACTCACTGTCCCTCCAGTTACAACAAATACCAAGTTCACATATACTATACATCAGAATGTTCACTTCAGTTCAATAAAACCTGGAACAGCTGCACTTTATGTCATAAATTCAGGTATACATGAAGTATACTCACTCTTCCTCCAGTTACAACAAATACCAAGTTCACATATACTATACATCAGAATGTTCACTTCAGTTCAATAAAACCTGGAACAGCTGCACTTTATGTCATAAATTCAGGTATACATGAAGTATACTCACTGTCCCTCCAGTTACAACAAATACCAAGTTCACATATACTATACATCAGAATGTTCACTTCAGTTCAATAAAACCTGGAACAGCTGCACTTTATGTCATAAATTCAGGTATACATGAAGTATACTCACTCTTCCTCCAGTTACAACAAATACCAAGTTCACATATACTATACATCAGAATGTTCACTTCAGTTCAATAAAACCTGGAACAGCTGCACTTTATGTCATAAATTCACGTATACATGAAGTATACTCATTGTTCCTCCAGTTACAACAAATACCAAGTTCACATACACTATACATCAGAATGTTCACTTCAGTTCAATAAAACCTGGAACAGCTGCACTTTATGTCATAAATTCAGGTATACATGAAGTATACTCATTGTTCCTCCAGTTACAACAAATACCAAGTTCACATATACTATACATCAGAATGTTCACTTCAGTTCAATAAAACCTGGAACAGCTGTACTTTATGTCATAAATTCAGGTATACATGAAGTATACTCACTGTCCCTCCAGTTACAACAAATACCAAGTTCACATATACTATACATCAGAATGTTCACTTCAGTTCAATATAACCTGGAACAGCTGTACTTTATGTCATAAATTCAGGTATAAATGAAGTATACTCACTGTTCCTCCAGTTACAACAAATACCAAGTTCACATACACTATACATCAGAATGTTCACTTCAGTTCAATAAAACCTGGAACAGCTGTACTTTATGTCATAAATTCAGGTATACATGAAGTATACTCACTGTCCCTCCAGTTACAACAAATACCAAGTTCACATACACTATACATCAGAATGTTCACTTCAGTTCAATAAAACCAGGAACAGCTGCACTTTATGTCATAAATTCACGTATACATGAAGTATACTCACTCTTCCTCCAGTTACAACAAATACCAAGTTCACATACACTATACATCAGAATGTTCACTTCAGTTCAATATAACCTGGAACAGCTGTACTTTATGTCATAAATTCAGGTATAAATGAAGTATACTCACTCTTCCTCCAGTTACAACAAATACCAAGTTCACATACACTATACATCAGAATGTTCACTTCAGTTCAATAAAACCTGGAACAGCTGTACTTTATGTCATAAATTCAGGTATACATGAAGTATACTCACTCTTCCTCCAGTTACAACAAATACCAAGTTCACATACACTATACATCAGAATGTTCACTTCAGTTCAATAAAACCTGGAACAGCTGTACTTTATGTCATAAATTCAGGTATACATGAAGTATACTCACTGTCCCTCCAGTTACAACAAATACCAAGTTCACATACACTATACATCAGAATGTTCACTTCAGTTCAATAAAACCTGGAACAGCTGCACTTTATGTCATAAATTCAGGTATACATGAAGTATACTCACTGTTCCTCCAGTTACAACAAATACCAAGTTCACATATACTATACATCAGAATGTTCACTTCAGTTCAATAAAACCTGGAACAGCTGCACTTTATGTCATAAATTCAGGCATAAATGGCATAGTAATATTCTTATAGATTGAACAAATAGGATTATGTGTGAAAGGATCTTAAATTTATAATATTCATGAGGATATGATGCAGTAAAATACTGTTTTCAAACATGAAACAATTAGCTAACCAAAGAATTATGCTTGTAGTATTTTGTTCTTCTCAGTTATATCCATCCAATAATTTAAACTGCAATAAATTCAGTTCTATATCATTGTAATAAAAAAAATATTTAAAGGTAATTGTTCATATGATTTTTTTTCTTTAAATTCGTAACACAGAATACAATCTATTTCATAACATGTATCTATAAAAAAGATCCATTTTACTGATCAAAGTACAGAAATATATATTTAAAAAAATATTTATTGCCCAGAAATCTCTATAATTTAAACTATTTTTCTACATAATTATCACCTATTTATAAACATGTGTCTTAGTATGACACAAACGTTTGTACATCTTCATCATAAAAAGTTGTTGCTTGTGGTTTCAACCAAGTAATAACATGTTTTTTAATCTAATTTCCATCATCAAATCCTTTGACACAAGGGTAGATTTTAAGTGTAAATTAAAAATTGTCACTAAACGCATGGTTCAGATTGTATAGAGGGTGGGGTGGTTGAACTATGCCAAAGCTCTGAAACTTGCTATGTTATATTTTTAGTTATAGTTCAATCATTGTCATGGATTAAATCACTTCAGTTGGAGAGCATTCCACAGCAGCACAGTTTTCTAAACAATTAAGTTATCAACACAGTAAGCATTTTCATATTGGCTGTTTTATCTTGAAGTAAAAAAAAAATGACTAGGAGGTCAATAGGTCTGTTACTAAACACTGTGCACATAATTTCTCTGTGTGTCGGTATTTGCTTGGCTATTGTTTTACTGGTAATATGTGCTTTAGTAAACTCCATTGATTGTCATATTGATTCAGGAGTATCATAACCTATCCAAATTTCATTCCCCTACTGCTAAGTATGTTGCAACCGCCATTATCATGTCAAGAACTAAAGTGCACTATCCAGTAGTTTTTTATGACATCAAGATTTCTTGGTACTCAGTTTCCATGGAATTGAAATTTTAGTGTTTGATGAAGAAATAATTTTGTAAATTAAGGAAGTTCTATAAACGAAACAAAAGTTCTATACTTACAATTTTCTTTAATGTTTTCATGAGCATTCCAAACCAGTTAATCATTTTCCAAAGACGAGTCTCCAGTTTATTTGTCTTAACCATAGTCTACTTGACAATATCGAATCAGACATAATATTTTGTTCATTTAACATATAGATCGGTTCATGCATTCATACTGGTATCAAGAATTTTATGTAACTTGTATCAAGAAAGCAAAATACAGATCTAGTCTGATAAACTGCAAGATTCTCAATAGAATTCAACACTACAAACAAGCACCATGTACCAAAAACAACAAGTAGCCACCTCGAAATAGCACCAACTACTTTTTATTAAATAGGAGTTGTTATTACACAAGCATGAAACTATGATACAATGCTAACATAAAAAATATAAACAGAACTACTTTATAGACAATTCATATACATAAAGTAGAGTCTCGAAATCCAAGTCCCGATATTTCGAGCTTCTGTTCAATTAACCTATTTTATCTATTTGAAGAAAATGATGAGCCAGGCTTCCAAGAAATATTTATATCAATACCATATGAAAAGGAAATGAGCTGGGCTTCTTTGAAATATTTTTATCGGTATGGTATGCAAAGGAAATGAGCCGGGTTTCCAAGAAATGTTTATAGCCATATGGTATGCAGAGGAAATGAGTACAACTTGCGCTAAAATTGTTCTGAATTTACTGTTTATAAAGCTCTGTTGGCTAATTTTAAAGTAAAATTAAAAAGTACTTATTGTTTGTTGATTTCCTGAGATCTTGACTGTTGATACAGCTTTCACATAACTCACTTTATTTCCTAATTCTTTACTAAATTATTTACGTCACACTTTTTTAAATTATACAAATACAAAAAATTACATTTCCCTTAATTCTATTAACAAAATATACCCCTTATTAACATTACTGACACTTGGTCCCTCCACCCCAATAAGTCTGTCCTCTTCTGAAGTTCCTCCAAGACTCTCTCGATCACTTCCTTTTCCAACCCCCTATCATCTCTCCCCCTTCACGTATTGTAGTTAATTTGGTTATAACCATACCCATCTACAAAGAGCCTTGTAGATTATAACCAAGGTATTTTGGTCCTTGGAAAGTCCTATCTTAAAATAGTTGGACCCTTGTTTTGTCAAAGTTTCCCGCAGCGATCTATGACTACTTGAAATAGAAGAATGGTTAAGTACTTTGTCTGTAATTTTAGGAACTATTCTTGTCGATTTGGCTTAATATTTCTTCCGACTTTTTTTTATATAAACTGAATTCATTCTTTAGTCTCATACGTTATGTTATAATATATATACCTTATAAAAATAAATTCAGGCTCAAGATTATTTTTGTAGACACTGTGAGGATCTAATGGAGAGGCACAGATGAATCTGAAGATGTTAAAAGTTATTTATGAGAAATGCTCTTAGTATCTGTAATGTCAGTGAAACCCATATATTAGTGCTATAAATATTAAACTCTTGGTGTTTACTTACAAATTCCTGAAACTTTTCTTGCATCACTTTAATATTGAACTCATAACTATTTAATGATGTTTATAAAAGTCATCTGCAATGCAAATATTTCACACAACCTTTTATTCTATACCAACTGTTACCAAGGCTTTTGGAACTGGAGATTCAAAGTATACTGGCACTTTTCTCACTATCCCTTTTTGTATGCCAAGTAGATTTAGTTAAAATCTTAGAATACAAAGCAATATCCATTTTAATCATTTCTAACCAATATATATATTTTTGGTTAGTTCTAGTAGAGCTTAAAGCTTATTTAGGAATTTATGGACTAGATAGGAGACTGACAGACTTACCTAATGGGAAAAGTCCAAAACTGCAATCTCTTGGAAATAAATAAATAGACACAAATAAAAACTTAACACACTATTGAAATAGTGTGGTTTACTTCAGTCTTTTCTTTTTCTCTTTTTTGATTGATGAAGATCATTTTTGATAGAAATATTTCAATAGTGCGTTAAGTTTTTATGTGTGTCCATTTATTTATTTCAAAGAGATTGCAATTTTGGACTTTTACCATTAGGTAAGTCTGTCAGTCTCCTATCTAGTCCAAAAATTCCTATATATATATATATATATATATATATATATATATATATATATATATACATATATATATATATGTATATATATATATATATATATACATATATATATATATATATATATATATATATATATATATATATAGATATATATATATATATATATATATATATATCAATATTTATTCTTGTGTATTAATAAAGAACTAAGTCAAAATACAAATACAAGAATTTGTAAATTCAATTATAATTCTTGTATTTGTATTTTGACTTAGTTCTTTAAATATATATATATATATATATATATATATAAATTGATATAAATCCAACCAATTATAAAATTATTTAGACACTAATGTCAAAATAGCTTATTACACTAATAACACAATTAATAATATAATAAATATAAACTTTCCAGATATTAGTAATATGAAATTAATTAAACATGTACAAAAAGGCTTAAAAATGAATATAATAGAAAACGTAGAGATATATAAAAATAAAATTAAGGCCAGATTAAATCAAAACATAATACAATCTTTAGCATATTTGATGACATTTTAAAAATAAAAGATTAGGACAAATGGAAATATTAAAGTATATTTATCTAACAGATAAGATAACTGAGACCAGGTTTACTGAGCATAGTACGATTATATTCAACAGTCTTACTCTAGTCCAGTGGTATTCAATTACATTTAGTCAGGGTCCGTTTTGGATTTTCTAAAGTCCGCCGCGGGCCTTCATATATATATATATATATATATATATATATATATATATATATATATATATATATATATATATATATATATATGTATGTATGTATGTGTATGTATATATATATATATATATGTATGTATGTATGTGTATGTATATATATATATATATATATATATATATATATATATATATATATATATATATATATATATGTATATATATATATATATATATATATATATATATATATATATATATATATATATATATATATATATATTCATGGGGTAAAGAACTTAAACACATTTGAACAAAGAAGTAAAGTAGTTTGTTTATATTTGGACTCAAAAGATACTACAATAAGAGAACAATATATCTTGAAACTTATATAAAATACATTTTAGTGAGAAAAATGACATTTTTTAGTTTGAACAACTTCCTTGAAGTTTGGGGTTGAGGTTGTACAACTAATTCTAAGCAGGTTGTTGAGATGATTATCTGTCAGACGTGATCTAAAACGATTTTTAATAAAGTTCATTTTTGAAAACGCTGACTCACACAGGTACGTTGAGCCAAACATTGTGCACAACTTAATTGCCAATTTTCTCATCTCCGGTTATCTCTCAGGGCTAACATGCCTAATCCAAAACTGGTCACAAGGAAGATCTTTGGGGACTTGACTAAATTTGTCCTTCAAACCGATGTCTTCTTGAAAATCGACCATCTCCATTTGCAAGGCAGCCTTATTTGAGTGGAAAATCTTCACTGCTTCACTTGTCCATTCACCATTTGGTTTTAAAGAAAAGCAATTGTTAAGGACTTGTACAACATTTCCTATTTTCCCAAAATCAGAAAACCTAGTTTCAAACTCAAGTTTCAAATCTTTCAAAAAAATTTCAAATGGTTTGATATCAATACCATCAGTTTCGTCACAAATAGTTTTTAGGTTAGGAAAGTGCAATCGTTCATCAGAGATATCTTCACACCAGATACCAATTTTGTTTGAAAAAATCCTAACTTCCGTGTAAAGTTCACACACAAGCAGACCTTTCCCTTGTAGCTTTAAGTTAATGAAATTCAAATGTCTGAAGATATCTGTTAGAAAGGCAATCGTAGCTACATTCAGTTCTGTGTCAAGTAGGAAGCCTAAGTATTCACTTGCGATGTCTTCTTTGCACTCAGACAGAAACACTTTAATATCGTTAATAACTGCAAAAAACCGTTGAAGAACCAAACCCTTGCTCAACCACCGAACATTGTTATGAAGAAGCAAGTCTTCAAACTGTACATTAGTTTCCTGAAGGAGAGCTTTGAACTCACGGTGGCGTAGAGAAGACTTTGAACGAATGAAGTTGATGATCTTAATCACAACCTGCATTTTACATTCAAGAGAAGGGCTCAGTTTGCAGCACAAAACAGTTTGATGAATGATGCAATGGTAGAATAGCAGATTTTCATTGAATTTAGCGTCACTTTTTATTTGACCAACCAAACCTTTGTTTTTACCAGTCATTGCACGAGCACCATCTGTTGTTATCGAAATTAACTTTTTAGGATCAAAACTAGCATTTTCAAAAAAGTCCGTTAAAACTTTGTGCAAGTCTTCTCCACGGGTTTGACCTTCCATTGGTATGATAGTTAAAAGTTCTTCAATGAACTGGTCTTTAGCTTTATCTAAAAATCTCACAAAAACTACTAGCTGGGCCATATCATTGATGTCGCATGACTCATCTATGGCCAATGAATAACTGTCTGTAGCTGCTAAAAACTGCTTTAACATTTTATTATTTTCATCTGCTAAAATCTCCGTATTTCTAGTAGTTGTAGCTGCTGATAGAGGAATACGACTAATAGTGTCAACAACGTCCTGTTTGGTGTCAAATAATGCACTCCCTGCCGCTAACATACATTCTTTAACTATTTCTCCATCACTAAAAGGTTTCATATGTTTAGCGAGAGTCCAAGAAATGCGCAAGGACGCTTCTGCACATTTTTCCTGCGCTGTCATAGATCGATTCATTATTTGAGTGGAAGTTAAATAACTGGCACATAAGGAATCAACTTTTGACTTGCGTAAATTGCTGCCAATTGGAAATTTTTCATCAAAAGACTTGTGTTTTGTCTCAAAGTGACGTTTGACGTTCGCACTTTTGACAACAGATACAGTCTGCTGACATATTAAACATACAGGTACGGCACCAGCGCGATTTGGGAGTATAAACAAATATTTATCAGTCCATTCTGATAGGAATTGTCTATTTTCGCTGTCAACTTTTCTTTTCTTACCTTCCATAGTAGCTGTTGACAAACTTAAACAACTCACTTTTAAAACTTTCAACACATCCGACAAAACGTTAAACACAATAAATGCAGACAACGGCACAAGAAATAATGTCCACTATGTACTAGCAGCAGATAGCTCAAGAGTGACAATGACACCGACGTCCTACACCGATAGTAAGAGACTGTCGCTAGACCAGACCGTCCGGGTAAGTAAGGGGACCCATGAGTAACGGGAATTACTCTGTGGTGGGGAGGGAGAGTGCGGGAACCTATTGTTTGACCACATGTCCTCCTGCGTCAGTGTGCAAAGTTGTGTCTTTGTGAGACAACTCAAATATTTGGCGCGGGCCGTTCAAAACGAGCTCGCGGTCCGGACCTGGCCCGCGGGCCGCCATTTGAAGACCTCTGCTCTAGTCACATAAATGGACAGTGATTTATAATTTTGAAAATGCTAATAATGTAAATTAGCAAAAAGCTTCAATCAACAATAAAATGAAGTAATACTCGTATATTCTTGTTTATGAAAGTTATTTTATTTCACCATATATATATATATATATATATATATATATATATATATATATATATATATATACTGTATATATATATATATATATTTATAGGTTAGTTCTAGTAGAGCTTAAAGCTTATTTAGGAATTTTTTGGACTTGATAGGAGACTGACAGACTTACCTAAAGGCAATAGTCCAAAACTGCAATCTCTTGGAAATAAGCACATATAAAACACTTAATACACTTTTATTTGAAATATTTCGATCAACATGATGCTCGAACAGGACTGAAGAAGATCATGTTGATCGAAATATTTCAAATAAGAGTGTATTAAGTGTTTTATATGTGCTTATTTCCAAGAGATTGCAGTTTTGGACTATTGCCTTTAGGTAAGTCTGTCAGTCTCCTATCAAGGCCAAAAAATTCCTATATATATATATACATCTTTTGCAAATTTTCAATTGTTCAAAAAATATGTTTTTATTTATCCACCCAAGTGCAAATACATTTTTTTTTAAATCTATAGTGGATTACAATTGATGTTAATACATTTTAAAAAAATATTTATTCAATAATTAAATTATGGAAAATTTGGGGTTCTAGGTCGGATTCAAACTGAGTATCTACATATTCGAAGTCTAGTGCTTCGACACCCAGGCAACTTTCCCATAGCTGAAATTGTATAATTCAAAGATGTATATGAATTTTTTTTAAATACCATTTGGTTGCTGTCGAAGCCTCTATTGTACAACCTTAAATTTCTACCATGGCTACCACACAATACCATAAATAATCCTCTACGATTAAAAATAAATGAAAGGAATCAAATAAACACACAAACTGGATTAACAGTATTGAACCTTGCTTCACAAATGGACAATGTGAAAGGAGAGTGAAAAGAAATTACAACGCAATTCAAGCGACAAAAAAAAAGAAAGCGTATAAATAGTAACAAACAAAAATAATAGTCCAACGCCATACATAGAAAGGAAAATGAAAAATTGCAAGGAAATTCTCTTTCTATTTTGCCACTTAAAATCGTTATTTGGATAAATGTATATACATATTTATATTAATTGTTATTTAAAAAAAAAAAAAATTCAACTGATTTAATTTTTTCTTTGCTGACTTAAATAGGAATTAACTTTTTTAATATTTATATTACTTGTTTTTTTTATAATTATTGAATGATAAAAATCTGTGATTTATTTTTAATGTATATCCTGTCAATTTCAATATACAGTACTTGATTTAAAAACCCTGACAGTAACTAGGAAGTAAAATATTGCATATAACTTATTAATTTGTTTTTATCATCTTTCTTAGAACTGTGTGGTCTAAATATTTGTGACTTTATCTAATTTGTCTATATAATTAACCATTTTATATTTATTTGGAATAGTTTATTTTTCTACAGGTATTTAATGTATTAAGTGTTACGAAAGAAAGAACTGTTGAAATGTTTTAACATTACCTGTTTTCTTTTAATAGGTGTAGTAGTTTCTTGGCGCCAGGATGTAAAATAATTCCAGGAAATCCAACTAAACCATACCCAAATTGTTGTCCTACTCCAAAATGTTGATGGCAAAAAATAATAAAATTATCTGTTTGAAATTATAAGCTCAATAAAAGATTGTTTACAATTGTCAAGTATTACTTAATTTTATTTGAAACTCATTATACCTGGCAAAATCTAAAGTTGTATTCATTAAAACATATTTATTAGTTTGGTTTCCGTAATATCTGTCTGTCTGTCCAGGTGGAATTTTGCAATAGAAATAAACTAAATTTTCGATGAGCTAGAGACCTGAAATTTTAAGCATAGATCAGAATTAGATGATAATACATTTGTCACTCAGTTTCTTGTTTAATTTTATTCAGTTTCAGTTGTACTCTAAATTAGTTTAAACAAATAGAATTTTGGTGATGAGCTAGCTTACGTGTTAAAATAGCTGTTCTACAACATTTAATTGCTTTAAGTTTGACTAAACAAATTAGATTTGGCTGAGGAGCTAGAGACTTTCAAGTTTGTTTATATTCAATTAAATAATTGTAGTATTGAAGTATAAATTATCATATTTATCAACAGATGAAAAATATAACCAGATGAATAACAACCTAACACTTTAACCTAACAATATACAATTATTAAAGTAATATAAAAATAACCTATAAAGTAAAATCAACTGTAGGAAATTATGTTACACCCATACATAAAACTGAAAATAATAAACTTTATACAAAAATTTTTTCAATACACCACATTTTTAAAACGGATTAAAAAGTATAAAATAATTTGTATGCCCATTCTACAATTTTGAGGGAGAATTGTTAGTGGATACAGATATATTTGTAACACTTGGAGAGAAAAACATGGGGCGCAGGTGAGAAAGTTGAGGAGGAGTAAATTAATTAAATTAGAGTGAATTCCATTAATTCACATAATCTAAATCATTTACTTCTCCTTAACTATCATGAATTGCTTGTGCCCCATGTTTTTCTCTCCAAGTATTACAAATATATCTATTAAAAACAGAACTAACCTGTTCCAGAGTTTGATTCTGAATCTTGTTTGCTGCTTTATAAAACAGCTATTGTCAGTTTCACAGTTTTATTCACTAGAAAGCGCTCAAATTGTTCTGTTTCTTGACCGCCATGGCGTTCCCACAAGCCTGGGCGTGCAGCTAAGATGGCCGACCGCATCACACTGTTTCTTGTTCACCCTTAACTTTTAATGCCAGAATCACCTCAACAGAAAGAATCTCCTCGTGAAACTACTAGCAAGAAGGACTTCAAACCTCAACAACGTCAGGTCACATAATAGTGGAATTACATAACAGTTCTAAAGTCAGTGAAAATAGCCTTCTAAGTGCTCACTTTACTACGCCATCTTTGCTCCTTTGTGCAGTTCATCTCCATAGGCTATACTTTCGTGTTAAACCGCCCGCATGGTTTGATAACCGCAATTTCATACTAATTAACCGCAGTTTATCTATAAGTGAGACACTTAGCTCCAGTTAAGAGGCTGTGCCTATTATGTAAGCTTGTGTTAAATTTGTATCCATAAAATAACCCCAATTTATGTCGTTGACGAACTATGGTGTAATCAGTGACATTGGTCACGCTATTGTTAACAAAGCTTGGTCTGTCGCTGTTTGGACTATGATATTACAGTGTATTGTTTTAAGGCGTTATTGGTTATAACGTGTACATTGTGTTTAACTGCTTGTGTAATTATATAATCTTGCTTGTGTATGCAAACTTTACCTAATTTTACGAGTGCACTTATACTTAAGAACTTGTGTGATTTAATACATTAAATACCTGTTAAGTGTTACAGAGCCTTTGGGCACACCGCCCTTGGGCAGTTCTTGAAAGACTATTGGATGCAGCTCTGGGTAAGCATTAGAAGGCTTAGTGCTAAACTCAATATATATTGTAAGTTTCCTTTTATTATAATATGATTCTTCAGAATGTATTATTTCAAAAATTTTCTTTAATAAAATTTCTCAGTTATTTAGTTTAAGGTAGGTTACTAAATTTTCTAATTTATTTTAAGAGAAACAAATATTCTAGAGCTTTCTTTCTAATAATAAGTTTAATGTATCAAATAAAACAATTTCTTAGCAATTATAAATTCTATTCATAAATTACAATTTTCTGATCTTTTTTTAAAAGTTTTACAAATTTTCTATAAGTGTCCTCTATTATAATGAGTCTTATTACTCTAAATTCTATCTCTCTTTTGGCAGCAACAGTTTTTATTTAATTTAGTCTAAATTGAGTTTAATTTTAGTTTAGCACAAGCTTTCTTAATCTCAGGTTATCTGGTAGGTTTTAAATTTTGAATAATGAAAACTTATTATGCACTCTAAAGTACAAGAGCAAAAAAAAAAAAATCTAAGCTATGAAATCTTATAAATTAGATTACAAATTAATTTATTTCTAGGTAAAATTGTCTCTTAATATTCTTTCTAAATGTTTTTTATAGTTTGATTTTATAATAAATTCACTGGTTTCTTTTTTTTTTATAAATGCCTGATTGCAAATTTCCAAAATGTAGTAATGGATCTAGCCTAGATACTTGAGTGTTGTAGATTGTAGATTCCACTTTTCGGCCTTTATCAAAATATTTAATAAAATCTTTCTAAATAAAAAGTTTCAATTAATTATCTTGAAAGTATTTTGTACTGTTAATTGAATTGGAGACTAACACTCCCGCACTAAGTTTAAATTCGTAAAATTTTATTGGCCAATCCTGAAGTACGTCTGTCTTGTTTGAGTAGGTTTGTACAACTGAAGCGACGCCAAGCCAAGCATTTAAAAATGGCTAAACGAACTATTTCCTTGTTTTAATTGTTGTTACCGGCTTTACGGATGCTGTATTCACTGCCTTTGGTACATTTCGTATTCTTAATAACTACACTTTAATTTCTTTGCAGGTAACTGCATTTAAATATTATTTTCCCGACTAAGTTTAAATTATCAGCTGTTCTGTTCACAATGCGCACGCACCTCACTGAATACGCTAGCCATCCTGCCTTGGTCAACTCGTGCAATCTAAAACGTTTCACCCTTCTTAATACTTAAAGGCTTTTACTTTTATTTACATGGTTTTAGTGTTCTTTTCAAACTGTAACATATTAAATTGTTTCTATTATATTGTTTTTTTTATAGTGGTTATAGTTCTAAACTTGTGATTAAATGTTACGATTTTGCCAATTTAGGTTAGGTTTACATTTTTCTTTTTTTCATAATTGGTTATTTTATGGTTTGAATTTACTTACATATTTATATTATATTATACATAGTGCCTTTCCTACTTGCTACGGTATTCCAAAATGTTACAATGTATTAATGTTGTTACTCAAGGTTATTGCCATCATTTAATTCTTTTCCCGTTATATCTAGAACGGGTGGTCCTCCGGGGGGAAAAGACTCATTAATCTTTCAATTAATTTAGACTCAATTAATTAGGTTTCAAAAACAACAATATCCATAGCCAGTAAAAATTCTCCCTTAAAATTGTAGAAGGGCCTTGAAAATGTATTTTATACTTTTTAGTTTATTTTAAAAACATGATATATAATTTTTTTTAATATTAAATTTATTATTTATTTATACAAATTTACCAATAACAAACTTCACATAGTCATCTCTCCAATTATTTAAACTACTTATTATTGACAAAAATCTGAGATAAATATAGAAGAAAACTAGATCCAATCACTGTAGAAACATAGGCTATATTCAATTACAAACTATTTTTCAACTAAAGCATTTCAATTCAAAACATATATTTTAACTAGAATGTTTTTCAATTAAAATTTATATAAGAGCTGTGCTAAAAAAATTAAGGTCACTTCAAATTTTTTAGGCAAGTGCATTTGATTTTTGTTTGTTTTGTTGTGTTAGTACACATGTAGCAAACATATGCTAACAGTTCCAATAATATATTTTATGCCAAACAAAATATTTCGTTTTTCTTACAGACACAAAGACTAGAAATGTTTTGGTGTACTCAGCTATTTTCTGCTTTAAAAAAATGGATCAAAGAACTCATATAAAATTGTTTGTAAAAAATGGAATTAAGTGCCCCAAAACCATTGATGTGTTGACAGAGGCATATGGTGAGATGTTGCTTAGGGTGTTAGTATACGGATGGTTTGTGCCTTGCAATTTTTAGAAGTTGGCAAAATTCATTCCAAAAAAAATTTACCAGAAGAACCGCTGCATGAACATCGCTCAGGAGCTCTTAAATGATGTCAATATTGATCATGATTTGCTCAACAGTATCTTAACTGGTAGCAAACCATGGACATATGGTTATGACGTTGATTCCAAAGCCCAATTGTCCCAATACAAAAGCTTAGGAGAACCAAAACTGAAAAAAACACACCAAGTTCAATCAAATATATAAGTTTTGCTTATATATTAGACCATGGTGTAGTTTATCAGGAGTTCCAAGGTCAAGTTTGGACAGTCAATGAAGAATATTACCTTGAAGGTTCATCAGATTTGACCCCTGCGACTTTTTCTGTGCCGAAAACTGTAGGGAGACATAAAAGGATGGAGGTTTGTGCCATTTTTTTAAAGTAGAAAATATGCTTACTGTTTGGGACAGAAAAATATGTTTGGGATATGCGTACCAGCAAAACAAAACAAAAAAAATTAAAAATTGAATGTACAATGCTCACAAAGGACACCTTACTTTTTTAACACACCTCGTATTTCAATGATAAACATGAATACAATTAACAAAATATATTCAATGAAACTATCTAGACAAAAAATTTAGATATTAAATAACTAAGTAAAAAGTACTGTTTTTACTTCTTAAATAAGCTAATTAGTGTAAGGAAATATTTACTTTTGCGTTTAAATCCTTATAATAAAGATTAGACAATTTTAATACAATAGGGAATTTAATTTTCTTGTGATGAGGGAATTTTTTTACCTTGATTCACTATAACTTTATCATCTAACATCCTAGAATTGGTAAATAAAAATAAAGAATGAATATCACAGCTCAGAGTCTAGAAATTTCATTTTACCTGCATAATTTCTGTTGTTAGCTTATATACATATATATTATAAATGATTTTGTTCAGAAAATGACAACAAATGAGCTATGGTTTTTACCATATTACAAAAAAGCCAATTATTCAAAAATTCTGTGCAATACGCCGGTCATTAACTGCCGGAGCATTCTATTGTCCTAAATATTTGTTATTGTGCTATTAGTTAACCCTTTAAATACCCTATTATAAATGGCATGATTTTCCTTTTACAATAGCACTATATTAATAAGAAAACAAAAACTAATAATGTAAATCCAATATTTTTTGAAAGTTTTCAAAATATTTACAAAGGGAAAATTACCATCAGTATTATTTTATTTACAACTTTTTTTTAAAAAATGTTTTAACTTGCCTATAGTAGCACTTACTTTTTTGTGTTGAGGACGGCCGTTTCGGGAGATGTGTCCCTTTGTCAACTCAGACCGTAACTGATCTCAAGGTTTACGTAGGTTAGGGTGGGGGTGGGATATTTTGGTGGTGTGGGTGTATTTTGTGTGTATTAGGAGTTATGATGTCAAAAAGTGCGTGTGAGTTGTAATGTAATTGTGTATTGAGTATGTGTGTAGGGTGTAGTTTGAAGTGCCTATATATTTCGTATTGTTCGGTTGTGTAGCGTTGGTTATTTCTGTGTTGTTTATGAAGAATTTGTAAGTTAGATGTTATGTCTGTGTAGTCGTGTTTTGTGGAGTTGAGATGATCGGCGAAGTTAGATTGGTAGTTATTGTTTTTTAGTGCTTTTATATGTTCTTGGTAACGTGTGTGAAATGACCTCCCTGTCTGGCCTATGTAAAAACTGGGGCATGAACTGCAAGTTAGTTTGTAAACTCCAGTGGTGTTGTAAATGTCCTTGATTTTGCTGCCGTAAACTTGCTGCTGTAAACAATAACTACCAATCTAACTTCGCCGATCATCTCAACTCCACAAAACACGACTACACAGACATAACATCTAACTTACAAATTCTTCATAAACAACACAGAAATAACCAACGCTACATAACCGAACAATACGAAATATATAGGCACTTCAAACTACACCCTACACACATACTCAATACACAATTACATTACAACTCACACGCACTTTTTGACATCATAACTCCTAATACACACAAAATACACCCACACCACCAAAATATCCCACCCCCACCCTAACCTACGTAAACCTTGAGATCAGTTACGGTCTGAGTTTCGTCTCCCGAAACGGCCGTCCTCAACACAAAAAAGTAAGTGCTACTATAGGCAAGTTAAAACATTTTTTAAAAAAAAGTTGTAAGTGATTACTAGTAGCTCACGCGAAGATGGAATCAACAAATGTTATTATTTTATATTTTTTTTATTCACTACATGTTAAAAAAAAACCTGTAATACAGTAGAACAAACATTACAATTGTGATTTAGTCTCTCGGTAAACATAACCAAATAATTCATACAATTGAACACTATAGCAACTATAATTACCGCTAATAAAGACTAAGCCTCATTTTCCAATATACGGAAAGAACAGATGAATAGATATAGAAAAGGAAGGTAAGGATATAATATTCCAGTAATAAATTTCAACAAGTCTAGAAAATGATTTTGTTGTCCATTAAATGTCAATAAAACGTTTACATTCAAACTTTATAATTTACAACTTGCCAAAAAGTTTATTATAATTTGTTAATTATATAAGTCCTTAATTATCAAGTTCACAAAACATATATTATTCTAACATCATTAGTTAACTTGTTCACTGATCACCCATTTACACATTGTCAATCTTTAAGGTAATTAATAGTTGAATATTCAAAAAGTTGCTTGTAATCACTTTGAATTCACTGATTAAATTATAAATAATTATTACATAACTGGATGAATACTTATGAACTTAGTAGCGGGTTGGCTTCGTCCATTAAACGAATGTTTCGAAAAACGGCAGTAAATAAGTATTCACTCAGTTACACAATAATTACTTATAAAATGAATATTAAAGTTTTTATGTATTTGTGTGTTATATTTTAATTAATTTATTATTATTGTTGTAATCGTTTTTTGAACAGTTTAAACATTTTGTTGATTTGAGTAAATTAAAGATTTTTAATATGAATTCTTTTAATATTTGCATGACATTTTTACATTAGTTCTGAATTTTTGGGTGAGTTATTATTTACTTATTTCAGATTTTCTAAAAGTGTCGTAACATGCTAAGACTGTAGTATCCAATTGCATCCAGTTACATAGACCAATGTTGTTTAGGAGCAGAGTCTGCTACTATTATTAAAAATTGGTTTAGAGGCAATAATGAGTAATTGATTATTATTATTACTTAATATGAGTGATTATTATTAATTGGTAAATATGTATTATTTTTTAATAGATAATACCAAAACATAATGACAATAAATTAATAACACTGAATGCTTAATGTGTAGATCATTTATCTACTTTAAGAAATGTATACACTAACTTATAAAACAGTACATAAACATAAAATCTCATAATTCCTATCTATAACAAATATGGTGATTCCAGGCCTTAAAATTCAGTTGTGTTCTTAATAAATAATGACCAGACTGTGGTAAATAAAAAGGTAATATTAAAAAGATGTGTTGTGTAAATCCTAAATTTGTATGAATCAAAACACAACAATCCAAATATTTACTGTGCTATGTTCTATTGAAGAAAATTATAAAGGCGTTGTTGAGGACAGGACCTAACCTCTTCAGCTGTATTTCTAGAATTTTGTAATTTGCCACGACCTTTAACAGCTGCTGCTAGGGTTACACCACTACACGCATAGATTGCTCTCTTGACCTACTTTTACACGCATCTTCTAGTCTTACCAATGGCGTGAACGCTTTAGCTCTTTGTCTTAACCGCGAAATAAAACCGCCGTAAACTTTACAATGACCGCTATTTAACTGTTCTTAACTCACTTAGTCTTTTACCAAGTGTCCATATATGTCTTTTAACATATATTATAACTTGTGTTAAGTGTTACAGATAAGTCTCTACTACCGTTCTGAAGTGATATCACGTACCGCTGCCACCTTTAGGTACGCTTTAAAGATTAAAAGACTGTAGGTCTAGAAACTATACATTTATTGATGCCTAACTTAAGATTCTTTCATGTATTTCAATTCTTTTTCGGTTACTGAACCGATGGTCCTCCGGAGAGATTACAAACTATTAACCGCAGTTATTTTCAAGTAAAATTAATTACAGTGCCGGCAAAAAGTTTAGGGACACCCCTACATTTATATGTTTTTGCTATTGTCCTAAAACTTTCTGCCAATCATATATTAGTAACTTATCAATGAATTAAGCATGAAAAGTTACGATTTTCCTGAAATTTTCATTCATTTATAAGTAAGGGTTGGCAAATTATAAATTTTTTTCCCATTTTAAAATTTTTGAGGAAACCCCTGTTTTTTTCTAATTAAAAATGTATAATAAAAAAAATACACATCTGATTAAAATGATACTTTGTACAAATGTTTAGCATAACATTTAGAATGTAAATATGCATTATTTATTATTTACAAAAAATCACCTCTCATTTGGTACCAGGTTAACTTTGCTTTAGATTTTCAGATTGTTCAGCATAAAATTCTCACATTTCAATAGCGAATATCTAGTGAACGGAGCCACTTGGAGCGGAACTGACTGTACCGTTGTGTTCCTCGCATCATGGCGGGTCGGGGGTACAGTCAGTTCAGCTATATTATAGGCTGTAGTAGCAGAAAAGTTAGAAAATGATGTTCCAAGTACATTAGCAATGTCATCACTGTTTGTGATTAATCTCCCATCTGGTTGCTTCAGCGCAATGGCTGGCAACGGAATGGAAGTACCACAAACTGATCTTAGTTTCCTCCACACTGTGGAGGACGGAGTTGTTCGTCTAATTGTGCTAATGTACTGTTCCCAAGAGTTCTTTCTACTCGGCCTAAATATCCTCCGTGCTTTCGCACGGAGTGTTTTATATTCCTGAAGGTTTCCATTTGTTGGGTGTCGTTTAAATTTCCTAAGAGCTCTTCGTCGTAAACGGAGGATTTCTGTGCATTAATCGTTCCACCACGGCACAAGCGGTCGGCGTGGATGCGCAGAGGTTTTCGGAATGGTCTTTTCAGCAGCATTTAATATTGCTTTCGTAAAATTTTCTATATTTTCATCAATGGGTGTCAGATAATCCATGTCAAGTAATACAAGGTAATTCGAGTAGGAGTCCCAGTTGGCTTTTCGCAAAATCAAACTGGAATTTTGAGCATAACAGGGTTGGGAGTCACATAAACTGATCTTAATAGGCACATGGTCGCTTCCATACAAATCATTGAGTACCGACCATGTGCATCTAGTAGCTAATTGAGGGCTGCAAATCGATAGGTCAACAGCTCTCCATCCACCAGTAGATGCTGCTAAATGAGTACTAGAACCATCATTTAGAAGACATAAGTCTAGTTCCGTTCGTACACTCTCAACAAGATCACCTCGAGAGTTCCTAGTCGGAGATCCCCAAGACGAATGGTGAGCATTAAAATCCCCTACCAATAAGAACGGAGTTGGTAACTGGCTTATCAAATTCACTAAATCACTGTGATGCAGGTTTTCTTGTGGTGGCAAGTAGACACAACAGACAGTGATTTTATACGGGACAGCTGTTTGAACGGCTACTGCTTGTAAAGGAGTTATTAAGTTTAGTTAATCAGGAAAGGAGAAACTTTGGAAAGATCTTTCCCTTCTTCGGTACTAGAAACAACTAAATACTTTGCTGATGGCAATGTCTGTGACGTTGCAACCATCAACTTTTTACTCAAATCCTTGTTAATATGTTTGTCAGGAGAATCCTGGCGTGTTCTCTTCAAACTAGTCATATTTGACGGGGTTTTTGAATCCATAAATTTTTTAAGCCAGCCATCGCGTCAAGCGTTACGGGCGAGACTATAGGAACGGGTACACCCTTGGATCACAATAAGATCATTTCCAATCCTCAGAACTCTGAGGCCTATAGCTTTTCTCCTTAGCTTGACTGGATGGGCATCAGTCGAGAACTCGTAATACTGTGCACAGGCTCCGACACCCATGCACCGCGGACACTCCCTGACCAAGGACCGAAGCGGCTGGTAGACCAGAAACCGCGCTTACGTCTTCGGCAGAGCAAGCTCACATCAGCGTCCCAGACCAGAGTTTGTTACGCTCTGGACTTTTCAGCACTCCCAATGCGCAACGGTTCTGACCAGTCAAAATTCCCTAAGAGAAGATGTAAGTGTTAAAATGTGTATAGATTGTGTTGGTGTGTGTATGTGTGTGTGTATGCTTTGTAAGTGGTGTAGTGTTAGGCTAGGGTACCGCGAGGGACGCCAAACCCCTCGTAGGTGCGGCTAGTCCGCACCCCCCTGCGGGTACGAACAAAGGCCTATTAATGTATAGAGATAAAAACAAATTAAAAATTTATTTGCCTGTTAATTTAAAAGACATGATGTTCGAATATTATCATACTTCATTTCTTGGTGGACATCTTAGTCAATTAAAAACCATGTCAAAGATTAATCAATATTTCTATAGACCTTATTTTGTATAATTTTATAAAACACAAAATTAAAGATTGTCAAATATGTGCTACTTGTAAACAAGCACCAAAAATGTATAATGGGAAACTTGTAAGTTTTGTATCAAACAATCCTATGCAAAAGCTGTATGTAGATATAATGGGACCATTAGTAAGAAGTAAGAAAGGTCATAATCATTTGTTAATTGCAGTAGATGATTTAAGTAGATTCTGTTATATAATGCCTTTAAGAAATGCCAAAGCTGTAAATGTCATCAACAAGTTGAGAGATGTAGTTTTTGCTAATTTTGGTATGCCTCGTTTCTTGGTGTCTGATAATGGAGCATGTTTTAAAGCCATTGAGTTTAAAAATTTTATGTTTAATAATGGGATAAAACATATCAAAACCCTACCATATATACCAAGAGCTAATAAAGCTGAGAGATATATTAAAAATATTAAGGTTTTGTTAAGGAGCTTTTTTCATGATAAACAAACAATGTGGGATGAAGGACTTCATTATTTGCAAATTTGTCTAAATTCAGTCTTCAATGAATCCATTGGCCATTCAACCTTTGAATTAATGTTTAATTTTAAACCAAATGATCTGTTAACCAATTTGTGGAGTTTAAATGACATTGTAGAAAATAAAATTTTCAAAACAGAAATAGCAAGCAAACTTAACAAAGCCATAAAGAATATTAAAATGTCAATTGAGAGAAATAAAAAGTATGGTATCTATAAAGGTGATAATGTGCATCCTTTCAAGGTAGGAGATAAGGTGTATGTAAAGCATCAGTCATTATCAAAAAAGATAGATAAATATCAAGCTAAGCTAGATGTAAAATTTAAAGGTCCATACAAATTATTATATTCCTTAAACCCTGTAAGTGTTTTAATACAAGGGGTAGAAAATTTAAATGAGATACGCAAGGTGCATATCTCGCAATTAAAAAGGGGCTAGGAAACCTCCACAGCAATTGTTCGTAATGCGAATAAAAGGTTATTAATTTTGACTTAGACTACACGATTACACAAGGGGAAAGACTATTTTGTCCCAGACTTATGACGTGGACCACAATTACAAGACAGACTGACTTTACAAAACAAACTACTTTAAATTAAACGATACACAATTAATAACAATTTAACAAGCAAAATGAACAATTTGCAACAAATACCTAAATGATGTATATGAAAAGTACATAAGTGATAAATTATGTAATAATGTATACATCCTGTATGTAAACTTCGTATGTAAAAAAAAAGGGTAAGAGAATTTAAAGACAATGGTGCACACTGAATGAATAAGAACACTATTGAAGTGAGTAGATATTATTTTGTATTGATAAAGTGAAAGTGTTTTAATGTAATTGAGCAAGGAATGAACATTGTGTAATGGTAGAAAGTATTTATGTGTCAATATAAAATGTTTATGAATATTTAAAAAAAAATTGAATATAGATTTATTTAAAATTTTTATTTTTTTTGTTTGGAAAGGATATAAAATTCAAGAATTAATACTGTTTATGTTATGCTTCATGTCGAGTTAAGTTTGTTCTAATAATAGAATCAAATGGGTTTATGATATGTGTTCCCAAAGAAAATAGTTTGATTGTTAACTTAAGAGTTGTTCGTATATCGTTAAATTTAATAAAAAATAATTAAAGGGAATATGAAATGACACAATTTTTTTTTCAAAAGGGGGGGGAAATATGTAACACATTTTAGATGGTGTTACATATTAAAAAAGGAAATTTCAGAAAACGAACGAGAATGTATTAAAAAATGTAACAATATAGAACTGAATAAAAAAATTGTGATTTGTTAGAAATATTTGTAATCAAATCTCTGGTTGGTAGTGGCATCTGTAGGAAGAGTTTAAAAACAAAAATTAAAGTATGTATGCGCACATACGATGCGCGGTAGCTAGGACGCTTGCTTGCGACGGATAATTTAACCCTCTCACATCCAAAATGTAGGAAAGGAAACATGTCTGTAGTGCGGAGAGCGAGAAAATGTTTGTTTTAAATTTTTAATGTAACAGTCATTCATTTTAATTTCTTGTAATCATAATGTAGAAGACAGAGCACGTCGCCAAGTACGAAGATGGAACGCTGAGTTACTGAAGCCTTTTTCAAAATCATGACCGAGGGAATCTTGTAAAGTTTTCCAATAGACGAGGCTACACCTTGTTAAAACAGCTAAGTGAACAAATTCAAACTTTGGTGAACTATCACAAAATTAAAATGCTTAAACAGTTTAATACAAAATTAATAAACTTTAAATTTTTCAATACGTACATAAATGTAATTTATGCATTATTTGGTGCATTTGTTTTCAGTTTAAATTGTAAGAATTAATTATGAAAAGAACAAGCAAGCAAACTCGAAAACAGACTCATTTCAGCCATTGATTTGTTAATGTATAATTTTCCTCATAAGTCAAATGATAAATGTTCACTAATCAGTAACTAGCACAATGTTTCAGAAATATGTATTTTGGTTCTAATTTTATAATTTTTTTGGCTAAATAAAATATGTTTAAATTGTTTTAATTGAAGATTTAAGAGAGCAATTATTTAACGAGCATACAAATCCCATACATCTTAATTTAATGAGCCTTTAAACAATAATTTAATAAGACTTTGCAGGTCATTTTCAAAATATGTAACTATAAACTGAAATATTTAAAACCAGCTTTAATTCGTAAGAGTCGGAGCTACCAAAAATAATTTACAGTTACATATCAAGCAAGAAATAGAAAAAAAACTATTCATTTAATACTTTTTTTTCTATGGTACTTTTAGTGTGGTAGAATACTACATAAAATAAATACTGTGATTGTTTATTTTGCTTATTAATTATCCTATAATTCATAATCCTTTATTTTTTAATTAAAATTTTTCTCTCCAAAACTTTTAAAAAAATTAATAGTGTATTATTGACCCCAAAGCAGACGGATTATGATGTAACTATAATGAAACCACCGGAAAGGTTTACTCTTTCATTTGCAAACAAAATCACTTTGATTGGTTAAATACTTTCAAAATTATTGTAGAACAACAGAAAAAACAAGGATCGAATACAGAATCTCCTTTTTTTAAAGTTGGTTAAAAAGTGTAAAATCTTTCAAAAATATGTTCCTCCATGGGCCATATCAAGGCAGACACATGTAATCAAAGGGTTAAAATTAGCAAAGTAATTCATATTATTATTTTGTTTCTAAACACAAACTTCTATATTTAAAATATATTTAATTGTTAAGAAATAATTTTAATATTCCTGTTAAAATGTTTATATTTTTCTGCTGTATGTAGCTATATATCCATTTGAGAACCACTGAAATATTTATATAAAATAACACATTTTATAAACTAAAGCTGTTCGGAGTAATATGGAAAAAAAAAATTTCTACTGAGTAAATTCCTACTGAGATTAACAAAGAAATTTTTATCATTGTTTGTTTCTTTATTTTATTTTTTCATTCATTTTTAACCCTAGACTACTATTTATGATATTGTGTGATAAGCATGGCAACAGTTTGAGATTGTACAATAGAGGTTTCGTCAACATCCAGACGGGGGAATTCACATACATCTTTGAAAAACACAATTTTAGGTATAGGAAAGTTGGCGCTGTGTCAAAGGCACTAGACTACTAACATTATTTCTCATGAATTTTGTAGTCCATTGCGTTAGGTGAAACTTAATTAATCCCCTTTACATTAGTTTATGACTATCCGAACTTTAAATTTTGTAAATTTGTATAAACTTACTGAGACAGAAGGTTTTCGATCACTCAGTGGCGATCTTAATCAGTATCTTCTGTTTGGAGTTGTTAGGCTAAGCGGTGACGATTTTAAAGGCAGGTTTTCGATAGTATCCTAAAAATCACACATAATCTTTGATACTATCAAAAACCTGCCTTTAAAACCATTACCGCTTAACCTAACAATCCCAAGTAGAAGACACTGATGAAGATCACCATGGAGCGATCAAAAACATTATGGTCTCAGTAAGTTTTTAGAAATTTACATAATTTTAAGCTCGGCTAGTCATAAACTAATGTAAAAGTGATTAATTAATTTTCAGTTCGAATCCGGATAGATCCACCTAATTTTTATAATTTAATTATTCAATAAATATTTGAAAAAAGTTTAACATCAATTGTCATCCATTATATGTTAAAAAAATGTATTTAAATTTGATTGGCTAAATAAAAACATATTTCATTAATGATTGAAAGTGTGTACAAGATATATATCAAGAGAGTGTGAACTAATAGAGGGAATTTAAAAATATATTTTAATTTAACTTACAAAAACATTTAAATGCATAAGGTATTATTTGAAATCTTGAGAACCTAAACAAATCTTATATGGTGCATTTATTTAACCAATTAAACTATTCTATCTATTCTGCAAACATAAATATCTAATGAAAATTTACAGTGTTAGTTCATTATAGATTTAATTTTTTTCTAGTTTCGGGCTCTCCCATGCTTGATCATTATTGTTGTATTTAAAATGACAACAAAAACTGTATTGAACAATAAATTTCAAAATAAACGTTAACTAATTTAGGTTTCATAAAAAACTAACATTTAATTAACCAAGTTAATTTATCCATATACAATATTAAAGTGATATTAAACCTAATGTTTACTCCATCTATATTTAAATTATTTTTCTTATATGATAAAAGGGTCGTCCAGAAAGTAAAGAACGTTTTGGTGTAGGTCAATGAAAACAAAAGATACGAGGATGAACATTTATTTACAACTATTTATAACCTTACTCTATTTTTCAATAAAATCACCGGAACCGTCAAGGCACTTGTTGTAGCGTGACACCAATTTTTGAATACCGACGTTATACTCTTCTGCCGCCAAGGAATGAAGCCACGTTTTTACTCCTTCTTTGAGATCATCATCGTCCAAAAAGTTTTTCCCACCTAAAAACACTTTCAACTTTGGAAACAAGTGATAGTCACTCGGAGCCAGATCCGGACTATACGGAGGATGTCCAAAGATTTGCCATTTGAAAGATTGAAGTTCTGCTTGGGTTTGTGCACTGCAATGAGGCCGAGCATTGTCGTGGATCAGCACTACCTTCGACGACAGCATTCCGCGTCGTTTGTTTTGAATAGTGCGGCGAAGCCGATGCAAGGTCTCGATGTAGGCCGCTGAGTTGATTGTTTCTCCTCTCGGCATGAACTCCACATGGATTAGGCCTTTCCTGTCCCAAAAAACTGTTGCCATCACTTTCCTGGTGTTCAAATTTGGCTTTTCTTTCCAGTTTTTTTTTCGGCGAATTCGAGTGATGCCATTCCATTGACTGGAGCTTTGTTTCCGGGGTTCGATACGAAACCCAAGTTTCGTCACCCATTACGATGCGGTCAAGAAACGTCTCACCATCTTCGTCATACTGAGTCAAAAACTCAAGCGCTGCTCCCATCCGTTTGGTCTTGTGGACATCAGTAAGCATCTTAGGCACCCAACGAGCACACATCTTTCCATAACCAAGACGCTCCGTCACTATTTCGTGCAAAAGCGACCTTGAAATTTGTGGAAAAAATGCCAGTAGACTGCTGAAAGTGAAACGCCGGTTTTCTTGAATTTTTTCGTCAACTTTCGCTGTCAACTCGTCAGTAACGAGTGACGGCCTTCCACTTTGTTCCTCGTCGTGCACACTAGTTCTGCCTTCATTAAATTTAATGCACCATTTTCTCACCAATGACTCGTTCATCGCATTGTCACCGTACACTGCCTTAATTTGCCTATAAATTTCTATGGGTCGAACATGCTGCACATTCAGAAACCGAATCACACTACGGACTTCACACTTGGCGGGATTTTCAATTGGCGCCGCCATTTTGAACTTCCACAAGAGACGCAAACGTGACCTCACGGCACCGCTACATAGCTCAAACTGAAGCGGAAGGTTTGGACTAAAGAATAAGCCCACTCCCGCGGTGGTGGGGGAACTGCGCCGTCCTGATGCGCAATCGTTCTTTACTTTCTGGACGACCCTCGTAATTGGTTCAATACCAAGTAACTTTGCTTAATCAAAAGCCAGAAATTTTTTATTATTTACTAAATTAATTATTTCGAAATAAATTTGAAACTATGTTAATGATGAAAAAATGAGAGTGCTAGACTTGCCAATTCGCATCAGTCTGTTCTTCACCTCCATCTTTAAAAATTCTCTCTCCCGCCTTTCTCCTTGCCTGGAATTCTAAACCTTTACATTTCTCCAAATATAAAATTGTATAATGGTAATTTAAAGTTTCCATTGTATCCCTTAAATCTGCAATTAACGGGTGTGTAGCCCGTGCCTTCCAAGCATAAAATATTTTTAGAACAGGAATTTCTATTGGATAAATGTATTTGGGATTTTTTAATAAGAAATTTATAGCATTACTATGTCTTATCACTTAATAAATTGTTCATTTTTTCAAAAACTAAACTTCTTTCCATAAATGTTATTTTTAGTATAAATTGCTTTGGTGTATATTTTTAAATTATTTCCATTTATCCTAAGAACAAATCTTATTTCTTAAGGAATGTAATTCAGTCCTTGTATCTGAATTTCATAGCTCGTTATATCATACTTGTAATACAATGTTTTACAATGAAAAATCAACAATAAATTTACTCAACATAACCAGATTCTTGTGTACACAATTCAACATTTGCTGAATTTCATACCTCTTATATCATGCTTGTAATACAATGTTTTACAATGAAAAATCAACAATAAATTTACTCAATATAACCAGATTCTTGTTGTATACAATCCAACATTTGCAGAATTTCATAGCTCGTTATATCATGCTTGTAATACAATGTTTTACAATGAAAAATCAACAATAAATTTACTCAATATAACCAGATTCTTGTTGTATACAATCCAACATTTGCTGAATTTCATAACCTCTTATATCATGCTTGTAATACAATGTTTTACAATGAAAAATCAACAATAAATTTACTCAACATAACCAGATTCTTGTTGTATACAATCCAACATTTGCAAAATTTCATAGCTCGTTATAGCATGCTTGTAATACAATGTTTTACAATGAAAAATCAACAATAAATTTACTCAACATAACCAGATTCTTGTTGTATACAATCCAACATTTGCAAATTTCATAGCTCGTTATATCATGCTTGTAATACAATGTTTTACAATGAAAAATCAACAATAAATTTACTCAACATAACCAGATTCTTGTTGTATACAATCCAACATTTGCTGAATTTCATAGCTCTTATAGCATGCTTGTAATACAATGTTTTACAATGAAAAATCAACAATAAATTTACTCAACATAACCAGATTCTTGTTTTACACAATCCAACATTTGCTGAATTTCATAGCCTCTTATATCATGCTTGTAATACAATGTTTTACAATGAAAAATCAACAATAAATTTACTCAACATAACCAGATTCTTGTTTTACACAATCCAACATTTGCTGAATTTCATAGCCTCTTATATCATGCTTGTAATACAATGTTTTACAATGAAAAATCAACAATAAATTTACTCAACATAACCAGATTCTTGTTTTACACAATCCAACATTTGCTGAATTTCATAGCCTCTTATATCATGCTTGTAATACAATGTTTTACAATGAAAAATCAACAATAAATTTACTCAACATAACCAGATTCTTGTTTTACACAATCCAACATTTGCTGAATTTCATAGCCTCTTATATCATGCTTGTAATACAATGTTTTACAATGAAAAATCAACAATAAATTTACTCAACATAACCAGATTCTTGTTTTACACAATCCAACATTTGCTGAATTTCATAGCCTCTTATATCATGCTTGTAATACAATGTTTTACAATGAAAAATCAACAATAAATTTACTCAACATAACCAGATTCTTGTTTTACACAATCCAACATTTGCTGAATTTCATAGCCTCTTATATCATGCTTGTAATACAATGTTTTACAATGAAAAATCAACAATAAATTTACTCAACATAACCAGATTCTTGTTTTACACAATCCAACATTTGCTGAATTTCATAGCCTCTTATATCATGCTTGTAATACAATGTTTTACAATGAAAAATCAACAATAAATTTACTCAACATAACCAGATTCTTGTTTTACACAATCCAACATTTGCTGAATTTCATAGCCTCTTATATCATGCTTGTAATACAATGTTTTACAATGAAAAATCAACAATAAATTTACTCAACATAACCAGATTCTTGTTTTACACAATCCAACATTTGCTGAATTTCATAGCCTCTTATATCATGCTTGTAATACAATGTTTTACAATGAAAAATCAACAATAAATTTACTCAACATAACCAGATTCTTGTTTTACACAATCCAACATTTGCTGAATTTCATAGCCTCTTATATCATGCTTGTAATACAATGTTTTACAATGAAAAATCAACAATAAATTTACTCAACATAACCAGATTCTTGTTTTACACAATCCAACATTTGCTGAATTTCATAGCCTCTTATATCATGCTTGTAATACAATGTTTTACAATGAAAAATCAACAATAAATTTACTCAACATAACCAGATTCTTGTTTTACACAATCCAACATTTGCTGAATTTCATAGCCTCTTATATCATGCTTGTAATACAATGTTTTACAATGAAAAATCAACAATAAATTTACTCAACATAACCAGATTCTTGTTTTACACAATCCAACATTTGCTGAATTTCATAGCCTCTTATATCATGCTTGTAATACAATGTTTTACAATGAAAAATCAACAATAAATTTACTCAACATAACCAGATTCTTGTTTTACACAATCCAACATTTGCTGAATTTCATAGCCTCTTATATCATGCTTGTAATACAATGTTTTACAATGAAAAATCAACAATAAATTTACTCAACATAACCAGATTCTTGTTTTACACAATCCAACATTTGCTGAATTTCATAGCCTCTTATATCATGCTTGTAATACAATGTTTTACAATGAAAAATCAACAATAAATTTACTCAACATAACCAGATTCTTGTTTTACACAATCCAACATTTGCTGAATTTCATAGCCTCTTATATCATGCTTGTAATACAATGTTTTACAATGAAAAATCAACAATAAATTTACTCAACATAACCAGATTCTTGTTTTACACAATCCAACATTTGCTGAATTTCATAGCCTCTTATATCATGCTTGTAATACAATGTTTTACAATGAAAAATCAACAATAAATTTACTCAACATAACCAGATTCTTGTTTTACACAATCCAACATTTGCTGAATTTCATAGCCTCTTATATCATGCTTGTAATACAATGTTTTACAATGAAAAATCAACAATAAATTTACTCAACATAACCAGATTCTTGTTTTACACAATCCAACATTTGCTGAATTTCATAGCCTCTTATATCATGCTTGTAATACAATGTTTTACAATGAAAAATCAACAATAAATTTACTCAACATAACCAGATTCTTGTTTTACACAATCCAACATTTGCTGAATTTCATAGCCTCTTATATCATGCTTGTAATACAATGTTTTACAATGAAAAATCAACAATAAATTTACTCAACATAACCAGATTCTTGTTTTACACAATCCAACATTTGCTGAATTTCATAGCCTCTTATATCATGCTTGTAATACAATGTTTTACAATGAAAAATCAACAATAAATTTACTCAACATAACCAGATTCTTGTTTTACACAATCCAACATTTGCTGAATTTCATAGCCTCTTATATCATGCTTGTAATACAATGTTTTACAATGAAAAATCAACAATAAATTTACTCAACATAACCAGATTCTTGTTTTACACAATCCAACATTTGCTGAATTTCATAGCCTCTTATATCATGCTTGTAATACAATGTTTTACAATGAAAAATCAACAATAAATTTACTCAACATAACCAGATTCTTGTTTTACACAATCCAACATTTGCTGAATTTCATAGCCTCTTATATCATGCTTGTAATACAATGTTTTACAATGAAAAATCAACAATAAATTTACTCAACATAACCAGATTCTTGTTTTACACAATCCAACATTTGCTGAATTTCATAGCCTCTTATATCATGCTTGTAATACAATGTTTTACAATGAAAAATCAACAATAAATTTACTCAACATAACCAGATTCTTGTTTTACACAATCCAACATTTGCTGAATTTCATAGCCTCTTATATCATGCTTGTAATACAATGTTTTACAATGAAAAATCAACAATAAATTTACTCAACATAACCAGATTCTTGTTTTACACAATCCAACATTTGCTGAATTTCATAGCCTCTTATATCATGCTTGTAATACAATGTTTTACAATGAAAAATCAACAATAAATTTACTCAACATAACCAGATTCTTGTTTTACACAATCCAACATTTGCTGAATTTCATAGCCTCTTATATCATGCTTGTAATACAATGTTTTACAATGAAAAATCAACAATAAATTTACTCAACATAACCAGATTCTTGTTTTACACAATCCAACATTTGCTGAATTTCATAGCCTCTTATATCATGCTTGTAATACAATGTTTTACAATGAAAAATCAACAATAAATTTACTCAACATAACCAGATTCTTGTTTTACACAATCCAACATTTGCTGAATTTCATAGCCTCTTATATCATGCTTGTAATACAATGTTTTACAATGAAAAATCAACAATAAATTTACTCAACATAACCAGATTCTTGTTTTACACAATCCAACATTTGCTGAATTTCATAGCCTCTTATATCATGCTTGTAATACAATGTTTTACAATGAAAAATCAACAATAAATTTACTCAACATAACCAGATTCTTGTTTTACACAATCCAACATTTGCTGAATTTCATAGCCTCTTATATCATGCTTGTAATACAATGTTTTACAATGAAAAATCAACAATAAATTTACTCAACATAACCAGATTCTTGTTTTACACAATCCAACATTTGCTGAATTTCATAGCCTCTTATATCATGCTTGTAATACAATGTTTTACAATGAAAAATCAACAATAAATTTACTCAACATAACCAGATTCTTGTTTTACACAATCCAACATTTGCTGAATTTCATAGCCTCTTATATCATGCTTGTAATACAATGTTTTACAATGAAAAATCAACAATAAATTTACTCAACATAACCAGATTCTTGTTTTACACAATCCAACATTTGCTGAATTTCATAGCCTCTTATATCATGCTTGTAATACAATGTTTTACAATGAAAAATCAACAATAAATTTACTCAACATAACCAGATTCTTGTTTTACACAATCCAACATTTGCTGAATTTCATAGCCTCTTATATCATGCTTGTAATACAATGTTTTACAATGAAAAATCAACAATAAATTTACTCAACATAACCAGATTCTTGTTTTACACAATCCAACATTTGCTGAATTTCATAGCCTCTTATATCATGCTTGTAATACAATGTTTTACAATGAAAAATCAACAATAAATTTACTCAACATAACCAGATTCTTGTTTTACACAATCCAACATTTGCTGAATTTCATAGCCTCTTATATCATGCTTGTAATACAATGTTTTACAATGAAAAATCAACAATAAATTTACTCAACATAACCAGATTCTTGTTTTACACAATCCAACATTTGCTGAATTTCATAGCCTCTTATATCATGCTTGTAATACAATGTTTTACAATGAAAAATCAACAATAAATTTACTCAACATAACCAGATTCTTGTTTTACACAATCCAACATTTGCTGAATTTCATAGCCTCTTATATCATGCTTGTAATACAATGTTTTACAATGAAAAATCAACAATAAATTTACTCAACATAACCAGATTCTTGTTTTACACAATCCAACATTTGCTGAATTTCATAGCCTCTTATATCATGCTTGTAATACAATGTTTTACAATGAAAAATCAACAATAAATTTACTCAACATAACCAGATTCTTGTTTTACACAATCCAACATTTGCTGAATTTCATAGCCTCTTATATCATGCTTGTAATACAATGTTTTACAATGAAAAATCAACAATAAATTTACTCAACATAACCAGATTCTTGTTTTACACAATCCAACATTTGCTGAATTTCATAGCCTCTTATATCATGCTTGTAATACAATGTTTTACAATGAAAAATCAACAATAAATTTACTCAACATAACCAGATTCTTGTTTTACACAATCCAACATTTGCTGAATTTCATAGCCTCTTATATCATGCTTGTAATACAATGTTTTACAATGAAAAATCAACAATAAATTTACTCAACATAACCAGATTCTTGTTTTACACAATCCAACATTTGCTGAATTTCATAGCCTCTTATATCATGCTTGTAATACAATGTTTTACAATGAAAAATCAACAATAAATTTACTCAACATAACCAGATTCTTGTTTTACACAATCCAACATTTGCTGAATTTCATAGCCTCTTATATCATGCTTGTAATACAATGTTTTACAATGAAAAATCAACAATAAATTTACTCAACATAACCAGATTCTTGTTTTACACAATCCAACATTTGCTGAATTTCATAGCCTCTTATATCATGCTTGTAATACAATGTTTTACAATGAAAAATCAACAATAAATTTACTCAACATAACCAGATTCTTGTTTTACACAATCCAACATTTGCTGAATTTCATAGCCTCTTATATCATGCTTGTAATACAATGTTTTACAATGAAAAATCAACAATAAATTTACTCAACATAACCAGATTCTTGTTTTACACAATCCAACATTTGCTGAATTTCATAGCCTCTTATATCATGCTTGTAATACAATGTTTTACAATGAAAAATCAACAATAAATTTACTCAACATAACCAGATTCTTGTTTTACACAATCCAACATTTGCTGAATTTCATAGCCTCTTATATCATGCTTGTAATACAATGTTTTACAATGAAAAATCAACAATAAATTTACTCAACATAACCAGATTCTTGTTTTACACAATCCAACATTTGCTGAATTTCATAGCCTCTTATATCATGCTTGTAATACAATGTTTTACAATGAAAAATCAACAATAAATTTACTCAACATAACCAGATTCTTGTTTTACACAATCCAACATTTGCTGAATTTCATAGCCTCTTATATCATGCTTGTAATACAATGTTTTACAATGAAAAATCAACAATAAATTTACTCAACATAACCAGATTCTTGTTTTACACAATCCAACATTTGCTGAATTTCATAGCCTCTTATATCATGCTTGTAATACAATGTTTTACAATGAAAAATCAACAATAAATTTACTCAACATAACCAGATTCTTGTTTTACACAATCCAACATTTGCTGAATTTCATAGCCTCTTATATCATGCTTGTAATACAATGTTTTACAATGAAAAATCAACAATAAATTTACTCAACATAACCAGATTCTTGTTTTACACAATCCAACATTTGCTGAATTTCATAGCCTCTTATATCATGCTTGTAATACAATGTTTTACAATGAAAAATCAACAATAAATTTACTCAACATAACCAGATTCTTGTTTTACACAATCCAACATTTGCTGAATTTCATAGCCTCTTATATCATGCTTGTAATACAATGTTTTACAATGAAAAATCAACAATAAATTTACTCAACATAACCAGATTCTTGTTTTACACAATCCAACATTTGCTGAATTTCATAGCCTCTTATATCATGCTTGTAATACAATGTTTTACAATGAAAAATCAACAATAAATTTACTCAACATAACCAGATTCTTGTTTTACACAATCCAACATTTGCTGAATTTCATAGCCTCTTATATCATGCTTGTAATACAATGTTTTACAATGAAAAATCAACAATAAATTTACTCAACATAACCAGATTCTTGTTTTACACAATCCAACATTTGCTGAATTTCATAGCCTCTTATATCATGCTTGTAATACAATGTTTTACAATGAAAAATCAACAATAAATTTACTCAACATAACCAGATTCTTGTTTTACACAATCCAACATTTGCTGAATTTCATAGCCTCTTATATCATGCTTGTAATACAATGTTTTACAATGAAAAATCAACAATAAATTTACTCAACATAACCAGATTCTTGTTTTACACAATCCAACATTTGCTGAATTTCATAGCCTCTTATATCATGCTTGTAATACAATGTTTTACAATGAAAAATCAACAATAAATTTACTCAACATAACCAGATTCTTGTTTTACACAATCCAACATTTGCTGAATTTCATAGCCTCTTATATCATGCTTGTAATACAATGTTTTACAATGAAAAATCAACAATAAATTTACTCAACATAACCAGATTCTTGTTTTACACAATCCAACATTTGCTGAATTTCATAGCCTCTTATATCATGCTTGTAATACAATGTTTTACAATGAAAAATCAACAATAAATTTACTCAACATAACCAGATTCTTGTTTTACACAATCCAACATTTGCTGAATTTCATAGCCTCTTATATCATGCTTGTAATACAATGTTTTACAATGAAAAATCAACAATAAATTTACTCAACATAACCAGATTCTTGTTTTACACAATCCAACATTTGCTGAATTTCATAGCCTCTTATATCATGCTTGTAATACAATGTTTTACAATGAAAAATCAACAATAAATTTACTCAACATAACCAGATTCTTGTTTTACACAATCCAACATTTGCTGAATTTCATAGCCTCTTATATCATGCTTGTAATACAATGTTTTACAATGAAAAATCAACAATAAATTTACTCAACATAACCAGATTCTTGTTTTACACAATCCAACATTTGCTGAATTTCATAGCCTCTTATATCATGCTTGTAATACAATGTTTTACAATGAAAAATCAACAATAAATTTACTCAACATAACCAGATTCTTGTTTTACACAATCCAACATTTGCTGAATTTCATAGCCTCTTATATCATGCTTGTAATACAATGTTTTACAATGAAAAATCAACAATAAATTTACTCAACATAACCAGATTCTTGTTTTACACAATCCAACATTTGCTGAATTTCATAGCCTCTTATATCATGCTTGTAATACAATGTTTTACAATGAAAAATCAACAATAAATTTACTCAACATAACCAGATTCTTGTTTTACACAATCCAACATTTGCTGAATTTCATAGCCTCTTATATCATGCTTGTAATACAATGTTTTACAATGAAAAATCAACAATAAATTTACTCAACATAACCAGATTCTTGTTTTACACAATCCAACATTTGCTGAATTTCATAGCCTCTTATATCATGCTTGTAATACAATGTTTTACAATGAAAAATCAACAATAAATTTACTCAACATAACCAGATTCTTGTTTTACACAATCCAACATTTGCTGAATTTCATAGCCTCTTATATCATGCTTGTAATACAATGTTTTACAATGAAAAATCAACAATAAATTTACTCAACATAACCAGATTCTTGTTTTACACAATCCAACATTTGCTGAATTTCATAGCCTCTTATATCATGCTTGTAATACAATGTTTTACAATGAAAAATCAACAATAAATTTACTCAACATAACCAGATTCTTGTTTTACACAATCCAACATTTGCTGAATTTCATAGCCTCTTATATCATGCTTGTAATACAATGTTTTACAATGAAAAATCAACAATAAATTTACTCAACATAACCAGATTCTTGTTTTACACAATCCAACATTTGCTGAATTTCATAGCCTCTTATATCATGCTTGTAATACAATGTTTTACAATGAAAAATCAACAATAAATTTACTCAACATAACCAGATTCTTGTTTTACACAATCCAACATTTGCTGAATTTCATAGCCTCTTATATCATGCTTGTAATACAATGTTTTACAATGAAAAATCAACAATAAATTTACTCAACATAACCAGATTCTTGTTTTACACAATCCAACATTTGCTGAATTTCATAGCCTCTTATATCATGCTTGTAATACAATGTTTTACAATGAAAAATCAACAATAAATTTACTCAACATAACCAGATTCTTGTTTTACACAATCCAACATTTGCTGAATTTCATAGCCTCTTATATCATGCTTGTAATACAATGTTTTACAATGAAAAATCAACAATAAATTTACTCAACATAACCAGATTCTTGTTTTACACAATCCAACATTTGCTGAATTTCATAGCCTCTTATATCATGCTTGTAATACAATGTTTTACAATGAAAAATCAACAATAAATTTACTCAACATAACCAGATTCTTGTTTTACACAATCCAACATTTGCTGAATTTCATAGCCTCTTATATCATGCTTGTAATACAATGTTTTACAATGAAAAATCAACAATAAATTTACTCAACATAACCAGATTCTTGTTTTACACAATCCAACATTTGCTGAATTTCATAGCCTCTTATATCATGCTTGTAATACAATGTTTTACAATGAAAAATCAACAATAAATTTACTCAACATAACCAGATTCTTGTTTTACACAATCCAACATTTGCTGAATTTCATAGCCTCTTATATCATGCTTGTAATACAATGTTTTACAATGAAAAATCAACAATAAATTTACTCAACATAACCAGATTCTTGTTTTACACAATCCAACATTTGCTGAATTTCATAGCCTCTTATATCATGCTTGTAATACAATGTTTTACAATGAAAAATCAACAATAAATTTACTCAACATAACCAGATTCTTGTTTTACACAATCCAACATTTGCTGAATTTCATAGCCTCTTATATCATGCTTGTAATACAATGTTTTACAATGAAAAATCAACAATAAATTTACTCAACATAACCAGATTCTTGTTTTACACAATCCAACATTTGCTGAATTTCATAGCCTCTTATATCATGCTTGTAATACAATGTTTTACAATGAAAAATCAACAATAAATTTACTCAACATAACCAGATTCTTGTTTTACACAATCCAACATTTGCTGAATTTCATAGCCTCTTATATCATGCTTGTAATACAATGTTTTACAATGAAAAATCAACAATAAATTTACTCAACATAACCAGATTCTTGTTTTACACAATCCAACATTTGCTGAATTTCATAGCCTCTTATATCATGCTTGTAATACAATGTTTTACAATGAAAAATCAACAATAAATTTACTCAACATAACCAGATTCTTGTTTTACACAATCCAACATTTGCTGAATTTCATAGCCTCTTATATCATGCTTGTAATACAATGTTTTACAATGAAAAATCAACAATAAATTTACTCAACATAACCAGATTCTTGTTTTACACAATCCAACATTTGCTGAATTTCATAGCCTCTTATATCATGCTTGTAATACAATGTTTTACAATGAAAAATCAACAATAAATTTACTCAACATAACCAGATTCTTGTTTTACACAATCCAACATTTGCTGAATTTCATAGCCTCTTATATCATGCTTGTAATACAATGTTTTACAATGAAAAATCAACAATAAATTTACTCAACATAACCAGATTCTTGTTTTACACAATCCAACATTTGCTGAATTTCATAGCCTCTTATATCATGCTTGTAATACAATGTTTTACAATGAAAAATCAACAATAAATTTACTCAACATAACCAGATTCTTGTTTTACACAATCCAACATTTGCTGAATTTCATAGCCTCTTATATCATGCTTGTAATACAATGTTTTACAATGAAAAATCAACAATAAATTTACTCAACATAACCAGATTCTTGTTTTACACAATCCAACATTTGCTGAATTTCATAGCCTCTTATATCATGCTTGTAATACAATGTTTTACAATGAAAAATCAACAATAAATTTACTCAACATAACCAGATTCTTGTTTTACACAATCCAACATTTGCTGAATTTCATAGCCTCTTATATCATGCTTGTAATACAATGTTTTACAATGAAAAATCAACAATAAATTTACTCAACATAACCAGATTCTTGTTTTACACAATCCAACATTTGCTGAATTTCATAGCCTCTTATATCATGCTTGTAATACAATGTTTTACAATGAAAAATCAACAATAAATTTACTCAACATAACCAGATTCTTGTTTTACACAATCCAACATTTGCTGAATTTCATAGCCTCTTATATCATGCTTGTAATACAATGTTTTACAATGAAAAATCAACAATAAATTTACTCAACATAACCAGATTCTTGTTTTACACAATCCAACATTTGCTGAATTTCATAGCCTCTTATATCATGCTTGTAATACAATGTTTTACAATGAAAAATCAACAATAAATTTACTCAACATAACCAGATTCTTGTTTTACACAATCCAACATTTGCTGAATTTCATAGCCTCTTATATCATGCTTGTAATACAATGTTTTACAATGAAAAATCAACAATAAATTTACTCAACATAACCAGATTCTTGTTTTACACAATCCAACATTTGCTGAATTTCATAGCCTCTTATATCATGCTTGTAATACAATGTTTTACAATGAAAAATCAACAATAAATTTACTCAACATAACCAGATTCTTGTTTTACACAATCCAACATTTGCTGAATTTCATAGCCTCTTATATCATGCTTGTAATACAATGTTTTACAATGAAAAATCAACAATAAATTTACTCAACATAACCAGATTCTTGTTTTACACAATCCAACATTTGCTGAATTTCATAGCCTCTTATATCATGCTTGTAATACAATGTTTTACAATGAAAAATCAACAATAAATTTACTCAACATAACCAGATTCTTGTTTTACACAATCCAACATTTGCTGAATTTCATAGCCTCTTATATCATGCTTGTAATACAATGTTTTACAATGAAAAATCAACAATAAATTTACTCAACATAACCAGATTCTTGTTTTACACAATCCAACATTTGCTGAATTTCATAGCCTCTTATATCATGCTTGTAATACAATGTTTTACAATGAAAAATCAACAATAAATTTACTCAACATAACCAGATTCTTGTTGTATACAATCCAACATTTGCTGAATTTCATAGCCTCTTATATCATGCTTGTAATACAATGTTTTACAATGAAAAATCAACAATAAATTTACTCAACATAACCAGATTCTTGTTTTACACAATCCAACATTTGCTGAATTTCATAGCCTCTTATATCATGCTTGTAATACAATGTTTTACAATGAAAAATCAACAACAAATTTACTCAACATAACCAAATTCTTGTTGTATACAATCCAACATTTGCTGAATTTCATAGCCTCTTATATCATGCTTGTAATACAATGTTTTACAATGAAAAATCAACAATAAATTTACTCAACATAACCAGATTCTTGTTTTACACAATCCAACATTTGCTGAATTTCATAGCCTCTTATATCATGCTTGTAATACAATGTTTTACAATGAAAAATCAACAATAAATTTACTCAACATAACCAGATTCTTGTTTTACACAATCCAACATTTGCTGAATTTCATAGCCTCTTATATCATGCTTGTAATACAATGTTTTACAATGAAAAATCAACAATAAATTTACTCAACATAACCAGATTCTTGTTTTACACAATCCAACATTTGCTGAATTTCATAGCCTCTTATATCATGCTTGTAATACAATGTTTTACAATGAAAAATCAACAATAAATTTACTCAACATAACCAGATTCTTGTTTTACACAATCCAACATTTGCTGAATTTCATAGCCTCTTATATCATGCTTGTAATACAATGTTTTACAATGAAAAATCAACAATAAATTTACTCAACATAACCAGATTCTTGTTTTACACAATCCAACATTTGCTGAATTTCATAGCCTCTTATATCATGCTTGTAATACAATGTTTTACAATGAAAAATCAACAATAAATTTACTCAACATAACCAGATTCTTGTTTTACACAATCCAACATTTGCTGAATTTCATAGCCTCTTATATCATGCTTGTAATACAATGTTTTACAATGAAAAATCAACAATAAATTTACTCAACATAACCAGATTCTTGTTGTATACAATCCAACATTTGCTGAATTTCATAGCCTCTTATATCATGCTTGTAATACAATGTTTTACAATGAAAAATCAACAATAAATTTACTCAACATAACCAGATTCTTGTTTTACACAATCCAACATTTGCTGAATTTCGAAACTGCATTTATATTTACATAAACTTGTTAAATTTATTCAACCATTAGAACTTAAGACTTTTAGGATAATCACACTTTGTAATTATTGAAATTATTAAAAATTAGTAGGAACCTAAAAAAGCTGGTAGTAAACTATTATTAATCATATACATATAGTATATCTTGCAGGTACTATGAGAAATATTTGTCAGTGAACAAAACCAGAATAAATACCGCAATATAACATCTTAGATTAAGAATATACAAAACAAAACGTACAATTTATTCTGAAAGTAATGAGACAGTCCAAAAATAAAATGATTTTGTTATATATTTTGCAATAATACGTTAAGATATTATTTTAAAAAATTTACCTGGTCCTAAGAAACATGGAAAAAGTTATACACTTTGGCACTGACCCTTTAAAATTTATAATTTTGAAACCAAACTGACAATCATTGTGTACAATACACATTTACATCATTGCTAGCTTGACGTTGTGTTTGTTACCCACCAGCTAAAAGAGGTGTGATTACACAAAAAGGGACATACTTGTGTAAACACACACATACACAATAAATATACGAGTGTTTATAATAAACTCTATACAAACTGATACATATATAATCAACGTCTGCATTTATATATTTGAGTTCACTCTCAGGTTATGTGACAAGACAAAATAACAGAAACAAATTATTGATCTTTCAGTTTAATTTTTACTTTTACAGATATATTTAACCTTAGTTTAGAAAAAAAATCCAAACAACATATGATTTCCTACTACTTAAAGATAATTAAATTCAGTATTACTAATTTTATAATACTCCTACAAAATTAGTCTTTTAATAATACTAAATATTACAGTTAGATAGACAAAAGTAACAATAGATATTATATGTTACAAAACACAAATATATTTAAAGTTATTATTCCTACTTAGGTGTAGAGCGAGGATAAGAAGTCATGACTGGCAGTGAATTGGAAGAGGCAGAAGAAGAGAATGGTTTGTATTCAGGAACTAAAGGTATATAGGTATGCAACAATGCAGCTATATTCTGGTGCTTGGAATCACCTGCAACAATGGAAATCAACTAAGCCTATCTTTTCCACTAATAATTCTCTAAAAGAAAGAGATTTTTACTTAGAAACTAGAAAACCATCTGTTGTAATAACTACAAATATTTAAAAGCTGTCCTTATTAAGTGATATGAATAAAAACAATTGTTATAAAAACCTCGAAATGTATAGGACAAAAACTCAAGCCATTTTGCTTTATTCAATATGCTATATTTTCAAGTAAACCTTTTATCCTTTAAAATTCAAAATTATTATCTATAGGTCCATTTTATTTATAGGAAAAAATCAACATTAATATGTTTGGTACAGATTCTGACCTCTGTTAATAATTCTAACCTATCTGTGAAAAGAGTATGAGCAATCTACAAAGCACAATCTACTGTGCAACATGCGTACCTAATTCATCAGGCATGTGACTTGGTATATATGAAAACTCTCGCCATTTTTGCAGTAGTGTGACTGCATCTCTGACAAAAGGCAGTTCGTCTCTTTTAAAATCGTGGTTTTCTCTCCACCTTTTTTCTCTCTTCTTGCATTTTGTTTCACTCATTTTTATCTTTGAAATCATTCTTATAATAAGTGTTGTGAATTATGTTAAAATAAAGTTATTCATTTTATAAACTTTAACTAGTTAATAACCACACGTTGTCATTAGTTATTACTAACACTATTCAATTACCAGTGGTAGATAGCAAGTGGTAAATTTCTGTTAATGAAACTTTGAATTTAGTGAATTAGGGAAGATTTAAAACTATCCCATTTAAAGTGTTTCAGTAGTTTCTATTTTTAAAAGCAATGTGCACATCAGCTCCTTCAACTACACTTGCAAAGAACATCTATTCCACAATAGTTTGTGTTTTTAGTTATTCCAACTTCGTGAATAAACTCTTTGTTAGATTATAACCTCAAGGCAACTCACAGATTTTCTCTTTTAAATTTATCTGTATGGTCCTCCGGAAATTTATTATTATTATTTTCTGTCAAATTTAAGGGCTGAACACAACACCGGCCCACACTTTTAGGTTTGCAGGTGAAAGAACTTTATAGCACTCATCCATTAGGTGATACAGGAAGTACATTTTAAACGAAACTAAATACCATTAAAGTAGGTACATAGAAGAAGCAGGGGCAAAACAGCTTGTTCGAGCATCCTTCAGGCATGCTTCCTTGAAGTAGATATACCATTGGTGATGAACTGTTTTAAAAACAATATAATGGCTAAAAGGTCCCTGATCTCATATCAGATGATTTCTTTTTGTTGTGTTATGTAATATTATACAACTCTTCATATTACATGCTAAACTTACCAAACGAGGATGCAATCTCATATGGTGTTACAGATTCTGGCTTCTTACTACATATATTAGGATTGGCTCCATGTATCAGTAGCCATCGCACAAGGGAAATATTACCATATCTTGCTGCAAGATGTAATGCCGTATGTCCAGCTGGCTTCATCACATCTAGATCACAGCCTGAAACATATTTGTTGATAGATAAACTAGAACTATTATAATTATATGCATTCACAGACGCAAGCAAACATAGAAGAGGGATCCACTTTTTTTCATTGCAAAAGCTGTAATGAAGTTAGCAAAAATTTGTTAAGACATGGGCTGATGTTGTTATACCGGGAAGGAGAATAAAGTGAATGGTAAATGAATATCTGTGGTGTCTCCTACGTGGGCATGGAGGAGAGAATCACATAGACAAGGACTGACAAGAAGACCGAGCCTGAGCTCTATGGAATTAGAATGAATTAACTATTATCTGACTTTAAACAAGTCTTTTAGTTTTTTCTTGGTTGAAATAAAAGGAAATTGAGTTCAGAATTATTTTTATTCAATTCCAATTTTATAATATAAACAAAGTTGAATAGAAATGTTTTTAATGAACTATCATAAATGTTTTATTTAATTTATACAATTCTCTGTATGTCCTCTTTGTATCCATGTATCTCACATTAGTTTTATGTTTTCATTGATGAAATTTTAAATTAATTAATTAATTCAATTGTGTGCTTACATTTTAGGAATTTTTAACTCATTTACTCCAAATTTTTAGATGTCCATTGAATATCATTTGTTAAAATACAAAAAACAAATTTCAGACATAAAATTTGGAAACGTTCATATTATGTTAGCATATGTATCTAGGCAAGGAAGAATATAGAATTTAAGGGAAACACCATAATAAATGTTGGGAGAGAATTATGATTTAATTAACTGGTTAACTTGGTCTTCAAAAGGCAGTGATCTTTGACATATCCATAGCTAAACAGGATAAGTGAAATAAAAGCATTTAACTTACCATTAAGACATGGGATTTATCAATAGATGACTCAAAAGTTAGTATATCAGTAAATAAATATCCTCCAATTAAGCAGTGAGTCAAGGAGTTATGAGAATTCCCCTACCTCCCACTCTAATGTTAAATCACACAACGTTTATAAGAAAGGAATAATTATTTCTCGAGTTCAAACTCTGCTTGAAACCTGTATCCCAAGAAATAGATCTCTCAGAAGAACCAACTAACCACCTTTAAGTTTTTTAAGCTTTTATCAGGGTAATACACTAGTAAAACTTATTTTAAATAAAATAAAATTGAGTGCTAATTGGAAAAAAAACTTGTTTAAATTGTTTGTTATAACTATCAATGAATTATCTATGAATTTGTGAGTGTCTAATTAATTTTTACCCTTGATGCGTCTATAGTGAATTATTATCAATGATGAGTGTATACTTAATTTTTGCCTTTATACTAGCCTAACTTACACATATTAATTGGTAATTACTTTTCAAAATAACTTGTCTTTTACTATAATTATACAATTTGCAAAATTATTGTTATTCTTAATAGAATGTAACTATCAAAACTATCTTCATGTCAAAATAGAATTATTAAAATTATCTTTTATTACAAAATATAATTATTAGAATTATGTACCCTCAAAAACAAAATACAATTATTAAAATTATCTTTTATTTCAAAATATAATTATTATAATTATGTTTAATTATGTACCCTCAAAAACAAAATACAATTTTTAAAATTATCTTTTATTTCAAAATACAATTATTATAATTATGTTTAATTATGTACCCTCAAAAACAAAATACAATTATTAAAATTAGTCCATCTCTTACAATACAATTACCAAAGTTATGTTTTAAGTTCAAACTGCTTTTTAAAATCACTATTCATGTTAAAAAGCAATTATATATAACAAAATTTTTATTCATTATAACATGCAATTAACAAAGTTATTATTCATTATTTATTTGTGTAATGAAGCCAAATTTGAATTTCTTGTTCAAAATAATTATTTACTTTCCATTACGCAAACAATTGTATGGAAAGCCAATTTTGAAAATTAATGAAAATACTCTGTTAGCCTAAAAGGAATATTTCTCTCTTATGCTATTAATATTTTATAAATTTTTATTTTCAATTAATATTTCAATAAGTATGTCATTTCATTAATTAATATTTTATTTTAATATTTCAATTAATAATTCAAAAACTAGGTTATGATTTAAAAGGAAATAGAGTTTATAAAAACCTGCCAGACATTTCTGGTTAAATTTCATCTCCCCCTGGCGAATTCTATGTCTTCTATCTGCAGTCAATTTTTTCCGAGTTGGGTGGAAGAAATAATTCTTTATTTCCCCATTTTGCAACTCTTCAATGTTAAGAGTTGAAGCATTTGGAAACACCAAGACTCCTTTCCTAGGAAGTCTTTTTTGTTTTAGAAACTTTTCAACCGAAGAGGCAAACTGTTGAGCAAACCATTCCTTAAGGGTGAACCCATCTATCCATGGGCTTCGTTGACTTCTGTACCACACATGAAGGTCATAGATCTATGTACTTTTTTACATTTTTAAAAGCACAAGGGTGTTTAGATTTTCCAATTAGGCCTAGTTTCACTTTGTGTTCCCCAATTGGCTCCAAGCCAAAATTGTTAATCTCTCCTTACTCCTCTTGTATCATGGAGCAGATTTTTCGTGCTGTGTGCAAGTGTCTTTGAAGGAAGCATTCGAACGTTCAGAACACTTTCATCGCATTTATAAACTTGGTCAACAGCCAAACCGTCATTCATTAGACAATGTAATCTTTTTTAAATTCATTCACACTCTTGTTTTTTGCCGAGAGTTTTTCCTCCCATATGTTCAGTTACCTGACACAATAACGCTTCTTTGATTGATCAAGCCAACCTATGTTTGCAGTAAAACCAGGCTCTCCTTCTTTAAACCATCGTAGAACTTTAGGGCTATTTTTTAAGCACAGGGCCTGAAATGGAAGTTTCGCTTTCCCTGTGACTCCTGAATCACAAATAAATAGCCTCGCTAACTTTATCAAACTCTCCTCCTTTCATATTTTCCTCCCTTCTAAAGACTCAGTGCACAGTTTATTTGAACACCACAACTCAAAGTTCGATCTGTTTTCCTTCCAACTCAACAATGTTGTTCTTCCAACACTTACAGGGTGTCTAGTAAAATAGCTTGAAGAAATTCCCTGAGTTTTCCCTGACTTTTCCAGGGTGTCTAGTAAAATATCTTGAAGAAATTCCCTGAGTTTTCCCTGACTTTTCCTCCTTTAGATGTCTATAGAAAGCCCAGTTTACATTGGGCCCATCCATTGATATCTGAAGGATCTTGGACAAATCCAGACTTTGAAGAATGAATTGAGTAACTCTTTTGCTTTTGTGTCTGTAAGGAACACAGAACCAAAATATCGAGCTTTCACTTCATCCGTCTCTGCATCCCAATACCTAACACTCAAATCCATTTGGGCTCTTTGTGATATTTTGTTTAAACTTTCATCAAAGCCAATTACATAGTTAGAATTTGAATTTAATGATGTCAGTAACAGGTCTTTAAAATAATTTGATAAACCTAATACAACACTATAGGAAATTTTATCTTTCCCCAATCTCATGTTCTGTGCAATGGTGCTATCAGGGAACATCCTTAGAAAGAGGCACACACTACCTTCTGCATTGCGTAAAGAAGTGTAGCATTACTAAATTCACGCACCATATAATCTCTGCTTCAGTCACTTCATCTTTTAGTTTATATTTATCCTAAGGAAGGAGGGGAGGTAATGACGACATCTGCATGACGCGCTTGCCCGCTACGGCAATGAAAACTTGAACCTTCCATGTTGAAATAAACAGTGTACAAATAATCACCGTCAAATAAAACACGTACTATCACGAGTCTAGACAAATAGCTGGCTACAAATGTTTACACATTTGTTCTGTGTTTACGCGTTCTGTGTAGTCAGAAACAAACTGAGTACCACACCCATCCATCCACCCATCCATATGATAACAGAACCACTGCGCACCCCAAGGCCACGGTCCAGGCTAAAACCTCCCAGCTGTACCAACTCGAACGTTTAATATTTATTGACATAAGTCCTGAAGTCATAGCATTGGGCTTATCAAATAAATAATGGGCATCAAAATAAAGAAGTGTTATTTCCTGATTGCCCTGCCCCTAAACTGCTGGCTTACAATACCAAATATTCGAGAGCAATGGCCACTAGTTTTGTTTCTAATCAAAATAAATATTTTCCCGATTTTTTAAAATTTTCCCTGACTTTTCCCTGAATTTTCCAGAATCTTAAAATTCCCTGACTTTTCCAGGTTTTCCCGGTTTTCCCTGTCACTAGACACCCTGACTTAGCTCCAACATTAATTTGGTTTTTCGCAAAAAAAAAATTAAAAATGTATACTTTCACTCTTACCTAACCTTCCAATGCCATAGTCCCTGAGTCGCTACACTATAAATATAAATCCAACAAACTAAAACTTTAAAATAAAACTTGAAACTGTACTATGTACACAAGATAGACCACCAGAACACAGTCATAAAGTAACGCCAACATTGAGTTGATTGACAAGCGCACGGGATGAGAAAGTGTGCAAGCAGGATGATGACAAAAACTTCGGAATGTGCATGAGCATAAGAATGTGCTTGCTAACAATATAGAGGCTGTCGCTCTTCCTTTAACATTTTACACTTCGCTTTTACAAACTGCCCCCCCCCACCCCCGATAGTCGGAAAGAGATTGAAATTTATTATCCTTAGATGTGTCGTATTCTACAGAATGTCAAGTTTCAGAAATTCAAATTTTCAGGACTCTAATGTACTGCAATATGTTCTTTTTATGTCTATGAAAATAGAGTAGCGTACTGTATTTTTACCTACAAACTATAGTGCACCATATTAGTGTTTTTATAGTGTTGTGTAATTATGTTGTTGAGTTTTTCGGGCAACATAAATCATGTAAGTACAACATTAATTACATTACATACCTGTTTACGTATTTATGGGCCATCCTTACCAACAAATACATGTTAATTTCACGACTTAAATAATTTCTTGAAATTTGTAGTCCATTACGTTCAGTTAATCTTAATTAATCACTTAAACTTAAGTGTGTTCTTATGATTCCATAATTTGTCTTTTTCTCGAATTCGTCACCCGAATGTGATGAATTCTCTATCTTTTCTGTAATTTGTATTTTGTTAATTTCTTTTGTGATTGTTTTTTATAAAAATTAATCAATTTTAAAAATGAATACATATTTTTACATCAACAGTTTGTATTTTTGAAATTCGCCTTCAATAAACTGAACATGTTGAAATAAAATTAACTCCAAGATTGATAAATAAGCAGGATAAAACAAACTTATGACTAATACTGAGCATATAGTTTTAATGGTGAAAACGTTTTATCTACAACGATTGCCCATATTAGAGTTGCATTTATGATTATGAGCCACAATAGAAAACATATTATTTATCACCACAGAAATGCAAACAGTTAAGGTATGCAAAATGTTTTATTTCGCAAACTCACAACATTATTTCTTTAATTTTCTTCTCCCTAACTACAAAAGAATATTAGATGCAAAGCTCAGAACTTTACAAAATAAAATGTTTTGGACTAGATTTTGAAAATGGATGTTATTTCATAATTCAGTCATTGTGTTAGAACTTTCAAAAATACAAATTTAATTCATGTTAAACATCACACTCCATTCTCACCTTTGTTTGATTCCCTACAACTTCATTATTTAACTAAAAATGAAGTGTTTGAAAGAGCAAGTTTTTGATACAAATTAAGAAATTTAAGGAGGATTTTACACAATAATTGACCCATTCACATATGCAACATTCCAAACAATCATTTGGCAATAAAGAAAAACCTGTGAGTATTTTATTGCTATGCAATTTACAGTAAAAGGTTGCTTTAAAAATGACATACAGTAGAACCTCTCTAATTTGTCACTTTCAGGACAAAGGGAGTGACGAATTCGAGAAAAAGAAAAATTAAGGAAGTTGTGAAATTAATATCTAATTGTGGGTAAACATAAGACATAAATACGTAAACAGATATGTAATGTATTCACATTTTTGTTGTACTCACATGTTTTACGTTGGTTGAAAAACAACGCTATTACACGACCCTATAAAATATTAGTAGCCAGCAGTATAGTTCATAATTACAAATACAAATGTTATTCGTATTGTATTTCGTTGTTGTGAGAACCAGATAAACATCAATTCATCATGTTGAACATAAATAGTTGTTCCCATTCTTTTTCGTTTGCTAACATCTCCATTGGAAACAAGCATTTTTGCCACGAACTCTTCAATTTTATGGCCATTTTTTTTATGTCATTCAAAACTGTTCTGGGAATTCTAAATTCTAATGATAGCTTAATCCCACTTTTGCCTTTTCGTAACCATTGTAAAATATCATACTTAATAACCGACGTTCAAGTTTTATAATTACTGAGTTTAGACATTTCCTCTTTATACAGCATATGAGATGCGTGAGAAGAAAGAATCTGGTATTGGCCATATGTAATACCTCCTATACTGTGTCCTACTGCAAACGATGTTTATTATTGTGATAAATATGGTGACGAATTAGAGAGGTTCTACTATAATATAAAAAAAACTTACTAAATGATTTAAAATTTGTATGGCAATTTACAAATTTTCTTCACATCTCATGAGTAGAAAGTATGAGATAATAGTAACTATGTAAACAACTCACCTGCTTTGAACAATACATCCAGGATTTCAGAGTTCCAAGAAACATCTGGAGTCTTACAAATCCTATAAGCTGCCAGATATATTGCAGAGTCTTTGCTCATAGTCATTGAATGTATGTTTGCACCTGAAATTATATAGATTAATAAAAAAAAAATTATTACAAGACATGAAGGTGCTCGAGTCATCATAAGTGAATATCTCACATCAGTTTATCTCCCTATAATTCTTAAACAACAAATTTAACTTTAAGGTATCCAAAAACTTCAAGTTATATAGAAAAACAATAAATATAGCCCACAATTGAACTTACTCTCCATTAGCTTGCTTTATACTTATCAAGTAGAATAAAGGGTCTATCAGATACAAATCACTTTACTTTCTCAAATATTAGAGAAACAAACAAATATATATATATGTATATATATACTGTATACGTGGCTGAACCACATATTCTTTTTTCCCACTTGTGTGTTTTGATGTTATACAGTATTTGTGAAGTGAAACAATTTATGTTCAGTAAGGAAAAATTCTTACTGCAGACCAAATTCTAATTCCTGATATCAAAAATCCTTAATCAATGATGTTCCTTGATATTTCCAAGTCCGTTCAAAACTCTGATTTGCTTTAGCAAATATTCTGTGCTGGGCCGAAGTAAAGAATTATTTCTGAAGGGTTTGTTAGCAAACCCTAGGCTGTGCTAGAAATTTCAGCTTGTGGGGCAAATTTTTGAGAATTCAAGATTACATTATGCTCAAATATCAATAAATATACAAGATTAGGGATTTTACCCATATGACCACTTGTCCTACATATTTCTTATTTTTGTGAATTTTATTGTCCATGACGATCTTATCTTTGAACATATATGTTTGAACTTCTACTATCAAACTTTGAAATTGAAACTTTAATGTTTGAGCTTAGTAACTTGACAAACATTTAGAATTGTACCCAAACTACATATAGTATGATTTTGAGTGCTATGTTAGATCAAGAAGCATTTTTCCCAAACTAAACTATATGCTTGCCTTATTGCAAATTTTCCTCAGTTAGGGTTTAAACCCCGATAAGGTGGTATTTCCAGTCAGTCTGGAGTGAGTTACTGAGATATTGTACTCATCTCAAATGCCAAGTACCTGAACCTACTCCTATTAGATCCAATGCCAATTATAAAATAATTTAAAAAACAAATAAACAAAAGCAAAAAAAGGTTCTTCCTCATAGTCTTTTTGTAGCATAGGTATATTGATTAGGCGATGCAACATATGGTTAAATGGAGCGTGTTTGTGTTGTGTGGGGGGATTAATTGTGTTGTGTATAACAGTATCAGTGGTTGTTGGTTTTTATTACCAGAGTTAGGTTATTTTTAATTATGTGTGAGGTGTATTTAGAGAGTATTATGGGGTTATAATAATTTGACTAATACAGTACAGTCTCGCTAATCCGGTCTCCGATGATCCAGACGTCCGGCTAATCCGGACGGCCCAAACTTTTTGTTTAGTTATAGTATTTTACAGTGCACAATCAGTCTGCCGTTCACAAAAATATTTATTTTTATACGTCTATATTTGTTATTTTTTAAAGGGGGTTTCCTACTCTAATAGACAAATAATATAATTTATTCATTAAATTATGAATTTACCATATTATTTGTTTCTTTTGCCTATTAAAGTAGGAAAAACATCTTTGAAAAAATATATTCACATTAGATCTCCCAACACTACAACGCACGTGACATCAGAGACATCTTGCGATAAACGAAAGATAAAGGACCGCTGACTAAACGTGTCTATCCGTCTGGCGTCAGGTCAGTTGTGTTGTCGGACAGATGCCACCTTTACTGCTTCTCGCAAGATTTCTGCTCAGTTGTCATTTAATTCTAGTGCGATATTGATCTGTGTTTTTTATTTACGTCTCGTTCAGCGTTCAGTGAAAATGGCGACTAAACGTAAGTCAGTGGAATAAAAACTCCAAGCTTTATTTCGTATTGATGGAGGTGAATCGCTTACTAAAATTGCAAAAGAGTTAGGCGTGGGAAAACAAACTGTTTCCGATTGGAGAAAAAGCGACAGGAAATTGAAAATTTTTTTGAAAAAATTGTTAGTAAAGACAGTTTAGGCGGCAGAAGCACTTTAAAAAACCAAAAAATGAAACCTTAGTTTATGCTTTGTATGTTTGCTTTTGCCAACAACGGGAACAGGGTGTTCTATTATCGGGTGTAAATTTGCAAACGATCGCGTTGAAACTGAATGAAAAGTTAAAAGGAGGCCCTAATTTTACTGCCAGTGTGGGTTGGGTGTCACGGTGGAAGGAACGACACGGCATCCGTCAACTCGGAATAAGTGGTGAAATTTTGTCAGGTGACAGTGATGCCAGTGAAAATATCAAAGACAAATTTGGCAAGTTTCTCAGAGATGAAAACTTACAACCTTGTCAGGTGTTCAACGCTGACGAAACCGGATTAAATTATAAAATGTTCCCAAAAAAAACTTTAGCTTCCAAATTAGATTCAGTAGCAAAAGGCCATAAAGTTAAGAAAGAACGTATGACTTTGCTGCCCTGCTGTAATGCTTCTGGTGATCTAAAATTTCCACTTTTGGTGATAGGGAAATCCGCAAAGCCTAGGGTTTTTTAAAAATTAAATTCAAGTGTTCTACCGGTTCAATACAAGTTCCAAAAATCAGCGTGGGTGAAGTCAAATTTTTAAGGACTGGTATTTTGAAAACTTTGTTCCAACAACAGAAAAGTTTTTAAAAGAGAAAAACTCCCTCAAAAAGCGGTTTTACTAATTGATAATGCCCCATGCCACCCAAATGAAGAATTGCGTCATGGTGACATTTTTGTTAAATTTCTTCCTCCTAACATCACGGCTCTCATTCAGCCGACGGACCAAGGCGTGATAGAGGCGATAAAACGGCAATATAGGAAAAAGTTAATTTTATCGCTTTTGGAACAACAAGAAGCAGATCCAGCTACACAATTTATTGAAATTCTTAAAACAGTGACTATAAAGGATGTCATTTATATGGCTGCAGAATCGTGGGAGGAAATTCAACCGTCTACACTCCAAAAGAGCTGGAAAAAATTGTGGTCTGAAATGCCACAGGAAAGTGAAAAATCCGACTGTCAACCTACTAATGATGACGCGGAATTTGTTCAGATTTTTCAACAATTGGAGGGTTGGGCCGAGTTGAAAGACACTGATATTTCCGAGTGGATTATCAATGATAATGACATTGGTTATCAAGTGCTCAATCGTCGCGGTGTGCACTGCAAATGCAGAAAATGACAGCTCGGAAGAGGAAGACTACACAGACGAACCGGACAGTCCAACTCATAATGGGGCGGCTGCAATGCTAGAGGGGTTGATGACCTACTTTGAGAAACAAACTGATACGTCAACTGCGGAGCTACTGACCTTGAAACGCTTACAAGATCGTACTGTAAAACGACGTCATTCATAGTTAAAACAAAACAACATTACGGACTTTTTTCACTAAGTTTTTTAAAGTTTATTTTTGTGTCAGTTTCATTTTTGTTTGAGTTTTTTGTGCATTTATACAGTATAGTGTAAATAACTTTATGTCAATACATTTATTCAACGAGAAAGATGCTTTGATATTTATTCATGTCATACCTTTTCTGTTACAATTACAGGATTTTTTGCTAAATAAGCTATGAAATACTGTACTGTATAGCTATATTTAAGCCTCAATTTCACTAAAACTACAATTTCAATATGTTTCCCCGCCTAAAACACATATTGTATGCATTTGTTTGGCTTTTTCCATCTAATCCGGACTTTCGTTGATCCGGACAGGGTCCGGTCCCATCAAGTCCGGATTAGTGAGACTGTACTGTAGCTCAAGTGAAGATGGAATCCAATAGTAATAACGATTTTACATCACTAAAAAAAATTTCTATAAATCCCAAAAATTAACTGCTCCCAATGGCCATTTTCTTCAAATAACAACTAGGTCAATAAGTTAGTTGAATTCTAACAATAAACAAACTTTATAAACATAAAATTTTAAATGTATTTAGCATGAAGAAAACAAAAACTGTTTAGAGAACAATACAATTATCAAGCTAACCAAATCTTATTTCAGTTACTGACAATTAATTAATACAAACATTATTCAAAGATTCATCAACCCCACAGCTATTGAAAGAATATGAACAACACAGGTTTCTACCTTTTTATCTTGAAACAGATTAGACAAGACAGAACTGGATAAGTGGCTAATAGACATCTATTGGACAGCCCAGCTCAGATTAGACATTTAATTTGTTTTTACAAGTTTTGAGAAAACATTTCCTAGTTAACATTCACTGAGGTTTACTGGTATTGATGAAAAAGTTAATTTTAGGCTAGCTAATGTTAGAGATGTGAATACTCTAGTATTAGCAAATACGGCCAGATAGACTTTCTCTTTATTAAAGAGAAACCTACGATTTTACATCTATTTTCTACAAAACCAAGAAATCTGCTCAAACTAGAATATAAAATGATAAAAGTTAATTGTAATCACCCAAGTTACTTGTAAACTTTACTTCATAGATTAAATCATAAGTAATTATTTAAAGAACCAAGTGATAAGTTGTAAGTTAATACTTACTATGCTGACTATTAAAGAACTAAGTGAAACATGGTTTGTCACGTAACTGCCTAGCTTCTATATTGGCCAAACCAGTAGATCCATAAACAAAGATACAAAGAACACATCAATGACATAAAACATATGAACTTAAAATCCAGCTACACAACACATATACAAAACCCACAACATATGTACACAAACATTCTGACTAATTTAAACAATCTTCACATCCTAAACTAAGCAAAAAACTACAAAAAAAATTTAATATACAAACATCACACAACATAAAAATAACATATTTAAAATACCATATTAACTTCGAATCTAACACGCTTTTCCAATACATTGTACACACGCTTGAAACCTTGAGCAAATGCCACCAATAGCAGTTTAGGCGTCAATGAAATGGCGGTATTGAAACATGTCAGCATAGTAAGTTTATAGTTTTCACTTAACTCTTTAAATACTTTCTTATAATAAAATAATAGTTGTGTATTGTAAATGAAAACTCCAATACATTTTTAAAATTTTTTATAGAAAAGTGAAGCTGTTTAAACAAGAAACATTTAACAAGCTTTAGAACTTGTATGAGGCGCAGAATCACCTGATGCTGGTATTACATATATTATATATATAATAAATGTTTTACATATATTTATATTTTAAATTATATATTTTAACAAATTTATTTTAACACTTACCTTTTTTCAACATAAATTTAACAAGTTCAGTGTTACCACAGTAACATGCTCTCTGAAACAGAAACATAGTAGTCACTGACATAAATACAGCTATTTGTCATAGAAATTCTTGATATTAAAATACTGGTTTTAACTGGAAGACTAATTTACATTAAGAATAAACTTTCATATAAACAAGTAACAATTTTTTTTTCAAATCCATCACTACTTAAATCAAAAAAAGAAAATTTATTTGAGTTTCTCTTGATTTTATAATTACAATTAATATAAATATGTATAAACACATGTCAGAATAACAATATTAAGGTGGCAAAATAGAAGCAAGTTTCCTTGCAATTTTCCATTTTCCTCTTTATGTATGATGTTGGACTATAATTTTCATTTGTTATTATTTATATGCTTTCTTTTTTTGTCGCTTTCATTGTGTTCTAGTTTCTTTTTGCTTTCCCTTTGCATTGTCCATTGAAGCATGGTTCGATAATGTTAATCTAGTTTGGTAATTTTATTCTTTTCATTCCTCTTTAATCATAGAGCATTATTTATGATATTGTTTGGTAACCATGGCAACAATTTAAGGTTATACAATGGAGGTTATTCAAATAGATCTTTGAGAAATTCATTTCTAACTGTGGAAAGTTGGATCAGTGCCAAAAAGCGCTAGGCTTTGAACATGAAGATTCTCAGTTCAAATTTAATCTAAACCTCTCCCAATTTTTATAATTTAAATATTGAATAAATTCTTGAATTTTTCATACGTTTGATGAAACATAATTAATCACTTTTACATTAGTTTATGACATCTGAACTTTAAATTTTGTAAATTTGTAAAACCAATGAGACAGAACATTTTCGATCACAATGTGGTGATCTTCAACAGTGTCTTCTGCTTGGAGTTGTTATGTTAAGTGGTGACAGTTTTAAAGGCTGGTTTTTTATATTATCAAAGAATATGTGTGATTAGTATTGGGTTTGTCCCTTTGTTATGTTTGTACTTTGTGTTTTTGTGTTTGTAGATTTCATATTGTTCTAGCGTGTTGAGATGTGGTCCTTTTTCGTTGATGTGTAAGATTTCTAGGTTATCATAAATGTCTGTGTATTTGTGCCCTGTTTCTTTTATGGGATTGTAAAATGCTGAGTTGTTGTTCTATTTGTGTTCCTCGAGTCATTGTTTGAGACTGTGACCTGTTGCCCAAAGTAGAATTTGTTACATTCGTCGCAGTATAATTTGTATACGCCTTACAGTTTATCTTTGTTGATGTTGTGTTGTATTTTGTATTGTAAATTGTTATTAGTTGTATGCTATTAAGTATCCTGTTTTTTTAATTTTGTGGGCTATTTTATTTGATGTTCTGTTTATGTATGGTATTGTGATGTATTTGTTTTCCCTCTCTATAGTGTTAATTTGAGTGATTTTTTTGTATGTTGTGTCATAGCTTGTCTATTATTGTGGTGTTATATCCATTTGTGTATTCTAAACATTTAATGGTGTTTAGTTCTTTGTTTACGTTTTCTGTGGTCATTCGAACTTCTTCAAGTCTATGGAGCATGGATCTGAAGTTAGCATGTTTGTATTGGATAGGGTGGTTTGAGGTGTTGTGGATAAGTGTGTCTGTCGTTATGGGTTTCCTGTAAATGTTGAAGCTGAGTTTTTGTGTGTAGCTTTTTGTTGTAGTGAGGTCAAAGAAGTTTAGGGATTGGTTAATTTCAATCTCTAAGGTGAACTGGAGTTTTGGGTGTATTTTATTAATGTAGGTGAAGAGTTTTTTGCAATGTCGGGTGTTCCCTCTGTATAGTGTTATGATGAAATCATCAACATATCTGTGCCAGTAAATGATTTTGTGTGTGTGTGTATTGTTTGTGTGTATCTTGGTGTTTTCTAGGTGTTATAGGAAAATTTCGCTTAGGACACTACTGATAGGACTTCCAATGGGTAATCCATCTGGTTGTGAATAGAAGTTTGAGTTGTGGGTGAAATAGTTTTGTTTGGTGATAGTTTGGATTTCGGTGACGTGAGTTTTTGGTATGTTGTTCTGTATTAATTATGTCTCTAGGATGTTGAGGGTTTTGGATACGGGTTTGTTGGTGTACATATTTGTTATGTCAAGTGATAGTAGTGTTGAATTGTGTGGTATGTTTATGTCTTTTATTTTGTTTATGAGGTTTATTCTGTTTTTTATGTGTGTGTCTGTGTTCAGTTAATAAATTTTCTGATTATTTTGTCCATGTATTTTGCTAGTTTATGTGCAGGGGAATTTTGGTATGCGATGATGGCTTAGATGGGGACATTGGGTTTGTGAATTTTAGGGAGAACGCGGAGGGTAGGTGCTTTTGGGTAGATTTGTTTTAGATGGTATTTTGTTTTTGCTGATAATGTTTTTGGATGTATTAATTAGTTTTTGATGGTTCTGTGGTATTTTTCAGTTGTATCTGTAAGTAGTTGTATTATATTATTATTTATTATGTATTCACTTTGTCATTTAGGCTGTTTGTATTAATAATTACTGTGGTGTTGCCTTTGTGGTGAGTGTGATGTTGTCTAGTTGAGCTTTTTGTTTTATGCTTGCAGGGATTTTAATTTCATTGTTCACATTTTTGTTATTTAAATTTTTTGTGTTTGGTTAAGTTTTTTGTGTCATGTCGTAGTGAGTCTTGGTATTTGGTTTGGCTGTTTCAGTTTGTTATGTTATTTGATTTATAATGTAGGTTGTATTTTAGGCCTTTGTTTATTAAATTCATTCCGTGTTGTGTGAATCTGGTATTAGTGAGGTTAACTGAACTGGGAAAAAATTTTTGTGTGGGTTAAGAGTAGGTTGTATTTTTTGTTTAACGTAATAGTTGATTAATCTTTTTGTCGTATTTGTTTTTAATGATTATTGGTTCATTTGTTGCCCAATTATTAGTATCTATTATGATTTGTAGTGAGAGTTCCTGTCCAATCGTGTTGGCGAGATTTAGGTGAAGTTGGTATAGCCTATGGTTCAGTGAGTCTTTATTTTTGTATTAAGTTTGTTTAAAGCACCTACCCTCCACGCTCTCCTTAAAATTCACAAACCCAAAGCCCCCATCCTGGCCATCATCACATACCAAAATTCCCCTGCACATAAACTAGCAAAATACATGGACAAAATAACCAGAATATCTATTAACTAAATACAGACACACATATAAAAAACAGAATAAACCTCATAAACAAAATAAAAGATATAAACATACCACACATTTCATCACTACTATCACTCGACATAACAAATATGTACACCAACATACCTGTATCCAAAACCCTCAACATCCTAGAGACCCAATTATTGCAGAACAACATACCATAAACCCACGTCACGGAAATTCAAACATCCTCCAAACCTCTATTCACAACCAGATGGATTACCCATAGGAAGCCCTACCAGCAGTGTGCTAAGCAAAATTTTCCTACAACACATAGAAAACACCAAGATACACACAAACAGTACACATGCACACAAATCATTTACTGGCACAGATATGTTGATGATATAACACCATACAGAGGCAACACCCGACAATGTGAAAAACTTCTCACCTACACTAATAAAATACTCCAGTTCACCTCAGAGATTGAAACCAACCGATTCCTAAACTTCCTTGACCTCACTATAACAAAAAGCTACACACAAAAACACAACTTCAACATTTACAGGAAACCCACAACAGACACACCTCAAACCACCCTATCCAACACAAACACACTGCCTTCATCAGATCCATGTTCCACAGACTTGAAGAATTTCCAATGACCACAGAAAACGTAAACAAAGAACTAGACACCATTGAATATTTAGCATACATAAATGGATACAACACTACAACAATAGACAAGCTATGGCACAACATATAAAAAAACACTTAAATTAACACTACAGAGAGGGAAAACAAATACAGCACAAAACCATACATAAACAGAACATCAAATAATATAGACCACAAAATTCAAAAAACAGGATATAAAATAGCATACCACAATTATACTGAAACATGTGCAACAAATTATAAATTGGGCAGACAGGTCACAGCCTCAAACAAAGACTCGAGGAACATGAACAGAACACCAACTCAGCATTTTACAATCCCATAAAAGAAACAGGGCACAAATACACAGACATTTACCATAACTTAAAAATCTTACACATCAACAAAAAAGGACCACATCTCAACACACTAGAACAATATGAAATCTACAAACACACAAAAACACAAAGTACAAACATATTAAACACAAAAACCCAATACAAATCACACATACTCTATGATGCTATGAAAACCTGCCTTTAAAACAGTCACCACTGAACGTAACAACTCCAAGCAGAAAACACAGATGAAGATCGCCATGGATCAAGATCAAAAACGTTTTGTCTCAGTAAATTTTTACAAATTTACAAAATTTAAAGTTCGGATAATCATAAACTAATGTTAAAGTGATTAATAAAGTTTCATCAAACGTAATGGACTGCAAAATTTAAGATTAAATAAAAATTTGAACAAACTTCATTAACATCAATTATCATCCACCCTAGGTTTAAAAAAATGTATTTTAGCTTGATTTCATGAATAAAATGTATTTTAGCTTGATGTGATGAATAAAATGTATTTTAGCTTGATTTCATGAATAAAATGTATTTTAGCTCGATGTAATGAATAAAATGTATTTTAGCTTGATTTCATGAATAAAATGTATTTTAGCTTGATTTAATGAATAAAATGTATTTTATTAATGATTGAAATTTTGTACAAGAACTATATCAGGTGCGTGTGAGCTAACAGAAGAAATTTAAAATGACTATATAACAATAATAAGTATAAGTTAAATATAGGCTACGTTCAAATTCTTTAATTAAAGTTATATGTTTATGATAGCATCACTGATCATGATGACATGATGTCAGATATAATGAAAGCTTTTTAGATTAGTGTATATATTGGTGTGTGTTTGTGTGTGGTGTTGTTGTTCTATATGTGTATGGAGAAGTTTGACCTGGGTTGTGTGTTTTTATGTCTTATAATATGTTCTTTGTACTGTGTGGTAAAGTTTCTCCCTGTTTGACCTATAAAAGCTGGGGCAGTCATTGCATGTGATCTTGTATACTCCTACCCTGTTGTTTGTTCTCGTGTGTTATTGTACTGTGTGGTAAAGTTTCTCCCTGTTTGACCTATAAAAGCTGGGGCAGTCATTGCATGTGATCTTGTATACTCCTACCCTGTTGTTTGTTCTCGTGTGTTATTGCACTGTATGTTTTTTAGTTGTGTTGGATGTTCTAATGCTACTTTGTATTTTAGTTTGAGGAATGAGAAAGCTATTTTTAGTTGTGTTGGATGTTCTAATGCTACTTTGTATTTTAGTTTGAGGAATGAGAAAGCTATTTTTAGTTGTGTTGGATGTTCTAATGCTACTTTGTATTTTAGTTTGAGGAATGAGAAAGCTATTTTTAGTTGTGTTGGATGTTCTAATGCTACTTTGTATTTTAGTTTGAGGAATGAGAAAGCTATTTTTAGTTGTGTTGGATGTTGTAATGCTACTTTGTATTTTAGTTTGAGGAATGAGAAAGCTATTTTTAGTTGTGTTGGATGTTCTAATGCTACTTTGTATTTTAGTTTGAGGAATGAGAAAGCTATTTTTAGTTGTGTTGGATGTTCTAATGCTACTTTGTATTTTAGTTTGAGGAATGAGAAAGCTATTTTTAGTTGTGTTGGATGTTCTAATGCTACTTTGTATTTTAGTTTGAGGAATGAGAAAGCTATTTTTAGTTGTGTTGGATGTTCTAATGCTACTTTGTATTTTAGTTTGAGGAATGAGAAAGCTATTTTTAGTTGTGTTGGATGTTCTAATGCTACTTTGTATTTTAGTTTGAGGAATGAGAAAGCTATTTTTAGTTGTGTTGGATGTTCTAATGCTACTTTGTATTTTAGTTTGAGGAATGAGAAAGCTATTTTTAGTTGTGTTGGATGTTCTAATGCTACTTTGTATTTTAGTTTGAGGAATGAGAAAGCTATTTTTAGTTGTGTTGGATGTTCTAATGCTACTTTGTATTTTAGTTTGAGGAATGAGAAAGCTATTTTTAGTTGTGTTGGATGTTCTAATGCTACTTTGTATTTTAGTTTGAGGAATGAGAAAGCTATTTTTAGTTGTGTTGTCCAAATGTGTTAATGGTATATATATTTTTTACTTTGTGTATTATAGTTGTTTTTTGTTGTGTTATGTGTGCATTATTTTTTGTGCATTATGTTCTAAACTACAAAATACACTAAATATCAAATACTATATTTGAACACATAATTAACTTCTCTATGAAAAATAATACACTACAGTACACCAATACACCACAGACTTACACCAATACAACAGTATTGCTCAGTGAGTTCACTTGAGCAACAGTTTTGTTCCGTGACTCACAGCATTGAATAATTCACTGACCTAGTGTGATACTCGTCTGCTGAAAAATCTCAGTGAGTAGTTGTTATTTTTGCCAAGTGAAACCAAAAGTAGTAATTTATAAAAAAAACTCCTGTTGCACAACACAAAAATTGCAAATTTACTATTGTTATGTTGGTAACCTGTGACCATGTATTGTGACACATACCTGCTGTTTGAAGGAGATTGATTATTTAACTTCTGTTGCAGCTTTCCAATGAACATGTCAAAATATTTTCAAAATTAAAACATTGGGGGAAAAATATACACATTTTATAATGATCTGATCGATTAGCTGTACAACTGATGTCATGGTAGGGGAAAAATAACTTTAGCATTGTCGATAATCAGGATAGAGTTATGCCAGTACAGTAGAGTTGTCAAACAAAATTATTATTGTTACACTACACTCTACATGAATAGGTTTATTGCATATTATCCAATTTGCATCTCACCTTATTTCGAGTCTGTCACTACTCCATCATTTCCAAGCTCATGAGGCTGGCCTACTGACATGTGATACCCTAAAGTCTTCTTTATGGTGGTCGCTCAGTTTTTTCTAAATATTTGGTGTTTCAATATCGTTTGTAGTGATTCCACTGTGGATATAACAATTATATTATAACATAACGATGGTGGTTGAAATTGGACATGAAGGAACACAATATAAAGTCATTTATTGTGCTAATGCTCAACATTCTATAAAAGATGGACATGGGCCTTTGTTGGGTTTGTCAATTCAACGTGTATGTCATGTCAATCAAAACCATGTATTACATGTCAATCAAAACAAGGCACATGGTACATTTTGTTGAACAAACACGTGATTTCTGCTGTATTTTCTTTAAAAGCATGGTACACTGGTAATGCAAATACCACAGCTTGTTTATTTTTCAGGACAGTTTTCTAAGATCATCTTGTTTCTAAAACAAAATAAAGAGAGCATCATTAGTCTGTCTCTTCATTAGTCTCATATATTCTTCCAAAATTGTGTTCTTATTCTTTCTCTTGACATATCCAAGTTTTCTTTAGGGTAGCTCATACACAACGTCAATGAGGTGGAACTGTCAGCTGTTATGCCTGTTAAAGAACAGAATAGGTGCATGCTGTTCTTTACAGCCTGAGCTGGCATACGTAATCTTTACCCTGCTTCCATGGAGTCTCCAGAATAACTTTTTTGTATATATGGAGCATTTAGAAGGTAAAAGTCTTTGTGTAATATATTCACATAATTTTTATTCCAGTTTTTTTGCATAACACCTTGAAACTTCACCTTCCTTGAAATATAACTAATAATTTGTCAATTGTCACATTGTCAAGAACATTGTTAACACACTCAAGATACTTGCAGTTCAAAAAAAGTCACTGAAAAATATTACTGACAGTAGCTGAATTATATTTTTATTCTTTCAACACAAATTTCAATTTTTTTCTGACAGCTGAAGCATAGTTTGAACAAGTACACCATTTTTTTTTTTTTTAACAATGAGTTGATGTTTTACTCATTTGAGTTTATCATAAAAGAAACTACAAGAAAGCAAAATAGTTCATTAATTTTTTGGTGTTACTATAACTATTTTTATTCTTATTGTCAGACAAGCCTAACCTCACAGTTTAATAGTTAGTTGTTTGTTTGCAATTACAACTACATTTACAACATGATTGGCAAAAAAATAAATTCCATACTTCTCTTTTAGGTAGTTTGTTTCATTACACCATTGCCTTTCCTGGATAGTGAGCATTATCTGTAAAATATTTATGGCTGCTTTTCTAATGTCTCTAGGCAATGGCCAACCACACTATTCATTAGGACCGTTACCTTCTGATTTGTTTGATCTTTCTAAGTTAGAAGATTTCCTTGAATTATATTTTCTAATTTTGATTTATTCACATTTTTGAAAAGTAATAATTTGTTTCAACTTCAGAAGTTGACTCATTATGCCATTCATTACTAGCATAATATTCATAATATGATATATCGCAACAACAGTTTACATCTGAATCGCCAACTTCACTTTCAGATATTGAATCATGCCATCTGATTCACTTTCTTCATTACAGAAATCAAATTCATGAAGGAGTTCACAGATATTGTCAGAAACACTAAAATCTGAATCAGATGTCTTCACGTTTCTAAACTTTTGAGATATTCTTCTTTCAATTTAAAGAAACATACTGTTTGTATACACTTTTAATAAAACAATTTAAACTGTATTTACAAATAATAAATCTAAATACATAAAGCATAATAAAACCTAGGCACTTGAGAAACCTATCCCAAATCGTTAGCTTAAGAGATCATGGTAACATGACAAACCATCCATGAAGTTTATACATCTCACTCAAACTAAAACAATGTTTCTTAATGTTCTAGTTCTACTAATATTACATTTCTAAACATCCCTATAAAACTGTCACAGAGGAGAGTTTTAACAATAGTTTATGACAATCCATACTTTAGATTTTGTAAATCTAAAGTTCGGGTAGTCATAAACTATTGTTAAAGTGATTAATTAAGATTCATCGAACGTAATAGACTACAAAATTCAAGAGTTCAGTAAAAGTGTTAAAATTATTTTCTTTAAATTTTGTGACAAATAAATACAAAACCAATTACCAAGAAAGGTGTAAATCCATAAGGCTTCATTGGCTGGTTCACTAAAGACTCACATTCTTCTATGATTCTCTTACATTTATGAACCAAATCACAGGAAACATTTATGGTCTAAACACAAAAACAATTACTGTAAAATAACAAATTATATTAAAAACAAATTTCTCCTATCTTTAAACAAAATATCAAGAACTCAATATTCTCATTTATAAATAAATCTATGACAAATTTATATACTTATCCCCAGCAACAACATATCGAAATCAATAATATTTGCCAAGTGATATCAATAAAAATAAAGAATTTAAATCCAACATCGTAAACAGAGATTCCTACTACTCCACAGATATATAAAAACCAACTTGCAGTTTCTAGATAGGCCAAACAGGAAAGTAATTTTACTGACACTACAAAGAACACATGAAAACTCTAACAAACCAAAACACTCAAACTATGATGAACATCTCATATCCACAACCACAACCACATGTAACAACAAACCAACAAAAATTCTACACAAATTAAATAGAAATATCTGATGCCACATAATCAAACAGTAAAAAATATACAAATATTTCTAGCTGCACACAACACACAATCTCAAATCCCAATTACATTATATATCACATACACTTTTTAACATCATAACCCCTAAAATTCTTTCAAAAATCTTCTAATATCCCTATCCTAACCCATTATCCAAACCCCCCCCCCAACCTAAAAGACAATAAATTAGTAACGGTCAAAGTTAACAATGAAATATATTTCCCAAAACGGGCATCCTTAAACAAAGTTAGTGCTATTGTAGATAAATCCCACATATCAATGTATGACACAATTAATATAAATATAATATTCAAGTGCTTAAATATTTAGTTTTTATCATAATTTAAATCTATGTAAATTAAGAACAAATAAACTGTACATTTTACCCATTGATTAGTGGACAACAAATGTAATATTTACATTACTATTTAAATTTACAATATAAATTTAATAAAAGATATTTTTATTAAAAACTTGGAATTAAAGATGCGTGTGGTAATAATCTTAAATCACTGAATAAATCATAAATAATTATTGAGCTTCTGAGTGAAAACTGGTAACTTACTGATACGTTTTGAAGCAATCATTTCACTGACAAAGCCAACCAGCCACTCAGTTACTCGATAATTATTTATGATTTATCAGAGATTCAGATAAAATAAATGAGGTTGTACTATAATAAAAGTACTATATAAACTTCTAAAAATATGTATATTTTTATAAAATATGTATTTTGAAAGCAAAATCTTAAATATCACTAAACACAATAATATTTTCTTAAGACTAATTTTCTCATGACAGTTCAATTTAAAAAAATAACAGACTTAAAATCAACTTAATATAAAAAACTTACACCTGATATGACATGTACTTGAAGAGCTTTTTCTTCAAATCCTGCCATCCAGTCTGTAAAAAAGCATGTGGAATTAGTCAAAGACATTACTACTTCTATTAGTAATATTAAATAATATTAATCATCTTTACATTAGTCTATGACAATCCGAACTTCAAACGTGGACTGCAGCCTGTCTTGTTGTGTTAAACTCTTGAATTTTGTAGTCCAATACATTTGGTGAACTTAATTAATCATTTTTACATTAGTTTATCACTATCCGAACTTCAAAAGTTCAGATAGTCATAAACTAATGTAAAAGTGATTAATCAAGTTCAATAAACAAAATGATTACAAAATTCAAGAATAAATAATACTTAAGAACAAACTTACACAAATGAATAAGGACCAAGTTTAAACCTACAAAGAAAAAATTGATTCATTTTTAAACTTACAGTTTTTGTGTTGTATATATTAAGGATTTTAATACAGTAATACCTTGACTTAATACACTAATACTAAAACTAATACCCCATCTTATGTGATTCCCAAATTACGAGGTTTTAAATCATGCTGAGTGTTATACAGAAAGTGGCTTCATCTAGAAGAAAACGCCTAAAAGAACTTTTATAGCGCATTAAGAGAAAATATTTCCAGGTTTTAATGCCGACAAAGACCAAATGACATTATCAACAACTAAAAGCAACTGTGGCGTAAATGTTTATATTAATTAAAACAACCTCTCACCACAAATTCAACAAATTTTATTTTAACCTTTGTTTTAACAAAGGTTAAAATAAAATTTGTTGAATTTGTGGTGAGAGGTTGTTTTAATTAATATAAATGACATTATGGTTGGCGCAAATACAACTGGTGACTGTAAGTTGCAACCTCTTATAGTTTATCGCTCAAAAAATTCAAACACATTGAAAAATATTTCTAAAGTAATCTTGCCGAGATTTTGAAAGTCGAATCGGAAGGCTTGGGTGACAGCTTTTTTTGAAGACTGGTTTGGTCATCATTTCATACCTCAAGTCGAACGTTATTGTCGGTCTAAACAAATTCCTTTTAAAGTAATTGCTATTAATTGACATTGCACCTGGCCATCCTCCTACTACTAATTTTGACACACGTGTGAAAGTGTTATTTTTGCCACCAAACACAGTTTGCTTCAATCGATTGCTCAAGGAGTCATCAAAATTTTTAAAGCTTATTACACAAGAAGATCATTTGCAATCTGCATGAAGCTATGAGACAGAACAACGAGCTCTCTGTTGAAGATTTTTGGAAACAATTCAATGTTTTGAGAATCACTGGACAATCTTGGATAGAAGTTTTCAAAAAAACTTTGAATGTCACTTGGCAAAAGGTGTGTCTATTTTTTTCACCACTGAAACTCAAGCGGAATCAGTGCCAGAGTCAGATGAAATTGCTGATGTGATTGAAGAAGGTGTCAGTTTTAACAGACAACTCAATTTAGAAGTGGATAGTGATGACCTTCAAGAATTGCTGAATTTACACAACCAGGAACTAACAATTAATTGATGAGCTCATAAAAATGCGTGAGCAAGAGCAAGACCTTAAAAACACATATTCTTTAGACCCACTTGACGTAAAAGATGAAATGACGGTTAGAAACTAGACAAAAGGCCTTACTTTGAGTAATTTGTATAGTCATACAAATTTTGGAAAACATAGACTCCAACAATGAGCGTATTTCTGCCATAAAACAAAAAAAATTAGTGAGTTACGAGAAAATTCTGCGTGAGAAGAAAAAAATCTTCGTATTTGTTGATTCCATCTTTACATGAGCTACTAGTTTTCACTAAAACACTTGTAAATATTTTACAAACTTGCCTATAGTAGCACTTACTTATATTTGTTAAGGACGGCTGTTTCGGGAGATGTGTCCCATTGTCAACATGCATTGACAATGGGATACATCTCCCGAAATAGCCGCCCTCAACAAATATAAGTAAGTGTTACTATAGGCAAGTCTGTAAAATATTTACAAGTGTTTTAGTGAAAAATCTTCAATTCGTCAAACAAATTTATTAGATTTTATGAACCCTTCTATGTCAAAATAACTTCTTTTTACTTACTTCTTTGCAATATGTATGTATATAGTATAATTTTGTATTGTATTATATATTTAAGATTCTAATACATACACATTTTTCTTCTAAATTATTAATTTATTTAGTCTTTGGTCCCAATTAATTATGATTCCTATCTGACTGTATGTAAAATCATACCCCAACTTACACAAATTCAACTTACGTGGCTATTTCTCGGTCCCACTTATCGTGTAAGTACGGAGTATTACTGTAAGATAATACAACACACCTGAAAAATAGTCTTGTCCATGACTCATAATACTGAACAATGCACTGATCTAGTACAAAACATGTCTGCTGAAAAATATCAGTAAGTAGTGATGTTTTTGCCTAGTGATATCAATAGGTATAATATATGAAAGATTTTTTTTTAATCAGTAAAAGAGGACAAGAAATGATTAATGTGACCTAATACAGTTCAGCTAATGACTAATGCTATAAGATGGTACCCAATTTAATTACAACAATAAAAATTTAAAGAGTTAGTTCCATTGAAATGAGAAAAGTTGACAGGAAAAGTAGACGACTGGTAAAACTGGGTGATCTGTGGAAAATGTAAAGGAACTTTAAGGACTGAAGTTTCATGAATTAAAGGTTGTATCTTTGCACTAACTCATCCTTTTACTTCTATTAGTAAATAAAAATTATAGACAATTTATATTATAAAAGTATCAGTTTAAACCTCCTGATTCCAATTTCGGTTCTTGATTCTTTTACGTTGTATAGGCCTGCATGATATTCTCTAATAATAAATTTAGTTAACATCTTGGTCTTATGGTGAAATTTTTTATAAGTTCTGTTTTAATCTAATAGACTATAGAAAACGTTTGACCTTGATTTATGAATAGGAATTTCTGAAAGTGTGACAAACATATTGGATAAAAGTAATGGTTTATTTAAATTACAGATATGAACTTCAGTCGCAATTACAATATAGCTTCAGTAATAGGCAATTCAGTTTGTAAAACTAGAGAAATTGGAACTATCTTTTCTTTGTTTTGTTTTGACATGTATGAAGTGATGGCGTAAGGGCAACCAGAGATGGGGAGAGAGAGAGAGAGAATGTGTGTGCGGGCCCTTCCAAGTGAGACTGAGACTGCAGAGCGAGAAGAGCGGTGACAAACAAGAGGACCAAAAATGCTTCTGGTCATCTTTGTTGTTGCATCATAGATAATAATGATATTTTTATGATCTCAAATAGACATTTACTTTAATCATTTAATTCATTCAAATCAACTTGAATCAGACATTGTTGATAATTAATTATATTTCCTGTAAATTTACACCACATTCATATTTTAACAGTTGAAAAAATAAGAATCGTAATTGCACCTTAATCAATGGAGAATCGAGTATCAACGATTCCTCAATACCATTAGAATCGATGATTCGTAGAATCAAGAATCAGAATTGGCTCATCTCTAATTTATACTTTCTTTTATAAAAATTGAGACCTCAGCCTGTGTTCAATACTCAAACAGTAGAGGTTTGACCAGGTAATTACAAAGTGATATAGTTTCATTAAATAAAAACAATCAGATATACACTAAAGATAACATATAGATTTTCATCTAGGATAACATATAAGACTTTCAAAACCTAAAAAACAATATGCATGGATTAGAAAAGATAACAATTTGTTTGCTGTTAAAGGCAATCATTTATTTGGATTATTATCACCTATGTAAAATAATATTTTGTGAACAATAGGTAGGATTAGAGGTATGGACATACAACTAATTCTATAGTAAAAAGGAGTAACATCTATGCAGGATGGAGTATCTTTATTGAAGTGGAATAAATATCAACATACTATTTATCTTATTGAATTTTGTAGTCCATTATGTTTGGTGAAACTTAATTAATAACTTTACATTAGTTTATGACTAACTGAACTTTAATTTTTTGTAAATTTGTAAAAACTTGCTCTATGAGTGCTTTAACCCTGATATGAAAAAATATTTAAGGGAGCTTTTCCATCGAAGCTGTATTGCATTTAAAAATACCTCTATATATCCGTCAACCGAATCACTGATCAAAGGGGTTTGCTATAAAACACTTTCTATCTTATGTGAGTGCACTGCCACAGCCAAAACATCAGGGTGTTCTTGAGAACGTCAAGTAAATCTACAACACATGCTAAGCAAACTGATTGAAGAAGAAGAACATGGTGAAGTAAATATATTTAATATTAAGACTTTTTTATACATTCTTTCCACATTTTGGAAGCATATTTCTAGAAGCAACCTCATAAAGTCATAGAAGAAGGTATGTCTAATGAGTGTGATTTGTCAAGAAACCAGATGAGGTAGTGGGAGACGAAGTCCAACCTCAGAAGCGCTTCAGAAGGTAAACAGTTTTACAAATAATGTTAACATAAGTGACAGTGAAAGTTAGTTGGAAGTAGACAAAGATGATAGTTACAGCACACTTACTGATAACAAAATTATTGCAATATGTTTAAATACAGAAAGCAGGGATATGGAAAATGCAGAGCCTCCAGAAGATATAGATCTTGCAGTTTTTGTGTTGTACATCTTGAGGTTTTTATAGAAATTACACTTGTTTGTATTATCTTGGCAAAAAAAAACTACGTACTGATTAATTCAGCAGATGCGTTTCGCGCTACGTCACCGCATTTTTCAATGCTGTGAATTACTGACGAGGTTGCTCTCTCATCAGTAATTCACAGTATTGAAAAATGCACTGACCTAGCGTAAAAAGCGTCTGCTGAATAAATCAGGGACATAGATCTGTTTTCAGCAGTAGGAAGGGAGAGTACTGACCAAGTCCCTTGTGTTGACGATGTTTAATTGTGCAGCATAAATTCTATTTGAAATTCAAACAAGAGGCACTTATAAGCTTCTTTCATAAAAAGTAGATGTCTGTATAGTTTTTACATGTATTTTTATAATTTCTTGTGTTGTGTAAATATTATAATGCATTTTTTTCTCAAGAAAATTATTGTAAGTACACATTTTGGTTTCCCAAAATTCTCTGGTTAACCTGAATATTTGTTGTCAGTGACCATGATCCCTGCTGGTCCGTTTAACAAGGCTATACTGTAATTTGTAACTACATATAAATCAAATATTATTTTTGTTTTCATAAGACAAACTTAAAGAAAATAAAACTTATTAAAAATAATTGAATGAGCAAACATGCCATTTTTTATTAATGTACTAACCTTGATTGTAATAACTCCCATAGCGATAACAGATGTAACCCACAGTTACAATGAGGATAACAGAACATGTTATAACATAAGCAAACTTCGCATGATATTCTGAACTAGGAACTATTTCAGCTAATGCATGGATGTTTGTTTTAAATTGTATATATAAATCAATTGCTAAGGACTTTATACCTGTGGAATCACAATGACGCATTAATTAATATCTCATATTGGTATATTATAAAAGTCTCTGAAATATTTTAATTTATATAGCCTAATCCCAAATGGGTTTAAAATTGTAATAGCCTTTTTTTACTATAGACAATGAATTTCTTGAACAATGTAAGTTATGAGTATTTACATCATAACTTTTAAAAGTAAAAATTAAAAACTGTAAGTGGCAGTCATGTAAATTATAAATATATTTGATGGTAAAGCTAAACATTCATAACTCTATATAGCTTGAAGATTATATTGATATGTATGGTATTTTATATTTATCAAAATCTTGTTGCTGTTCATGACGAGCTGGTTGTAAATTACAAATTACACTCTTTGCTATTACTTGCGACCAGACATTTGTTAACTAAAAGTTGTTAATTGTTAACTTACACTTGGAGGAAACGTTTTCATCTTACGACTTCTTCAGTCTCGTATTTTTGCCGCTAGGAATGCTGCTGCAGCGGCAAAAATACGAGACTAAAGAAGTCGTAAGACGAAAACGTTTCCTCTAAGTGTAAGTTTACAATTAACAACTTTTAGTTAACAAATGTCTAGTCGCAAGTAATAGCAAAAAGCGTAATTTGTTATATTTATCCTGTGGACAACCTGGATTTAACTAATATGAAGATACTGATAGGATTGAGGAAGGCCTAGAAACGTTTATAGATTATAAAATTAAAATAGATAAGTTATCCTAAGACCAATGATAAATATGAGATCCTTCAGTTAACAACTTTAGACAACATATTGGGAAAAACTGGAATCAGAACGAGGGGAGAAGACTTTGGTTGAAAAGAAAATGGTATAAAAGGACATCAGTATATCGTTTTGGAGGTGGCACTTCCAGAGTTTAATTGGTCTTTATGATCAACAATAAAAATATTGTAAATTATATACTTTACTTTCGATGAAATATGAAGTGAAACTTGAAAAATAAAACATGTTCTTAATGGAGTTAACAGGTTAGATACCAATGTAATTACACTGTGTGATTATCAAAAACATTGACAATGACAATGGCTTAGACTTCAGAATCATTATAAATCTTAAAATGTGATACTTTTAACGGTAACCATTAATCAAATAACAATCAACTTCGTTTTTTTTCTATTTAAAATATATTACTTATATATACATACTTAACCAGAAACAAGACATTTTAAATATAGTACAAAAAAATGTAATAGTTAAAATTTTCAAAGTTTAAAACATATAGTATACAAAAAACATATAAAACACAAAATAGTATAAAGTAAATATTTTTCAATTTACCACAAAATAATACATATAGCTGTAAAGAGTCTATTTAGGATAGATATGGTTATAAAAAATAATAAATCAACTAACGGTAATGCTGAAATCGGGAAATGGTTTTATACAGATAAAATTCTACAACCTATGTTCGTTACATTGTCTGTGCAGACAATTGCAGAGATCTCATAGCAGACTTGAGTTAATATCTTGACTGTATGAAATTCAATAAACTAAATGTTTATTCATACAGGCTAAAAATGGAGATCAAGTATTTAACTTTACAAATGGATTATTTTTATTCAGGAAGTTTACATTTCATTTTTTTATATCCAAGTCTATCCTCACACTATATTTTGTACATCAATTTTAATATAGGATAAGGTAGTTAGGTAATATGTTCATATGTAAAAAATTAATCCATAAAGAATTATTTTTTATAGTGGTTATGTTTTTAACACATATTTTATGATAGTTCTAATAGGTATCTGTGGTAACCTGTTTATAGTTTGGAATGTATATTTGAGTAACATATGTGAAAAGTTGAATAGTATTTGGTTGAGTATTACCCTTATATCCTAATCTTCGAACATTTTAAAAATGTATACTACTATCTCAGAATAACTATTTTGTTCCATGTAATCAATAAAGTTGCATTCAATAAAACATAAAAACTTAATTAATCAGTTTACATTAGTTTATGACTATCCAAACTTTATATTTTGTAAAAACTTGCTGAGACAGAATGTTTTCGATCGAAAACGTTCTGTCTCAATAAGTTTTTACAAATTTACAAAATTTAAAGTTCGGATAATCATAAACTAATGTAAACGTGATTAATTAAGTTTCACCGAACGTAGTGGATTACAAAATGCAAGAAAATAAAAACTTAATTGAAAACAGAATATATGGAATTCTTACTACAGCAATCATAATTGAATTTGAGCCAAACTAATTATTTAAATAATTCTGAAATTTCGGAATTACATGTAACTTTTTAATCTTGATCTAAAGAGTTTTACAAAATTTTAATTTAAGCTTAATTAATTAGACAACAAATTTTTTTAATAGTTTACAACTGTAATAAAATGTTGATATATATACGAAGTTTCTATAATTATTTATTAAATGTATTTAACTCCTCAATAAAACCATGTTTTCCCCAATGCCAGGTTTATAGTACTACACCAAATTCAATTTTCGGGTTATCATGGTAAAAAAAGTATACCTTATGATTAATTTTACCTGCTTATTCAAAACCCAATTAGATACTCGAAATTCTTTAACTATCTTTGTTACCTTAAGTATCAAATTTAGGATTTATCCTAATAAAGTTAATTTGAGAGAGTTTAAAATATTTAATCCTTGTATAATGTATTTTTTACATTGAGAATTGGCACAAATTTAATGACAGTAAAAGGTAAGTTATCCTCATTTACTTTAAATGGGGAATGTTCACAATCTTCAAATTAGAAATTTAAATGAATTGTTTAAGTTAATGAGCTTATAGTTCTTCACTGGTTATATCTCATTGACTAAACTTCAACAGTAAACGAATACCATATAATGAAGCAAAATACATGTTAAAATAATTTTTCATCATATTATTAACATCACATGTTACCTCTGTCAAGTAAGGAAAAAGAATGTAATATAAACCCCATCATTTTGCTAAAATTCTTCTCCAGGTATATAAAACAATTAATACAAACAATTAGCAATTTTCAAAGCTAAAACCAGGTACAGTTAAATTATCAGCAGGCTTTAAATTTGGTTGTGTGGTAAACAAGTTCAAGTTTACAGCCATCAAAATTACGGCATCGTGTAAATTCCATTGACTCAATACGTTGGTTATACAATAACAGAATCATACGAATTTGTAATAGAAATCATTTTGAAAACAATGCTGTTAATAAGTTAAAATATTTTAGTTGTATACAATATATTTCGTAATCTACTAATTATTTTTCATATTAACATTTGTTAATATTATTATTTTCCCGATTACTTGAAACACATTTTAAACAGGAGAAAATTATAATTTTCACAAATAAAAATTAGTGAATTAAATTTGAAAAATAAAAACAATCTAAATTTATAAACAGAATTTGCACGTGTGCTGAAATGGAATCTTTTTACAATATATTTATGTTACAAAACTAACAGTTACGATAAATGTATTTTAAAAAGCCTCAATTTGTTTAAGGTAAATTGATTGCTGAATTAAAAGAGTCAGCATAATTCTCCGCGGTTATGAATAACCTACGTAAAAATATTGTCACGGCCTACAATACTATACAGCTGTATTAAAATATAGCTACAATTTTTAGGACTGGCGAGTTTAACCACATCTCTTATTTAAATCTGATACGTGCATAAACTCGTTATGTACGAGTTAAACTCGCTTAACTAATGCGGCTTGAAGGTTCCTTCAGCAAATTGAATAAAACGAAATCACATTAGGTTGTCTGTATTCGGCTCTGTGCACTCAAGTATCCAATAGCTCCTGGGTTCCAAGAAGAACACAATATACAATTGAGTAATACCCTCAAAGATTCTGATCGTTATCCTGCTTCTGCGCCCTTATCAGATAACTACAGAACTACGCGTTATCTTCATAACTTATTAGGTTCTACTTAACACTCAACATCCAATAGATTTAGTTTATTTCTTGCTTGAGAAAGCTGCTTAGAACGAGCAATATCGAAAGTGGGCTTTTTCGATGTTTTACTTATCTTGATATAACTCGAATGAGATAAGTGAAAATACATACACCTAACATACGATTTAGTTTATCTACCATGAGCAAGATATTCAATAATCCTCAGGTGAAAACGTCATTACTTCCCTAAATATAAGTTTACTATCAATTATCATTTAATTTTTTAAATTAAAATTTATGTGTACGAAATGGTTTTCTTAATGATTACTTAACACTTTTAAATGTTTTAAACTTGCCTATAGTAGCACTTATTTTGCTTGTTGGGAACGGCCGTTTCGGGATATGTGACCCTTTGTCAACTCAGACCGTCCAGGATAAATATCTCAACATAAATCGTCCCAACATAAATTACTCAATGTATTCATCTGATGAACTGATATATCTTATTGTTCAAGGATGTATCAACTATTTGACCAATGACTAAGCAATATGATTAGAGGGGTATATATATGCTATGTATGGCAAAATAACATAATCAATGGCATGAGACAAGATTAGATTACAATGTAGAATTTGAGATCATACCTCTAAAAATGAAAAAATTTTTTTTTTTAATAACAAGAACCTGTATGTATTAATAATTTTTACTCACTAAAAAGTAAAAAATAATTTTCCAATAATTAATTAAAAGCTTATACCCACAAAATTTTGAAGTAAGTGTTGCAACCATTTCTTTTCTTTGCTAATCTTTTAAATCCTTTCGTTGCTGCGCCCGAAATAATAATATTATAATGGAAAATTATTAATTAATTTTGTAATAAAAAAATGAAATCAAACATATAAATGGTCTTGAATTTTTTAGTTCATTTCGTTCAGTGAAACTTAATTATCACTTTTATATTAGTTTACGACTATCCGAACCTTAAATTTTGTAAATTCTCATTGAGACGGAACATTTTCAATCACTCCGTGGTGATCTTCATCAGTGTCTTCTGCTTGTTGGAGTTGTTAGGTTAAGTGGTGACGGTGAAATAGTTATATTTCATTAATTCATTTACTGCAATGCTAGAGGATAGACAATGTTTTTCGTATTTCATTAGGCGTATAAACATACAAATTGTTAGGTGTTCCATGAGAAAAGCACGAATGTTTAAAACTTAATCCAGCAATGGTCAGTGATTGTCCTTGTTTATGGTTATTGCGAATGCAAGACGTAAAGGAATTTGTAGCCATTTCAAATCGAATTGTAAATTGGATGAAATCATCGGTATTTGTGAAATTAAGACTGTCTCTCCTTTAAACTTGCCACTTATGCTTTCTGTCTCGATCAAGTTGGGTGTCAGTTTTTTTGCTGTCAGTCTGGTTCCATTGCACAGCTTTGGTGGATTCAAATTTTGCAAGAGTATTATCGGTGATCCTACTTTTAATGTCAATAAATGTGGTGGCAATAATTGTACATAGAATTTAGCAAGTTTAAACAATTTAAAATAATTAATAATATATTTTTATATTGTTTACAATTTTTTTAATTAAGTAATGCTAGTATGGGTATAAATTTTAACATTACTTATAAAAGGCTGTACACCAAACAATCCTAAACCTCTGGAGCAGAGCCCTGTGTATGTATGTACACCAACGTCACACAAATCACTCTGGGAATATGTTTAACAATCCCTCCAAATTTCATTACCTTCTGTTCATCGGTTTAGGCGTCCATAAGATATATACAGTACATCAGTTTTTATTTTGATAGATTTATAATAATGTTGCTTATACGCCATTGTGTTAGTTTAAAAAATGACCATGTGAATGGTCGAAATGTTTATATTTGGATATAGTAATAATATTGTGACTGACACATACTAATAAAGATGCACAAAATATTTACGTAATAACAGTGGCTTAGATAATAACCCGGTAACTCCTAGCGGGGTTTTTAAAATTATTTCAAGAATTTGTTTTTGGTATTTGAGTATTATACGGAGGCCATTATTTTAAAGTACTCCAGTGGTTAGGTTAGGTCATCAAAATATGTTACTATTACTTCCCTGTTACATTACGAATCGGATGTAGGGACATGCTAAATAGAAGAACAAAATGCATCGAGGTACTGCCAGAATATATATGTGGCAAATGGGAGTGACTGCAACTGGCGGCGATGTGTTTAACTCAATTCTTGCTAACATCGCTTCTTTTTGGTAGGCAGAAAACAAGAACCGATGGTCATAATGACAAGTAATCTAGTAAGTCAAAGTCTGTCCTGTATAAATATTTAGTGTTCTTATGTCCCTTGCTAAATAACCTCTAAAAATGGTGGCCTATATAGGTATAAGTAGTTTTTTTTATATTAGAGCTTACAAGCAGAACTTTTTTTTTCAAAATAAATACATTGAAAATAAATGCTGTCATTTGTGTATTTATTTTAAAGTAGACTTCACACAAGAACATTGTTTTAGCAGAATTAACAAAAAGAATTTTAGCTATATCAGAATATATTTGTGGCATCAGGTTACAGCTGGCAGAATAATACTCATTGGAGTTTAATTAAACATATTCACAGTGACAACTGATGCCAATCCAACAACCTTGTCATGCCTACTAACAAAGTAACTGGTTTCAATTGCTTTTGTAAATCAAAATGAAAAAATAAGTTTTCTACGTAAAATAACTGATCCCTGAATTATGGAGCAACTTAAACTTTTCCTGGTCTTTCAAGGATTTATGCATTAAGAATTACAGGTTGTATGTCTATATGGAAACTACTTATATAAATTTGATTTGTTTTCTTAACCAAAAGTACCTTCACAGGATATACACAGTCTATTCAATAAGTATCGGGACTGGTTTCAAAAATCAAAATTTATTAAGGCATTGTTACAATTACTTAATAGTCTTTAAAATACATTCCTCCTGCATCGATACACTTAGTTCGGTACATCTGCCACTCGTTAAAAGACTGCTGGAAGTCGGTTTCCGGATTTCTTTTGAGAACCTTTGTCGTCACCTCTCGAACCGCCTCTATGGAGTCGAACCGATGTCTTTGAGCTCTCTTTTCATTCACAGAAACAAGAAAAAGTCTGGTGGAGCAAGGTCTGGGCTGTAGGGGGTGAGGCAACGTTGCCACACCGAATTTCGCCAGTAGCTGCCTCACAATAATTGCACGCACGTTACGTGATTTTTCACGTAGAATGCAGCAGTTACGGAGGTTCCAGTAGACACGAACTCCTTCTTAACAATGCCACATCAGTAAAAAAAACAATCAGCATGGTTTTTACTTTTAATTTTGACACCCAAGCTTTTTTGAACTTGGGGACCCCTACATGTGCCATTATAAACTTTGACGTTTTGTTTCCAGATCGTACTGTAACACCCATGATTCATCGTCAGTAATAACGTTGTTGAGAAAATCTTTATCTTCCTAAACAGAGTCCAAAATTTGTTGCAAAATTTCCAACCGCAACAGTTTTTGTTCCTCGCATGAGACTTTTGGCACCAACTTTGTGCACACTTTCCTATAGCAAGATCCTCTGTTACAATGGTGTGGACTATTCAGACTGAAAGGCTGATCTAACTAATAAGGTTGACGGTCAGAGTCCAAAACTGTTTTCACTTTGGCCACCTGAGCATCGGTTCGAGCGGTCATCGTACGTCGGATGTGGTGCTCGTCTTCGACCAGCTCCCGGTTTTCCTTAAACATTGCGTGTTACTCGAAAACCCTTGTGTGGCTTCAGGCATAATCCCCAAAGTCTGTTTAATGACTTCTCGGACACAGATTTCCTGAGTTTTATGCAAAACTTCACAGGGCAGCGTTGCTCCACAGTCTGCTCCATGCTGGAGCGATGACACCATAAAAAATCACATGTCACAAAAATACCACAACCTGTCTCAACCCATGCCTGCAGGTGACTGAATTAAAGTGTGCCTGAGTGGAGGGGGGACCCCTCCACCTAGGCAGACCGGTCGTACTTGACTTTACAGCTCTGTTGAGAATACAGTGAACTAGTCTCGATACTTACTGAACTGACCCTATATTTCAATATATGAGACCTGGGCACCATCTCTTGAACTGGGAAAAGCATATAAATTGTGAAACAAAATTACTGTCAATGTAATTGGAACACACAATGGTCTTTATAAAACAAGCACAAGGAAAACAAAGCACAAAGCTTTTGTTTCCTCACAATGCAAGTTCACACACACACACACACACACACATCTACCTTAGAGCTATTGGATGGGAGGTATTCAATAATTCAGCATAACACCCAAATTTGGCAATGAAAAACTACCACTTCTTCCTAGTAACAAAGACATAGCTTGCTACAAAATGCTTTAATACTCTGAAAGGAGTGGTTGAAATCAAAGGCAGCACGTTTATATTGAGATAATATTTTAAAAAATATTCAAAATGCCTTAATTTCAATAACAACTACTGTATTTAGAAAAATAGCTTTAAAACGTATGTTTAAGGTGTATACAATAAAATTTTGTTTTCAATGATGTTAAATTTTTATTTAGTAATTCTGTCACTTTCTGGATAGCCCTCATATAAAAAAAATTAACAAATTATTTGCTTACTAAAGAAAAAAAATGTCAACACACCACAGCTATCAATAAGAGTGCTTCATAAATATAATTAGGTAAACACAATCATCAAGATAATCTATAATCTTTTTAAAAAAGTAAAAATCAGTTAAATGATTAACTTAAGTTACAAAAAAACTTGTTTGAAGTTGTTAAGTGACAATAAATGTTAGAATGAGTGACAATTGATAATAAATTTTCTAAAATCATATAATTGACAGAAGTTATATTACATCAATAATTGTTAAAAGTAATTAAGTTGATGAAATAAGAATTGATAAGAAATTTTAAAAATTAAATAAGGGAAAATAATAGAATGCAACCACATATACATTATAATATATTTCTCCACTTAACTACATATATTTAAGTTAATGTTGAAATAGGTACTGAGACACAAAATCTTAAATTTAAACATAATGCAACAAATAATCTTCCATTTTGAGAAAGACTGACAGGAAAATATTTCCCACAAAATAATACAATATTTACACAAGACTAAATATAAAATATAACAATACTTAAGATTCACTCCCCTATGATGTAGTAGAATTATAAAATCAACAAAACACTTACAATCAATATTGGTTCCTACATAAAATGTATTTTATCAATGGCTTTTAAGCGTGTAACTGTAAAATGTTAAAACTTTGGTAGTGTGGACTAATAAAAGATAAAACTAAAGTAAATTATTCGTTTAAAGATTGAGTTTTCAAATAGTTTTAATATGTTTGTAAGTCATTTAAGCAAATTTAGTTTTTCTTATATCTACATATTGTGTTCTTTGACCTAATTCTTCTTAATGACTGGAAATATACAACAAAAAGATTAGAACATTATCAGCAACAGAATAATAAACTTTGTCGAAGGAGCTGAATCATAAAATGTAGAAAAATTAAAGTTGCTTAAATGACAAGAAAATTTAATAATTTGTAAAAGATAAAACTGATTGAAAACATCTGTGATTCCTGTTTACACTTGTGATCTTGTCATTCGTTACTTCTCCTAACATGAATTTTTAAAATAAATTAATAAATTACAGATTCACATTATAAAAAATTGAATATATTTCCAACCTTTATTCATAACTGAAACAAAACACGCCTTGGTGTTAACTAACATCTTATAGTATTACTAGAGTGGTCTGAACTCTCAGCTTGTGTCCAGGCAACACCAAAATAATTTCCAGCTTCCGGTTTAGTTAAAACAGTCAATAAATCTTTTGTTTTTCAATATACAAAAATGTAACAAAAGAATTTCAAGCAGGTACCTATGATACAAAATATATATATATATATATATATATATATATTTTACGTTGTCCATTATTTTTCCGTTGCACTGACTTTATGAAGTTGATATATTACTACTGTAAATACTTTTATCCACCACTAAGTGCAATAATTTTACCTTGTGTGATGAGGCACCTTTCGGTCACTTGACCATTGTCGAATCACTGTGATTCGACAATGGTCAAGTGACCAAAAGGTGCCTCATCACACAAGGTAAAATTAATGCACTTAGTGGTGGATAAAAGTATTTACAATAGTAATATTTCAACCTCATATATATATATTTATATATATATATATATATATATATATATATATTATTTTGTTAAAAAAGCCATGAATCAGTAAAAAAAAATAACATGCATGCGTAAAGATATTTTATTCTAAAATTACTTGACAGGTAAAAATATAAAAATGGGTTGGTCAAATCTTTTATATTTTCCTGTTTTGCCAATGTTGTCTTTTGTATATTGGATGTTGGCCTGAACAATGCCTAGTTTAAAACTACTTTATATATATATATATATATATATATATATATATATATATATATATATATATATATATGAAATTATTATTATTACTTGTAAATAATTTTTCCACCACTAAGTGCAATAATTTTACCTTTTGTGATGAGGCACCTTTCGGTCACTTGACCATTGTCGAATCACTGAATTAATTTTCTCTATTTTTCTGGTATGAATGTTCGGTCCGAGATGTTGGTATTTGTTGACATCATATATGTTTCTTCTTGGGCCACGTGTATAATGTTATTGAATAGTACGTTGTCTGCATATGTTGTCTGTAGGTTCACTAAATTGTTGTGCATGTTTTTATAAATGTGGCATTTTTCAAGAAGAAACATGTATGACGTCAACAAATACCAACATCACGGACTGAACATCCACACCAGAAAAACAGAGAAAATTAATTCAGTGATTCGACAATGGTCAAGTGACCGAAAGGTGCCTAATCATAAAAGGTAAAATTATTGCCCTTAGTTGTGAAAAAAATTGTTTACAAGTAATAATAATAACTTCATAAAGTCAGTACAACGGAAAAAAATTGGACAACATGAAATATATATATAATTAAAGTCTCATGTTTAGACCTTTTATGATTTTGGCCAACCTGAACAAAACAGAAAACAGGATGTGTAAATGACATAGCATAGACAAATACAAAGCTATTTTACATTAAAGTACGTCTCACAATGACATAAATACACGGGCCAGCCGTGCAACATTAAAATATATTATTCTACAATGAATATTTGAGCCAGACATTAACTTTCACAACAATCTTAAGCATGATAAATTAGTTAAATTACGTTCAACTCTTAAAACAATCCTTGAAAGTCATTGTCACAGTTTTACATTCACAATTATGCATTTATTTCAATTCAAACTAAAACAAAATTTTTCACTGCCATATAAACACAAACAACAGAACTGATATATCTATATCAATAATATTACCTTTTACAATAATATGCCATATAAATATTTACAGTTTGGCAATTAACAATAGGGCGATTTATATAAGACCAATCTAAAACAAATGGAAAATGCGTGATTTTGCAATCACAAATATATTAATATTTGAATGTATAAATATTTGTTTGTGTGTCTGAAGAGAAATAAAAATACTGAAAGGATTACGAATACACAAAGTTAAGGTAAACATATTAATCTTCCTCGAGAAATCTAAGGAGGAACTAAAGTTTGACACAGGAGAATTCCTGAGACAGGGCTATAACAGTAGGTTGGCAAGGACAAGGGTAAAGAAATCGAATCAAGGGTCTATTTGTTACTCCCTTAATAAAAGAGGTGGAGGAGAAACAAGGTTGTTAGGGCAGGGTTTCCTCAAAATAAGATATGTATGAATGGTACATACACCATAAATATAAAACTACTGTATTAAAAAATTAAAAACTATTTACTATACAAATTGAATTAATTGCCAAAATTAAATTCGTAAAAAGAAATAAAAACATATATGTCACAGCCGAATTCAGCACAGTTCAGTTTAAATTTAGACACCACATATTTCTTCTTTTCCCATCATTCAAAGTCAAAATAGTTTTTAAAATAAAAAAAATTTTGAGTCAAATCTAGTTCAGTATTTAACTTGGAAAGTCGTTAGTTGTTACTGTACAAACACTGATTTAATTATAGTTCATTTAATCTTTCTTGTTTTGACTTTTAAAACTCAAAAAAGAAATTTAACTAATTCACCATACGTATATTTACACTATTCCACAACAAAAGCAGCGCAAATTTTCTGACTTGTAAATAATATTAACAATATATACAACGAATATCATAAATAACATTTTTATAAATTTTTTTTAAAATATACGTTCTATTAACTATGATAACATTTTCACATACAACAACAATAAATAAATCTAAATATATGTATATATGTGTGTGTGTGTGTGTGTATCACAATAAATTGTTTATTTTTAAAAAAACCTTTACCTAAACATGAAGTACACTTATAAAAGCACACATCAATGGCACAAAACTTGAAGCAAAAATTAAAAACACATTAAACAACAAAATATTTGACAATTTCTAAAAAAACATCTTAAATTATCTAGGTTATTTATTAATTAAAAATCATTGGAAATATTTATAATTAAAAAAATTATTTTGGAATGTTTTTGAAACTTACAAAAGAAATAACTGACCACTCTGAAATTCCATTCAAAAATAATAAACATGTGTAATTCAAAAATATCTATAAAAATTATTTTTGGTAATAGCATATGAATTCTATTAAAAATTTATAACGAGAAACAGTGTTAAGATCATTTTTCCAAGTTTATTTAAATTACCACATAGTTACTCATGGAACTGGTGAAATAGTGTAAAATGTACACTATTAAACAACACATATGAATGTTGAAAATTATAATATAGCAACTATGTGAGAAGTTTTCATTTATGTAAATATTCTCAATTTGTTCAAACCTGACTTAAATACTTTTCTAATTATCAACTTATTAACCAATATTGTAACAATTTATTTCAGGGATTATTTAGGAAAAAATATACAATATTGTATAATTTTCAACATTATTATCATAATAATCATATCAGGTTTCTGTTATTTTGTCGGTTACAAAATTCAAATTTTACTAAAAAGCAACTGACACATTTAGCCACTTTGTTTTTATAAGATCTGATAAGACATGAGATTGAATTAACCAGGATTTAAATCATGTCCTATAATAATAAAAGGTCATAGTTCACAAGCATTTTAATGTAATCTGAGATTGAAATTATACTGGAAATACCACCATTTAACAAAGATTAAAAGTGACCTTCTGTCCATAAAAATGTATGAAGCAGTAAATAAAAAAAGCAACATATATTGAGCAGTAAATATTAGTGATCAATAACAAAAATTGTGAACAAAAGAGAGATTTACAAATAACAAAAAGGTGTTACGACTGAACATCAATGTATTTTCATAATTAGGTATCACACCAAGAAATGTAATTCATCAGCCATTGGATAACTCTGAATAAATTTTCCTTTTCTCTTATGTGGCTATTGAATGGATTTCGTACATGGAATTTTTTGTTTCTTTCTGACATCCAAAAGTTAGTACAAATTTGAGTAAAAAAAAAATATTTTTTACTGTACAAAAAGTAATAAATTGCTATCTTGCATTTATATTCTTACTTTTATCTTCTGATAGTTCAAAATGAATATAAAAGAAAATTATTTATATCAATTTGCAAGGATAAATAATGTAAAATTTAAGAGATTATTTAGTTCTCCCTTAAGATAAATCTTTTATAACTAGGCACCAGTTTAGTCTCTCAATATATAAAAAAAACTAAATAAATAAAACTAAAAAAATATACTAAAAACTTGTACAAAAGCAGTTAGATTTTACTGGTAAACCATTAAAGATTCTAATCAAGCTTTTATAACAATCTAATGAGATGGAAATGTGACAATAGAAATAATGTGAAACATGAGAGGATACTGTGTGGGTCCAAGCTCCGTGTGGTTGCGGGGTGAGGTACGGGGGAAGGAGGGGTACGGCCTTGTAACTGTTATGTGCGTGTATTCCTTTTCAAATAACATTCGGCCAGTTAAGATAGTGGAAGTGTGTGTGTTAGAATTGTGCGTATTTCTTCTATCGTCTAGCCTAGTGTTTTTGTTTAGTGTTGATAATTATACAACACTAATTTTAATTTTTAATTAGTGTTGATGTTTTAATTTTTTAATTTAGTGTTGATTATAGTTAGTCATGTCTCAAAGTTCGTCAAGTGGAAGTAGCCGTAAAAGAAGTTTTGTTGTACATAGTGAAGCTCGAACATTAATTAGTAAAATAATTGAAAAATGTGACGAAGAAGCAAAAACTAATTCATTGCGTTTCCCATTGAAACAGGCCACAAAAAGAGCAGCAGATTATTGTGGAAAGTCAGATAATTTTATTCTGAAAGTCCGTAAAGAGGCTAGGCACTTGAAAGAACAAGGTTCAAGCAGTAAGCTCTCCTCGCCTGGTAAAAAAAGAAAAACCAGGTTCAATGACAGAAAAGTTTCTGTTGATGACTTCGATAAGTGTGTCGTTAGAAATATAATTCAAGACTTTTATAAAAGTGAAAGGGTTGTACCGACAGCACGAAAACTGCTACCCATAGTGAAACAAAGAATTCACTTTCCATGGGGAAAGAAATCTTTGATAAGAATTATAAGGGGAATGGGTTTCAAATGGAGAAAGTGTAGTAGTAGGAGAAAAATTCTTAGAGAAAAATCGGAAATTCGGGAATGGCGACACAGATATTTAGTGCAAATAAAAGCCTTACGTCAATCTGGAAGGGATATTTTTTACGTGGACGAGACATGGGTAGACAGTAATATAACTGTTAAAAAATGTTGGCAGTCAGATGATGTTTTCGGTGTATCAGAAAACTATAGAGCAGGATGCCGCCTTATACTTCTACATGCTGGTGGCAAAAATGGATTTGTGAAAGGAGCCAAGCTTCTTTATAAGGCAGGAACCACTTCCGGTGACTATCACGGTCAAATGAACCAAAATAATTTTGAGAAGTGGCTCAAAGAGATGCTTTTGCCAAACATTCCACCCGCCTCTGTAATTATAATGGACAATGCACCTTATCATTCTGCTCTAGCAGAAAAGTTTCCAACCAAATACTCAGTAAAAATGGAAATGATAAATTTTTTGAGGAAACGTGGTATTAACTGTAACGAAACAATGAAAAAAGAAGAGCTCATTCCTTTAATTAACATTCACCGACCGAAAGAAAAAGTTTTAAAAATAGACCAGTTTCTCTGTAGTTTAGGACATACTGTCGTTAGAACTCCACCTTACATGTGTGACCTAAACCCTATCGAACTAGCTTGGGCTAAAATAAAGAATTTTGTGAGAGAACACAACCCTGACGGCAACTTAAGTTTAATAAGGTTACAGGAATTAACCGAACTGGGAATAGAAGAAGTGACAGAAAATGACTGGATCGGATATTGCAACAAAGTCGAAGACCTTGAGAAATATTACTGGGAAACTGATGGCATAGTATCAGATGTAATAGACGACCTAATAATTAATATTAATACTCAAGACGACAGCAGTACAGACGATACTACCAGTGACAGCGATTCCAGCATCAGTGACGCAGAAAGCACACTTGCTATGCCACTGTAATACGTAAGTACATGTTATCAGTATTTGAATAGATGTTTTTTTTATGGGTAGTAGCTTTACCCTCACTTAGCCTGTGTTTACGCATTCCTCGAATTCCTAGCAAACACACGGAGGTTGGACCCGCACAGTAGTTGAAAATCCTTCACTATGAAATTGGAAGCAAAATCAACCTTTTATGGTTGGTTTACTTAAATGTTTGTTACCAAGTTACCTTGTTACCAGTTTGCTGGTAAAGATTGAAATGATCTACTAAGAATAAACACTATTGTTATGTAAACATAATACATAAGTAAACAATATTGAAAAAAGTACACTCGTAAAACTAAACAGAAGGATGAAACTATCATTTTTAAAAATTAAAAAAAAATAAAATACGTTAAACACCCAAATTTAACGTGGTTCATCGCTCCCATACAATTTTTTATGAGTTTAAAGTTTATGCTTTTAAATAACTTAATTTTCTTTGCTATCACAGGAATATATTTTTTTACCAGTAAAATGAAACTGTTTTAAAACTAAATTCATACAATTTGTCATGTTAAATAGCAAAAAATAAATCAATAATTTTAAGCACAAAACTTACATCTACTGTCTTTTATCAAAATATTAAAACTACTTTATTCTAGGCTCTGAGTTGGGTTAGATTATATAAAAACATTCTACACATATTAGCTTTTAACACATTACTTTATAAATTTTATTCCAACTTTCCATAATACCAAAGATATAAACTCATTAAAATTTTTCCCTATAGATATATTTTCCTGATAATTCAACAATATTCTTTGTTTAAAGGTACTTTTAGGGTACATGATCTTAGAATTTTCCAGAACACAAACAGAAACATTAATACATACTTATTTTTGAAGACAATTTTAGAAACATTTTTGACATAAGCTTGAAATAACAAGTGTTAATTTATTCTTATCCATTGTCATAATTATCAAAATCTGTATTGCATGATGCAGAAGAGCCTGCCCTTACTTCAAGTCATAATGTATTTTTTCTATTAATACCTTCCCACTTTTCAAACAAAATGGAAAGATATCAACACATTATATCACTTTTGATTAATAAAAACTGTTTTATTTTTCACAGGTATCCCTATTTATTTTTTGTATACATTTAAGCACATAAAATTAGTAATATTTTTTTTAAATAAAAAAAAAAACAACTAAATATTTATCTGAATCAGCAACTTACAGTAGAAATCTGATGATTGCTTCAGTGTAGAATTATATACAAAGCACCTACGTTTTATAAAATGAGATTAAAATCTATAAATTCAATTATTTTAGATCAAAAGAAAATAAAAAACAGTGAATTTTTAGCTATAATACTCATATTGGTTTTATAATATTTTCTTGATACAATTTTAAAAAATTATTTAGTTTTTAATATATCACATTGCATTATAATCTAATTTTTATTAACGGCATTTCTTGAGCAGACAAAATGTCAGATTTGTTAGACTTAAAACTGTGCATCTGATAAACCTGAATAAGATTTATTTACATAATTTAAACATAATATTCTAGATACAGGTTTGGAAATGTATTAGACATAACCTAAAAATTACTAGTGATCTATTGTGTAACAATATTCAAGGGTGAGTCAAATAGAAAATGGAATTATTGTTTGTTGCATAATTATACGAATGGAGGAAGGGTATAATTGTAAGTGCTTTAGATATACCCCCATCCAATAAGTGACTTGTATTCCTTCTCTAACCAGTATCATAACATCAATTTTACCAAACAATGAAAAAAATGTTTTTGAAAATCTAAAAAATTTATTTCATCAAAGGATATAAAAGTATTTTGACACCTTCAAAGAGAAAATATCACAATTTTTTACCAGACATAATATCCTGCTTCCCAGCTTAAAAAAAAACAATATTCAGCTGCCCCAAAATTGAAAAAAATGAATAATTTCTAATGAAATACATTGGAACATCAACTCTATTTGTTCGAACAAACAAAAAAAAACTTCTAAAAGACAGATTTAATAATCTTTAAGTACAGCTCGATATTCATGTGATATTTGATTCACCATCATATACAACAAATACGTAAATTTTTACATAATTAGTAAAATTACACAGATAAATGTTTAAAGATAAGAATTATCAAATAATTACACATAATTATAGATATGAAGTTAATTAAGTTATTTTAAGGAAACTTATTTTTTTCAAATACAAAATATGACCTTTTTAACAGCAAAGCCCTAATATGAAAACCACTATACACTTTTGAAAATAATGTTTATAGAATTCTTATTAATTTTAAATTTTTTTGTTTAAAATTTTAACAATTTTTTTATATATAATCACACAATATCACCGGGCATTACAGACAAAAGGGTTAACATGTTGACGTGCATCAAAGCTTGGGATAAAAGCAAAACTAATTTCATAGAAAAAATTAAATAGCATGCATTAAATGGTGTTTAAACTGTATTTAAAAATCACGACAATGAAAACAAAAAATACAATGTTTTTTTTCTCTTCTTCAGATCTGATAAAGGAATGACAAATTCAAACACTTTTATGATCCTCACAAGACTTCTATCTTTAAATTCAACCGTCTTAGCTGTTGAAAGCTTAGATTCAAACTACAGAACATACATTACTTTGAAACAAATCTTTTTGTACTAATATGTTCAAAGGCTTTTTAAAGTATACATGAATTGCAGTAATGAACACACATGGACGACTGCCTAGACTTTCAACAACGGATATGATGGAAAAACATCCAGAACTGAGCTTTCTTTGAAACAATAACAGCCTCCCGACACCATCTGCTGAATGGTAAATCGTGTTGAGACTTTCAACGAGGACGAGTAAAACGATTTTGTAACAAATCTTTCACTTTACTTCGTCTTCTTCCATTGGTTCGACACTGACTTCTCGAGACCGTTCTGGACTCCTGAAAAAATAAAATTATTTGGTTTATTTGTAGGTTAACATCTAATGGCAATTTCTACATGGAGAGTGTTTTCACTTTTGAGAATCATATTGTTTAAAATATTTTGATAATGCAAACATTTGTTCTTAAAAAGGATGGTGACAAAAACCATGAGTTGCTGATTTTAAAAGGAAAATCATTTGTTTAGTAATTTTTAAATTTATATTTTTTTATTACACCAAAACCTTAATTAATAAATAAATACAGTTTATAGTTGAAGTTCTTTAGACAGCTTTACAGATGTATTAAATAAAAATATTGCAAGTAAAAAATAACTATTTCTGAAAATTTGTAGAGTTACAACACGTTTCTAAGATATTTTGACATTTGATTTGTTCCAAGAAAAATAATTCACTTAACTGAACAATTCGAAAATTAAAAACTAAAACTTCGATTAATTATCTCCAACCTCTAATTTATAAGATCATGTAAAATAGTATAAATTTCGTAGAGCTCTATTAATAATATACAGTAGTCTCGATAGTTCGAGATAGATGGGATCGAAACCCCATCGAATTACCAAAAATTCGGATTAAACAGAAATATGTTCCTGTGTCTTAGAAAAAAAGGAGTTTTAATGAACACCTATAATTAAAAAAGAAGTAAATATGTTTATAGAACTTTATATAATAATCTCTTTTCCTACTCATTTCCTTTGAATACCGTATTGATATAAACATTATTGGAAACATATTACATATCTTGGAAGCCCGGCTCATTTCGCTTGCGTACCATATTGATATAAAACTGCCCTATCTTAAGTTCTAGTTTTACTGAACTTAGTTCACTGAAAAAATCGTCATTGAGGAAATCCAATTTCACACAAAAACTGAGGAATCTGATTATGAAATGAGTTCATGCTACTGTTCAGGGTGGCTACTCAAAATTGGTATAATAAGTCACAGGTTTTTCCCAGTCTATAATATTAATTTCCCGGATTAAAATCTCTTAAATAATCATGCCGAAAATTAATTTCGACAGACCTAAGCAGACATTTCTCTATTCCTGGACCGACATCCCACATATGTCTCTTGGAGTAGATGATATGGACTGACGGCTCATACTTGGGACACTGCGTATTACCTATATTCCTCTGAAATCTCAGTGGTCTATTTTAATGGTTTAATATATTCATATAGCTTGTCTGATGTTAATGTAGGATATTTTGTCTCTCAGTTAGTCAAGGTCAATTCCGTTTATTATGTGTAAAAACGAAAGAAATACCAAGCATTCATTACTTACATCTTAAATACCATAACTTGCTGTATAACATCATTCAAAGAAAATATTATAGCACTAGTCTATTCGATTACAATCACAAAGAATGTACTCTAAATGACATTTTATCACAAACGATGTAAACGTGTTATAAGTTATGGGTGCGTTTGTAGATATTCTGTACTGTATGTGGAGCTCAAATGTAAACAGATTTTGTCTGATACAATAATATTTATATTGTCTGTATTTTTTCAATACGGTATGTAGCTTGTATAAGCAATCTGTCTAGCACGACTAGCCAAGACAAGTTAGTTGGGTGTTTGTTGATATAAGCCTTTGTATGACATTTCTGTTTTTACATGTATATAGTGTTATTTCCAAAATACACATCTCAGTCCTGTTTTATGTAAGTAGCAAAATATAGTATGAGCTTTATTAAATTTTTTAAATACTTTTAAAAATGTTGTTCTCATTAATATTACGTTTGGATTTCTCAGGGTTCCACTGCAGTGGCTCGTACATGGGACTATGATCGAGAAGATTTTCGTGCTATAACAATGACTCGACCATCAGCCATCTTCATATAACACAAAAAACATAAAATCTCATATTTCTCTCAACTCTATGGTAATTGTTCTACAGATTTTAGTGAATTCCCGACTATATATCTAAATTTACGGTTACTTCACATCTCTTCCCCGGTCCATAAAATTTAGAGCTTTTTAAAATTTACAGGCGACCCTGTTTCAGACCAACCTTGACTGAGGAATACTCAGTAAGCCATCTACCTGTTTGACAGACGTTGGCATCGTGGTACGACAGTCACTGGTGCCTGCCGATATTATAAACTATGCTAGTTTAAATAAATAAACTTACTAGAAGACAAAATATTATTGTTTTGTCATTATTTGAACAGAAATTACAAAAAATATGTGTTGGAAGATTTTTGGTAAATTGGTTGACCGTCAATGTGTTACGACGACGAATGGCATATTGATGATTTTAAAACAAGTTAAAAGAGAAACAATTACTTCCTAAATGTAAGAATTAGTCAGTAGAAGCAATGTTTTATTTCTATTTGTTTTTTTTGTTATTATTTTAGTCAAAGTAACAGGTACCTAATATTACCTGAAAAATTGTCATTTTATCTTTAGTAATATTTGAAATATTGCAATTTTAACCACTAAAAGAACTAATAGAAGAGTCAGAAACACTGCCGTTAGGGAAATGTGCTATTAATTATGTACAAGGCATCAAAGATTAACCCATTCGCTTACAATGACGGCGATCCGCCGTCGCGACCCAGTGTGCCATTCTGTGAAGCGACGGTGAATCGCCGTCCTCCAATATAACTAATTTGTGTCGAGTTAGTTCTGAGTAAATCCAATAGATCGCATATGCATCTTATTCTACAGGCTTTGGGCTTTCCAATGGTAGTATTTTTATCTTATTTGGACTGTCCGTTCTTTCAATATTTACGTTTTATCTGGCGACCGATCAGCTGACATTGTCTGTGATGTTGTGTTTACGTTGTAGTTGTGTGGGATATGTTTATAACCTAACCAAATTGTATTTAATTTGTTATTTGTGTTCTTTTTAAGTTAAAAATGAGTGGATTTATTATTTTATTTGTTGATGAAAGTGAGAAGGAGTTGAAAGATTGTGAAATTGAATGAATTTTTGGAGAATGGGACAGTGATTTGTTTGAGGAAACATTTGAGAGTGATAATGAAATAAGACAGTTGAACATTGAATTTTAAATAGATGTAGATGTAAGTAATGAATAAAAAAAATCATAGACTGTAATATAACAGGTTCACCACATCATGAAAAATGTAATCTGCCACATCATCATATAATAAGTGATAAGTTGCAACTTGAGCAGCCCTCTTGTAGTTATGTTAGGCCTAGGACTCCACTAGATGTAAATGTAATTTCTGATATAAATGTCCAAGATAGGCCTGTATTACCATCTAATTCAGATGATGAAAGCTCACAGAATTCCAATATAATTGAGCTACTCGATCAAATCTACCTTGATGGAATAATTGCCCCTCTGTCTCCTACTGCTAGTGAGGAGGATGATGCCCCTAGTTTTCTTGATCCTTGTCCTAGGCCTATTAGAGTTAGTACTAGAGATAGGGGTAAACCAAGAAGGGGTAGGCCTAAAGAAAAAATTCCATGTTCCAAACCACCTAAGCCCACTAAAAGGCCAAAGAACCAGTCGGTGGGAGTGTGGACTGTGCCTCGTCGCATTTCACCTACCAGAATGTTTCAAAGTATACAACACAAAAGTTAACTTTTCTTAACTCTTGTGAAATTGAAACATATTCTTTGCACCCTGAAGAATATTTTGGAGTATTTCCAAAGGTAATTTATGCTCTTACTTTAGGATAATTGAAATAAAAAAAATAATGTTTGATATTTTTCGTTGAAACATTTTAGTTGTTTACATATTATTAAATTATAAAAGAAAAGATATTATAAATATTAGTATATATTTTGAAAGTAAATGTATTTGTGAATAAAAAAATAACAATAGGTTCCATAAGAAACATAAATATGAACTAAAAAAAGTAATCAACAAAAACCTTTAAAAATGGTCTAAAAAATTAGTTTTTTATGGCTCAGTCGGTGTAAAAAAAAATTGTATGCGAATGGGTTAATATAAAATCTATGAATTTAGTTCAATTTTTATAACACATTTTATCTATATATTCAAAAGTATTAATTATATGTTTTTACTTTTCCTATTTAACTCAATAATCAGTCAGAGAAAGTATTGAAGTATGAAATGTGAAGAGTATTTATAATTATCTACTTACTGTAAGTGTGACACTTGCTGTTGCATAGAGAGAGAGGCCATTGCTGTTACCGTCTCACTCTCCTCCCTTTCACTCAAAGAAGCCTCTAATGCTGAGCATGCTACCATATGAGCAGTCCGCTTCAACACAGGCCAGTGTCCTAACTGAAATATATCATGGAAAATACTCATTAGCTACAAACGTTACTTACTAAGTATTTAAAGAATACTTACTCTTTCATAGCTCTTTAGAAAAGTTAAAAAACTAAAAACAAAATACTAATAGTCGGTCGGGAGGAAGGTAAATCAATTTGATAAAACTGGAAGAAGTTAGGGGAGAGGTAAAAGGAGTTTTATCTGATGTGGATGTAAGGAGGTTCTATTAATATCTGGTTTCAATTAATCAATATTTGTACAAATAACATTTAGTACTATATCATAAACTATAAATCTATGCATCTGTGACATTTGGATATTTATACACATCTGTGGTTCACTTCAGTCTCTTTTTTTCTTTTTCAATTGATAAATATCATTGTGTGATCAAAATATTTCAATAGTGTGATATGTTTTTATATGTGTATTTATTTATTTTCAAGAGATTGCAGTTTTGGAGTATTGCCACAAGGTAAGTCTGTCAGTCTCTTACCCAGTCCAAAGATATATTACTATTGTAAATACTTTTATCCACCACTAAGTGCAATAATTTTACCTTGTGTGATGAGGCACCTTTCGGTCACTTGATCATTGTCGAATCACTGATTAATTTCCTGGTGTAGATGTTCGGTCCGTGATGTTGGTATTTGTTGACGTTACACGCATTTTCTCTTGAGTTGAGTGTGTAATGTTTTTGAATAGTATGTCTTCTGTATATGTGGTCTGTAGGTTCATTAAATTGTTGTGTATGTAAGTCACACAAGGTAAAATTATTGCACTTAGTGGTGGATAAAAATATTCACAATAGTAATATATTAACTTCATAAAGTCAGTGCAACGGAAAAATGATGGACAATGTAAAATATCAATATATATACATATTGGATATATGTGCAGGAAAATTAAAGTGGTATTTTTTGAACATTTGTTTTTTCACTTGAGCATGTTCTCCCACCTGTACTGCAATGGTCTTCTGAAGAGTATCAACAGCATTTTGACAGGGTGCCCTTCTGAGCTCTTCCTCACTAAGTGCTCGCGGATCGTCTCCAAGTAAAGCTCGCACACACTCTTCTGCGGAATCACATATAGCAGGTAGGTCATAACCGCCTTCCAAAGATAAAACAACCTGAAAAAATTAAAACAATGTTGATTATTTATTTATAGTTACTAGAAAAACATAGAAGAATTACAAAATTCCTAGATGCAACGATATCTGTAGAATAGGACATAATACTATCTTTAAATTAATTCTGGAATGTCTTTTTAAAATTTCACAAGACAGAATTGTATTGTGTTTATTACGTGTTAAGCATAAATTAAAAACAAGTTTTTATGTACTGATCACAAATTCTTAAAGGCTATGCAAAATAGTGTATTTTAAGTTACAAGACATATTGATTGAGATTTAATTGAAGGTATCTACAGTGGATATCGTATATAACGACATCGCTTAATACGACGTACCGGCTGTAACGACGAAGATTCCCGGCCCCTTGATTCTGTAATACCTGTTCAATGCATTTTACATCGCCTATAACGACATCGGGTAAAACGACGGATCGGTTAAAACGACACTCATTTCAGGTCCGTCGAAAAAAAAATCGAGTATAGCGACGGAACATTCTAGAATTCTCCGAACGGTAATCCTCTCGATGTAAACAAAGCTTTCTAAGAATCGCGATCCCCATTCCAATCCCGTTCCACTACAAATATGTTCAGTTCGAACTATACAGCCGAAAGTGAAATACGTATGTACGTTAGTAAAATGTCAAAAAGAAAATCTGTGTCACTGGAAGAAAAGTTTCACATTTGTTGCCGCCTGGAAAATGGTGAAACGTATAAACAGCTTTCTAAAGAACTCGGCGTTAATCACACTACAATATCCACCATCTGGTCCAAAAGGGAGACTATTAGAGGCTTAATCGAAAAGGGACATTCTATCAAGACGAAAAAAATTAAAGGCGACGCAAGAAGGAATTGAAGTGCCGTTGTTGGAATGGTTTCGGTTCCAGAGAAGTAAGAATATCCCTCTCTCAGGCCAAATTTTTACAACAAAAAGCTACCGAGTTATGGAAAAGAATAAATCCAAACACCTCCGAGGGGATTTCTAAGGGTTGGATCCAGCGATTTTGCCAACGGCACAATATCGTTTTCAAGAAAATATCCGGTGAGGCAGCTGGCGTTTCATCAAGTGTATGCAGCACATTTTTGCAAACAGTTTGGTCGACTATCCGTGAAGGTTACAAAGATGAAGACATCTTCAATGCAGACGAAACGGGACTGTTCTACAAATTAACACCGGATCGAACGTTGCATTTTAAAGGTGAAAAATGTAGTACAGGAAAATTTTCTAAAGATAGACTTACTGTTTTAGTTGCTGCTAATATGATGGGTTCAATTAAAAAGAAGCTTTTTGTCACCGAAAATCCAAAAATCCTCGTTGCTTCAAAGGGATTAAACATCTACCAGTGGATTATGAAAGCAATAAAAAAGCCTGGATGATGTCTAACTTGTTCACACGGTTTCTGAAAGATTGGGACGCACAGTTGGCAAAGAAAAAACATAAAATTTTATTGCTTATAGATAATTGTCCGTCTCACATCCTCACCGGAAATTTATTAAAATAGTGTTTTTGCCCCCAAATACAACCTCTGTATTACAACCAATGGACCAGGGGGTTATAGAAAAAATAAAAACGAATTTCTGGAAGCAATTTAAATTTTGTTTTATTATTCAGTCTAAAATTCTCCCCACTCCAAATAAGAAAACACAATAAAAAAGACAGAGAAAAAAAGAAAATTTATATACAAAACTAAAGACCCTACTACTAAAATATATTACATACTAAAATAAGCACTCAACGTTTAACTCGGAATGTTTGTTTGTTTCTGTTTGTGCCAAGTGTTTCGGAGATCGATAATGTAAACGGAGACATAGATAATACATATGTCACTTCCGAGACTATTCATAGCCAAGATAAGCTGACATTTGTTTACTACAATCTTATGTTGACACATTAGGTTTTTACGATGGTTGTTTTTTGCCGCATTAAATGGGTCAAACTAAAAAAAACATTCAAATATAAAAGTTAAACCAAATTAAATCTGTTCATAAAACTACCTGGAATATTGTTACAGTTGAAGCATCAAAAGTTAAATTGGGATGGTCGGATTTAAAAACGACTCGGGCACAATATTCTCCAAACTCTTCTGAAGTACTGACGTAAAAATCAAACCTTTATACAAACGCGTATCGACAGTAGAGAAGTTTCAATTAGCCTGGGAGTGAGCTCGCCATATCTAAGAAAATAAGCTAGGAGCACATCGGCACGCTCTCTGTACCTCGTAAGACATTATTATTCAGTCTAAAATTCTCCCCACTCCATCTTGGTTAGTACTGGATATAACGACGACCGGATATAGCGACCTAATTTTCATTCCCCCTTAAAGGTCGTTATAGACGATACCCAGTGTATCTAATGCTCCTTTGATGTGGTTGTAAAACTTTTATAAATATGGTTTCTCTGATGTGTCAGAAAGTATTCCAGTTTCATGTGAGTAGAAATCAGGCCCAAGCAGAAAAACTTATTATTAAAATAATTATCAAACTTATAAAGTAAGTAGATGTTTGCAAAACTGAGATAAATTGTTCATGGTAGAGTGTATACTGTAGTTGTGACAAACAGCAAACAGAAACGAGCTGTTGTCTTTTGCTGTGTAATCTCAAGGTTTTATATCACTGATTGTTGAATCATTTTAAAGTCTTTATCAACATGCTATTCTGTTTTTTATTCAATTTCATTCTGTGATACATGTATTTTTCATATGTATTTCCATTGATGTGTTATACAGTATGGTATCTACTGAACTGCAAAGAAATAACATAATCCAATTTTACTGTAATTTATTGGTACATGGTGAAATTTCTGATAGTAGTCAAGAAAGTCGTGTCAAAGAAAGTATATTAGGCATAATTCAAAACATATATGCTTGAAAATTAGTATTTATTTTGGTGCTAAGTTTTAGGGTCTGTGAAAAAAATCGTAACAAGCAAGAAATTGTTTTAAAGAGGAGTGTATTAGGTGTATTCTGCTGTGTGCATGTTTGTGCACATGTGTGTGTGTGTGAAGTAAATTTACCTTTCCTTCTGCAAGTTGCATTACTTGTTGTGTCATGTAGCCAAAACAAGCAGGAGAAAGTTTGTATCCTCCTAAAGGAGGAGGGTGGCCTGTTGCCCCATCAAACCCTGCTGACACTAACACCAAATCAGGGTTGAATTCCTGTAACCAAATTTTAATAATAATAAATGTCGCTAAACTGTATAGTTCTAAATAAAACAACAGTATCTGTATTGAGTATTTGTTTTTTCTATATGATTGATCATGAAATAAACTTTTATTAATTTTTTTTTATTTACTTAAAATTTTTTAAACTTTTATGCTATAAATAGGATGTTGACCTGTCTGCTGATATAACATGTTGACATTAAAAACCATATGACCAAACAGACAGCAGACATGAAGATATCAAGCAACTTGTCTTAGAGACTGTTGGATAGTTTACTGCATAAAATTAATAAATAATTGCTTATAAGTTACCAATATCCACTATCTGTTACAAAATTGTATACCCACAGATTTATTAAAAATTCTTTGTTTCTGTGTTTTTTAAACTAATGTTTAGAAATCTTTATGATTTGAAGCACGGAATATCGAACAGTAGTAAGTTATTCCTAATATTTATAAAAAGATTCAAAATTTGATTGAAAATATATTTTAGTTTAAAAATATATTGTTAAAATTTTGAGTGGGACAGGACACTAGAAAATGGTTTAAAGTTCATTTGAGTAAAGGCAATACAATTTTTTTAAAAATAGATAGCTGTTTTGAATTTAGCAAAGAAACTTTGAGCTCTGATTAACTAATTTCAATATTAGTTAACAATTGGTCTTTTACTTTTGAACAAATATAAAATTTTTAGTCATACAACTTTACAAATAAACAAACAACTTATGTTATGTCATACCATAATGCTCATGTGGCCATAACGCTTACATGACATGTTATACATGAAGACAAACAAATTCTTTATAAAAAATACTGTATAATAAGTCAATTATCAGCTAAATGTAGGTTTTAGAGAGAAAGTACTTTTTTAACATTAGGGAGTATATATATTCTCTTACACAATTGCACATTAATTTTAAAAGTTTTTTGTTATGCAACATCAATTTTTGTAATTTATGAAGATAATTTATTCTCCAGGATAAAGAAAAAGTTATACAATGTTTAATTTCTTCAACACTACAACTTTTGACTATTGCTTCAGACTTTCAAATTTTATACACGCCACATTTTCTCATACTTATCTTAAATTTTCTTCTTTTATTTTAAATCACTTCCTATTTTCTATTAAGTTTTATTGTTTCTTATTTTCACCTTTTTTCATGTTCCTTTATTCACTTACAAGTGTAAACCTGTTTTACTGACCTTTTTTTCAACTTAAATTTTCCAAATTATTTTTATTCACTTACAGTTTCTTATATGCCTCGGTTTATTCTGACTTTTCTTTATCTATTCTATTATTTTTATTTTAGTTTTATATTCAAATAAATTTGTTCACATAACTTTTTAATGCTCTTGACTGCCAGCACATCACAGAATTTTTAGTCTTACCTTTCTAAATATTCTTAATATTTCATTTCAACTATTTACTTTTTCTAATGAATATTTGTAAGTAGTATCATGTTAGAAAAGTAACAATAATTTCTCAACTACAAAGCTTCCTTAGGTACTCCTATGTCAAAAAAATTAAAATACCCTAGAGTTTTGAAAAAAAACAACAACATAACTGAAACACATAATATTTTCAACTATGAGCTTTGTGTTACCTTTGCGATAGGCATGACTATAGTGCGGAATGCAGCAAGATATTCAGCATCTCCCATTGGAGGATTGAGACCCCCTGACCAAGGGATGTTAACATTGAAGCCAATACCAGCTCCAGCACCACACTGTACAACATAAACAAACACTTTTCAAAATCTTGAAAAAATATTACTTATGCACTCTTTGTACAATAAACACTCGTAGCCCTTAGCAAGCGGGACATATAATGGGCAAGTAACAGATTACGCGCTATTAAATAAAAAAAAACGTTTTTGCGAAATGTTCAAAGTTCTATTTAATTCTGAGTTCCTAAAGATATATTTGAACAAAAAAAATTATAAACTAGTTATTTTTATAATTTTTTATATTTTTACACTAGGTAGTTCAAGATATCAATAAATCCATTTAAAATAAAATTAAAGTAAATTATTCACCAAACCATAAGCAATAAATTATTCTTACAGTACAAACAAAGGTTACTCACGTAAACAGTAAACAACTATAGCAACCATAATGTCAATACAAAATACGACAGTTGGCAGACGCTGCGTCCTGCCGAGAATACCCGTCATACGCGCATGCATTGATCATGTAATGGTGCCTGGTGGAAAACAACAGAATGTGGGTCGGTAGCACGTGGCCAAGAACAATAAACGTAGCAGAGGAGTTTATTTACACCAAACAAACATTGTCACACATTGTAATGGACTTTAAACAAATAACCAGGACTTCCATAAACAAAATATTGTAAATATGTTATTTCTCGTAATACGCGCATGCAGAGATTTCAGCCTTACGAGAAATCACGTTATACGTGTGCAAAGGGTTAAAAGATTTATTTTGAAATCAATTTAATTTCAGCAATTTTTTCCTGGCTACACAGTAGAATGACTGTTTGCAGTTTCTTAATTATTCAGAAGCTTATGATTTTTTTACTTGATATCCAAAAATATGAATGAATAAATGAATAATTCAATATGAATGTAATTGTATTATATGGTAAACAGAACACTATTAAATACATATTTATATTACAAGGTCTGTTCAAAAAATACATGGACTGTTTAAATTTCGCGGATCAAGTTAGTTTCAGGAGAATCCGCTTGGTGTCCCTAGGTTTGTATAAATCAGCTGATTGAAACGCAGTATTTCAGTCGCAGATATCTTCATTTGTTGATGAGTTACACACAGTTTAGTAAAGAGTGTTTTTTTTGTTTGTCGGATTGTAAAATGGACAGCCTGAAGGAGCAACGAATTGCTGTGAAATTTGGTGTAAAATTAGGGAAATCTGTAACAGAAACATTTGCCATGTCTAACACGGCCTATGGTGATGTTGCCATGAAACCAACTGCATTTTCAAGTGGCATGAACTTTTCAAGGGTGACCGACAGTCGATTGATGACGAAGAGCGTCCTGGAGTCCTTCAACGTCAACTGACGACCGACACGTTGACAAAATCAACACCCTGGTGCGCTAAAATCGACGTCTGACCATTAGGGAACTTTCCAAAGAGTGTGGGATATCAGTTGGATCTTGTTATAAGATTTTGACCAAAAAATTGAAGATGCATAGCGTCGCTGCGAAATTTGTGCCACGCCTGATGACCGACGACCAAACAGCCAATCGCGTCCGGGTTTGTCGGAAACTGCTTGATCGTTTAAATGAAGATGAGATCTTTTTGTCAAGAATTATAACCGGTGATTGGTTACGACATTGAAACGAAAGTCCAATCATCCCAATGGGTGAGTCAAACGTCCCCAAGACCCAAACAAGCTTGCCAAGTTCGGTCGAATGTCAAGATGATGCTGACAGTTTTTTTTGCTAAGGGTGTTGTTCACTACGAGTACCTCCCTGAAGGCTCTATAGTCAACCAGATTACCTACATTGAAGTACTGAAACGTCTGTCCAACACAAAAGGCCAGAACTGTGGAGAAGCGATAACTGGTTTTTCCATCAAGACAACGCTCCAGCTCACTCAGCACTCGTGAGTTTTTGGCCAAACACTCGATCTCTGTTCTTTACCACCCCCCCCCCCCCCCTACTCACCTGACCTTGCTCCTTGTGACTTTCTTATTCCCAAAACTTAAAAAACCCCTTAAAGAAAGAAGATTTGAAACGATTTCGGAGATTAAGGCAAATGCGATGAAGGAGCTGAAAGCCATCACAAAAGAAGCGTACCAGGACTGTTTTAACAAGTGGAAACACCGTTGGGATAAGTGTGTGCATTGGGGAGGAGAGTACTCTGAAGGAGACCCAGACGTGTAACTTCCAAATAAAGTACATTTTTTTATGACCTCAGTCCACGTATTTTTTGAACAGACCTTGTATAATGGCTAATGACATATTACAGACAATTAATTCACTGTGCTTTTTTAACACTCAACGTTTTGAATTTCTTTTCAAAATTCCTTTTCAAGAGCTCGTTTTTATTAAACCAATATACGACTTAGCTTACAATTTATAAAATTCATAACATTACATTAAACATTAAAAAAAACAAAAATACGAAACTCATAATAAATATTCTCATTTACAAGTCAAATTTTCACAAACAGCAGTTTAACCTTTTTAAAAAGTATTTCTCGATCAACATAAAAAATGGTACCCTACTGAAGATGGTATTCTGTCAAAATTTTAATTAGTGAAAAGCATACATACAGCCAAGTACCAGTAAATGGAGATATAAGGTCCAATCACAATGTAGGCCTCAATGAATGGAGATTGTTTACTGTTAGCTGCGTTGCATTTAAACAATCATACATTCATCAAAGTCTTGGGAAATGTAGATTTAAAACCTTGCCAACATATGTGTTAGCTGCTTTTGTGTTTGAATATTTGTAAACACTGCATGTGAATAAAAAAATTTTAAGGATGATTCTTCAAGTGCAATACATTATTTAAAACTAAATAAAAATCTAAAAGTCTGAGAGGTTTCTGTAACAACAGGAGTTATTAACTCAATTACTATTATTGATCAACATGTAAACATTATAAACTATGTAATTGGAAAATAATAAAATACTATCTTTATCCTTCACAGAAGTAAAAAAGGCTGTGAGATTAAATAATGGTTAGATGAAAAAAGTCAAAGTAAGGAAAAGGGTGTTACAAAAAAAAGTGGAATTTGGAGAGATCTAAGTGTAAAACCTCCTTTATCATCTACTCTATTAGCTGGAACTTTTAGGTGCATTCGTATAATATTTTTAAAATGGAAGTAGTTTTAAATACTATTAATAATATTTTATTTCATGTTTTTAATTTTTTTTGGTGAATCAAAAATAAAGTTGCTATTGATAACAAACCTATTGATGACATGTGCCTATGCCAAGTCTTGTTCTGAACCAAGAAAAAAAAACAAAAAAAAAGTTCCTGAGCCTAAGAAAACAAATATTTTAGTTCCTGTTCATAATTAAATACATGCTTAGTAATGAACAAACACATATATTTCTTAATACCGTTGCATTTCAACGATGTTTTTGTAAATATGAAACTCCAACATGTTATTTAATTACCTTGAGTTATCATATAACCTTATAACACTGCTTTTCGGTCATATAAAATATATATAATTTCTTTTGAAGTTTTTTATCTGAATTTCTCTTTAAAAACGCGATTTTAGAAGCAAGGTCCAAGATAGAATTATCTATCTAAAAATAACCGCATTAAGAATATCACATTGATACACACCTCTGTGGGACCACCAGTCCCAGGGAAAAAATTACCATCATCGTGACGATGGATGGAAAGGTATAACACTCTTCTGTCTTCATAAAACATTTGCTGTGTACCATTACCATGATGTACGTCCTAGAACATTAAGAATATTTTTTTATACCAAAAAGAAATAAAGATTATGAATGTATTATTTCAACTAGAATAAAGCTAGAAAAGAATGGTCTCCTGTGTTATAAAGAGTTATAGCTTTTGTACTTGTTTCCAACATTAATTTCCTTCAAAAAGTTGGAAATTATAACTTTAGTTAACTCTGTACACTATATACGAGTTACACAACATAAAAATACTATATTAAAAAAAAGACATTTCCAAATCTTTTTTGCAAGACAATGGCATATATCGTTGACAATTTTTTACCTTTAAAAGGCTTCTTCAGTTACTGAGCAAACTCTTGAGAAAAAAATTCTGTTTTTGTATGATACAGACGAGTGTGTTATTATGAAATGACATGTTTTCACAGATCTGGTTTGTTCTCTTAAACTTCAACACACAAATTTATCCCAAACAAAATGATAGTCTTTCTTACATCATTTTCACTTTGTCCTTTGTTTCTTGCTTACTTCAACCTTGGGAATAGTTTCCTACTTTAGTGGTCTTTGTTTCAGAATTAGATATGAAACCTTAAATCGCACAACCATTTATAATAGTCTTCAGAAACTTTGGATTCTTTTGCAATTAAAACCCTATGCAGAATTACAATGAAACAGCTTCTGCTCAAGTGAAAGCAACAGTTTCCATGAAATCTACAGTCACTATCCATAAAACTAAATGGCTAACTTTCTCTACAAACTCGTACATTTTATTAGAGTTTTTAGAGTTGGACACACAATATGTATAATTATTATAATTTGTTAATAATAATTAATGTCAATTTGTTAATGAATACGGCTAGATGGCATTCAGATTTTTGTTGCTATAATGATGTACAGGATCTGTATAAAAAGCACCGGAACAATTTTTTCCCATAAAGAAAATATGCTGTGAACCCACACCACAGAGAGTCCTACCCAGAAAATCGGTTTATAAGATGTTGGCCATGAAGTGCCAAGTGTTCGAAATAAAAGCATTTCACAAACTGCACCTTTAAAGTAATAAAGCTTTTTAAAGATGGTTGAGAAACCGTATGCATAGTTTATTACATATTTATATCTGAGGAGCAGTCAGAGAATCTTTTGACCTAGAAGTGCTAGAAAGAAAAGACCTTTATGACAATGCGCCTACTTACACCCTCTCTAAGGTTACTAACGATCACAGGAAGTTGCATTATGACAATGCACCTACCTACACCTGTTCCAATGTTAGTAGCCATCACTGGAAGTTGCATTATGACAAAGCGCCTACCTACATCCGTTCCAAGATTACTAGCCAGCACTGGAAGTTGCATTATGACAATGCACCTACTTACACCCACTCCAAAATTACTAACAATCACAAGAAGTTGCATTATGACAATGCACCTACCTACACCCGCTCTAAGGTATCTAGCCGTTACTGGAAGTTGCATTATGACAATGCACCTACTTACACCCGCTCCAAGTTCACTAACGATCACAGGAAGTTGCATTATGACAATGCACCTACTTACACCCGCTCCAAGGTTACTAGCCATCACTGGAAGTTGCATTATGACAATGCACCTACCTACACCCGCTCCAAGGTATCTAGCCATCACTGGAAGTTGCATTATGGCAATGCGCTTACCTACATCCGCTCCAAAGTTACTAGTCATCACTGGCAGATCCATTACGACAATGCACCTACCTACACCCGATCCAAAGTAACTAAATACCTAGCAAAAAAATGTCATCACGAAGATTCCCTAATCCTCTTACAGTATTGTCTTGTTTCAAGCAAGACTGTTTCTATTCTTAAAAGTGAAATCCTCCCTTGAAAGTCTCATTAAAAAAATCCACTATGGGATGTCTAAGTGACGTCAAAAAAGCTTGAACGAGTATTCTTAACCCATTGATCTACTTTGACAAGTTTTTCTGCCACTTTTTCAAGATGCTATAAAATAATCTGCTGACATCAGTAATGTATTGTTATGTTGTGAGTTGTCACCACTATCCAATCAAATATTTTCTTACAACTGTTTGTAATACAAATAATGAAAAGTAATGTTATTCAATGGTCTCCAACACTAGTGTGGATGGTAAAAATTAGTAAAATCAAGTCATAAAACTTAATTTACTAAGTTTTAGCTGTTTGACTGAACTAATGGCTGGCAGTATTTAGATATTTCTTTGTTGAACATAAGATAACATGACAAAGACTTTGTAAGTGATAATAGAAGACAAGGCATGGTTGAAATGGGAAGGGAAATAAAAAGGGAAAAGGTATTTGTATTCAAACATCAGATGTAACATATCTAGTATTTATTATGTATTTTGGTGGTTGTAACATAACTTAATTAATTAATTTAGCTTGTTTACTTTTAAGCAACAGTTACATTTTACTTCTAAATCGCCAGCTACAGATTTTACTTGGAATTTACCAACTAAACACAACACATTCAGATTTGGCTAAACTAGATTATTTCTATTTTTTCGTCTTAGTAACACCAAAACAATCTGATAACAATACTTGTATATTAAAAATAGTTCTTATTCCAGTGTTTTATAAAGGAACAAAATTTTAAAATGTTGAACTGGAAGAAATTAGTTTTATTGTTTGCACCTTACTGTTGTTAAATGTTCAAACAACAATAAGTTTCATAACAATGTGATTTAAAACAAACAAAACAAACTTATGCAGTTTGAAGTCCCTTTATTGTCCAAAATTAAATGGATTTTTTGTGTAGTGCAGTATCAAGAGAAAATGATAGGCCAGTGGGTTAGCAACACTTAAAATCCGCTTACCAAGGAGCCTTTGAATCAAAGAAAAGTAGCTGGCAAAAGTGTGTCAACACTCAGGTGTACTTTGAAGAATTTTGAGATAACATAGCAGTATCTGAAGTACAGATATATTTTCCGAAATTTTCCCAGATACTTTTTAGGCAGACCCTATACACATGAGATACGAAATGCTATTACTCAAACTAAAAAACAGCATATATTACAAAAAAGGAGATAGTTTTGCATTTTCTGTAAATATTGCTAGATAAGTATTTATATTTACCCAGTCCACTATTAATATCCTCCGTAAGTCCAATTTCTGTTGCAAAAGTCTTGCAGCTATAGCTATGGAATTGAAGAAACAAAAGCCCATTGCCTGTGATGATTCTGCATGGTGCCCTGGCGGCCTTACCACAGCCATACCATTCTTTATGTCACCTGTTGCAGCTGAAAAAGTTAAGAACATAGAGTCACTGTGAATCTAAAAATATTTACTGTGGGATTATATGAACTCATTTTTAGTAGGGTGAAAAAAAGAAATAACATTACATGGGATGATTAAAAATTGTTTAAAATTTGGTGGATAAGTTTGCATTATTAGCAGAGAAAAAGTTCAAAATAACATGATACTAAAGTAAAATATGTGTGGGCAATTCGAGATAAAAACAAATAAATGAAGATGATGACTAAAGTTAATAAAAGATAAGAAAGAAATTAAAAATGGAGAAATTGAAAGCTTCAAAAACTGGTGATGTAAAAAAAATAACATGCTATTTGAGAAATAAATAAAATGAGGATAGAAAGGCCTTTAACAAAATTGTTGGTACGTAACATGTTAAAAAATGGCACAACTCAAAATGAAAGATAATGATAACACTCAAGAAATACAGCACAGTAAGAAATATATATTTACATTGGGTGCAATTTGATGCAATTTTTCCTGTTCTTCAAGACAAAAAGACTATACCACTGCCATATCCTCAAAGAAGATTTGGATCAAGAGAGAAGTGTCTACCAACTACACAAATTTGTAAATTCCCTTAGTCAATATCCAAAACAATCATATAATAGTTATGTGATAATAAATGGCAAACAGGTGAGTCTGGTAAGCACCTATATTGCATGTAAAGAAAGCCAACACCGAATGAAATGTACAAAGGCATAATCAGGGCAAAATCAACATTTATAGCACATTCTGCGGGGATGATAGGTATGCCAGTAAAAGTGAACTTTTGCAAATGACGTATGAGGTATATATATTATTCAAGACGTTTTCAATACATCCTCTGCATTTTTAGCATATGGCATAGTAACTCTTTGGAAACGTCAAAGAAAAGTTTTCATTTATGGTTCAGTGTTGTAGCTAATATCTGGAATTCTCTGTTTCTAAATATATATAGACAACCACGATCTTATATCCCAAAATTTTATTTTGTGAGATATCTAATAATATGCGGGTAGACCTATTACAAGATACGAGGGTGAAGGCACGTGTGTTTAATATAAATTTTTCTTTTATAAATTTTCTTCTGAGTATGACCTTTTAAATAGTTGTTTGATAGACAAGCATTAAAAAAATTGTGCACAATGCTTACCCTCTATAATGTTGTCACTATTGCCATTTTCAAAATTTTTGAAAGTCAGAAATAGATATTTAAAACAAGTTAAGAAAATTATTGATGAGTACTCTTACATTCTAACGTCAGTAGCATCTTTTGTCTATAACAATAAATGCGGTAAAAACCAAAAACATCAGTGTAGACAATTTTTGAAAAAAATGTTATTTATGTGATAGAAATTAATTTATGGAAACAAATGTTCTGATAAAAAAAGGGTTAGGAACCACAATACTCAGTTATTTATATTTTACACACATTTATTATAGTCAATTACAGACAGTTTGCAGTGGAGGCGACTGTCAGGAGACTCAGCGAGGTTATCACAACGCAGTCTGCATGACACGATAATAAATTAATGTTCTGTATCAAAATTAATGGGAATTCAAAATCAAAATTTTATAATTTTCAAATATAATTCCTAAAACTGTAATGGGATTATCCAAATTCACGTAATCGTAACTTTCTTCCAGCACTAACAATTCCTGTTTCAAAGCTCTAATGTTATGCAAGCTAATAGAATGGTTTTCAAGTAGTCTTACAAAAATACTTTCAAAATGATCAATTGCAGGACTGTTCCTTTTATGAGTTTACTTACTTTTAAATGCAAGATCTACAACACATCCAACTGCCATCCTCGCTGCAGGTGCTGTGTGGAGTTCGTTCCAGGTTGTGTCTGAATCTACGCCCACACCACCACACGACAATCTTACAAAGCTTTTGATTGGAAGTTGTGATAATTTATTCATATCTAGCTTTTGCCTGTTTAAAGGGTTTGTTCCTACGAAGAAAATAAAAACAGTAACTATTAGAAGCCTGAATAAACCCTCTTATTAGGTGTTATGTTATTTTATTAACACATTTACATCTCCAGATATGTAAAAAGTACAACTTCAACAGCTTTAATCAAGTGTGGACAAAACTATATTATAACCCTAGAAAATTGTTGATAATTATTGCCTTGCTAAGTAAATCTAACATTAAAAAAAATAATCAACTAAGACATGAGTTCAACAAGAAGAGCTGTTACAAATGTTAAACAGTAAAAAAATATAAAACACTAAATTAAAAAATGCATGTAAACTTGATATATTAACTCATGGTACCTGTATCTTTCCGTTGTACATAAATATCTGGAAAATATACATGTTGAGAAAATTAAATAATCCATCATTAACTAGTTTTATACACAGAATTGTCATGTTGTGTTACCATTATTGTTTAACTCTGTTACATATAGGAAATAAATCTAATTAAATTAAACTTCTGGAATAATCTTAATTCCTTTTTTCATGTTACAAACTTTGATACAAATTATTTACAAAAACCTTGGTTTTCTGTTAAACTTGAAGGCTATTCAGTTTCCATTATTTTTTAAAGTAACTTTCTATTATTAAATAATTTAAACTATAATAAATTGATGCATAATTTCTAACATTATCTTCAGTAAAATCATCAGAATTTTATAAAATTAAAGTGATAAATACAAGGTTTGCTTGCAAATAATATACAAACATTTCTAAGTACATTCACTGCTTTTTAAACTCTTATTATTGTTACAGCAATAAAAAGCACCTAAAGTCTTGAATATAGTAATAAATAAACTGGATTTAGGCACAAGACAACATACAATTAGTTAATTTATTTCAACATTTCCATCCTTCAGTCTAAAGAATAAAACATATAACAACATATAAATAGCACATATTTGTCAAATACATAAGCTTTTAATGTTTATATGAAACACCTACCTATTCATTCTTCTAATAAATATTAAATCATTGTTTGTTTTCAATACATAAATATTGATTCATAAGAAGGCTCATAGTTATATACTATTACAATGAAGTAAAAACTTAATACGGTTGTACTCTTTTAGAGTTTGGATAAACACTATCCTTGCTTAATATTTCATATCCTGCTGGTAGACAATTAAAGCTATTTATGAAGATGAAGAGTTGCTTGAGGAGCTTGTGTAATGGGTCACAAACATACTTTATAGAGCTGGACAATAATATGAGGGAAATAAAAATTAAAAAAAAAAAAACAGAATCGATTTGAAAAAAAACAACCTGAAAATACATTTTTTACTTACTAAAAAGTAAAAAATAATTTTCCAATAGCGAAAACATAATTTATCATAAGCTTATTACCCACAAAATTTTTAAGTAGACACCGAATTTCATACTTGGATTCATATGTAACATTCTGCATCCAATCAACATGAACATTGTCTTTGAGTCAGAGTGAACGTGACAGATAAAGGGTTCTCACAAGATGTTGAAGCACTTTTGCATATAGATTACCAAATTAGGATATAAACACGGGTTATTCAATGATTTCTTCCAAAGAGTTATTTTATAGGTATAAGAAATTTATAATACAAAAGGTTTAGAGATATTAACTCTTATACTCATAAGCATCTACAGTAATCCCATTTCATGTAAATCATTCAAAAGAAGGTTGAATTGAACACTAATATCAAACAAATGAAAGTTTTGTTTCGTGAGAAGACTATGGTTCGTTATAATTAATCATGAAAAATCAAGCAATCAAAAAGTCAATTGTTTCAGAAATGTTTGGAATATATTTGATGGGTTTGCAAATACAAGTCATGGTTGTGGCACAGAATTCAAAACTCTCTGGCTAATTAGCTTATGATAAATTAAGTTTTTGTTACTGAAAAATTAGTTTTCACTTCAAGCAAGTGAAAAATTATATATTCGGGTTGTTTTTTTAATGTTATTTCTTAATTTTTAGAGATATGATCTTTAATTTCTATCTACATTATAGTTGAATTTCATTTCAAGCCGTTGATTATGCTTGCAAAATTGCCAATATTTATCCATAGAAATTTCCGTTGTGCATAACCCTCTAATCATATTGCTTAGTCGTTCAAATAATTGACACACTCTTGAACAATAAGATGAGCATCAGTTCGTCAGACGAATAGATTGAGTAATTTAAGTTTGAAATTCGATTGATGAAATTTTCTAAAATCCTACATATTATTTTGAATTTTGCAATTATTTTTCTGTTTAATCACATCTGTTTAAAAACATGTTATTAATCATATAATGCAAAATCTCAGGCAAGCATACAATTATATTTTTAATAATTATTAGGGAAAAAATTTGTGTGCACATAAAATACTAATAAAAAAATAAAGTGAAAATTGATAGAAAAGATATATTTATTGAATTTATGTCTTGATATTTAGTGAAGTAATGAAGTTTTCACGTGAGAATTTGAGAATATCTTGCTTATGACAAATGAAATAAATTGTGTTTCAAGTGTATTTTGGCTTATCTTATTCAAGTTATAAATCAATATGGATAGACCATCGAAAAAAGCCGCTTTCATGAGCAAAATTCATTCATTAATATCCGATGATGCTTGTTCTAAGCAGTTTTATCAAGCAAGAAATTTAAAAAATCTTTTACTTGTTTGTATTATCTTGACAAAAAACCACTACTTACTGACGTGTTTCGCGCTAGGTCAGCACATTTTTCAATGCTGTGCATTACTGACAAGACTGTTGCTCAGGTGTGTTGTGTTGGTGTGAGTCTGTGGTGTGTTATTGTCTCACAGACTCGCACCAACACAACACCTTAGTAACAGTCTTGTCAGTAATTCACAGCATTGAAAAATGTGCTGACCTAGCGCAAAACGGGTCTGCTGAATAAATCAGTAAGTAGTTTTTTTTTTGCCAAGATAATACAAACAAGTGTAATTTCTATAAAAACCTCAAGATATACAACACAAAAACTGCAAAAATATCTATTCATTTTATACTTATTTTTTTCAATGTTATTTTTATATGTGGTAGAATGCTACATAAAATAAATGCTGTGCTTGTTAATTTGCTTATTAACTATATTATAGTTCATAATCTTTATTAAAAAAAATTCACACCAAACATTTTTTAAAATTTAAAATTTTGTTTTATTGTCTCCAAATCAGATGGATTGGGATGCAATGAGACCACCGGAAGGGTTTCCCTTTCATATGCAAGTAAAATTACTTTGACCAGTTAAATAATACTGAAATTATCGTAGAACAAACATTAAAAATACATACAGATCAAATTTAGAACCTCCTCCTTTTTTGAAGTAAGTTACAAAGAGTTATAAATAAGCTGATCTAATATTTAAAGTTTTAAATAATTTTATAACAAGAATACAAGGTTTGTACTAATAAAAACCTATCTGTTCTGACACTCTTAAGAGATGTCAAGATGCCTGTAAATAGACATCAGATTATGAAATCTCACATTAGTAGTGAAGAATATTCTGGCCTGTGCAGATTTGTCTAGTAGATAAGCTAACACAATAATTGCTCAATTAATCTATAAAATACATCACAGATATTTTTCTTATACTTGCAACAGATATAATAAACTTACCGAAAAGTAATGTATGAGGTTCACTATGGCACACTTGTAATTCTTCAAGAGTTGCTTTTCTCGACCTTATTCTATCACATCTCTGCACTAGACCTGTTTCTCCTAGCCTCGCCCAAACACTCTGAAGCCTTCCTCCATGTTCCAGGTGTAATGAATTATCACCACAAACACAAGCATGTTTCAACATTAAACTGTCAAATGCCAGACCAGTTGTCATTCTGTGTGGACTCCTGTTTTATAAACAAAAGATATAGTGTGTGACACCAGTATACAAAATAAACTATTAAAAAATGTACTACAGAAAAATAATACTAGGTGCCAGATACAAATAAATACATGTTAACTTACCCTGCAGGAGGGTTGCTAGTTGGTGCGGTGTTTTCAGGGCCTAATGCTACCAAAGGGCTTGATAGTGCTCTAGATAGTGGACGAGCTACATGCGATGTTCTTGGACTAAAAGCCGAACCTGAAAATGATTAAAAAGTTATTACTAAATATAAATAATAATTAGAGAAATGTCTATGTTATTTGGAATTATGTGTTTTTTCAAGTAATACAAAAGAAGCTGCATGATGTAGTCATCTTGAATTCACTGATTAAACTAATTTATAAAATACTTAACTGTGAATACGTAATTGCTTACGCGTTTCAAAACATTTGTTCCTATTACGAAGCTAACCCTCTACTAGCCACATCGGTTAGGTGTAAAGGCTCTCATGGGAATGGATTTATGACTGTGGAATGGGGTGAGTTGTTTTGGTTGTGTGTCATATAATAGAAAAGGTTGTTGGCTTCAAAGAAAACATATTAAATGACCACACACACTTTGAAGCCAACAGCCTTTTCTATTATATGACAACCAAAACAACGCACCCCGTTCCACAGTCATAAATCCATTTCCGTTACAGCCTTTACACCTAACCGATGCCGCCAGTAGAGGGTTAGCTTCGTCGGAACGAATGTTTTGAAAGGAGTCAGCAAGTAAGTAATTACGTATTCACTTAGTTAAGTATTTTTAAATTAGTTTAATACAAAAGGTTTACATAATTTATATACTTAAAATGTAAGTATAGGAAAATTAAAAATATATTTGTTCAATTTTAAAGAATATGTTATGAGTGTGCATTGTTGTTACATGTCCTATCTGTTCTAAAACCGTTAACATCTTTATTGGAACTTTATGGATCTTTACGTCTTTGAAATATTTTGTTGAATTTTTAAATTACGCTAAACTCCAAATAAAATATTTTTTTAAGGCCCCATTATGACTTCCTTACTACACAAAATTGATTTCCAATAGAACCTTCAAACATGGCTATTTTCATTTTTAATGCCTATTCATTCTAGTTAGATTTTATATTTTCCAACATTGTTATTAGCCCCAATCCACTATAGTTATTGGTTTCCAGTTTGTTTATTAATTTCTAGATCTCTTCAAGGGTTTTTATTTTACAATTTAAAAAAGTTAATTCCCATAGATTAACTGTTTATTTCATTGTTTAACTATGTGAATTTAAGTTGAAAAACATAATTTTATTTTTACACGAGCTAGATCAAGTTATTAATCCTCACCATAAATAAAGCACCATAAATAGGCTAAATTATTGTTAGTAAATATGGAGTGACAGACCTTCACTGACTTGCAGTGTATGCCTCATCATTAAATCACGCTGTTGTTGTAAGAAACTCTCCCTCTCTCTCTGTTGTCGACACATCTCGCTTTCTTCTTTGTCTACTTTCTTATCTTTTTCTGTTAAGTCTATCACCTGAAAGTAGAAAATTGTTGTTATAAACAAAACTGACTTTCACTTTCCCTTAAGCAAAATTTATCATTTTCTGTAACTGCAAACACATTACTAAAATACAAGTTAAAAATCACAAATAGACTTTCCTCATTCTTTACATGTATCTATGGAGAACGTGTGCATCAAATTTAATTTTGTTAAAACAAATAGGTTATTTTGATTCAGGCAATAAAAAGTAACTGTAACTAATTGATTTTCCTATATGAAACTAACAAAGTTTAAAGAATTATCTATAAATAATTTTTGTTTATAAAATGTAAATTATTTTTTTTCCCATATAACATAGTGGCATGAGTTTTACTACCAAGTGAATTTTAAAAACTTGGAGCAACTAATTTTAACCTTACTGGATTTTCTTTTCAGTTAAACCTAATTAGAACATTTAAAAATTTGCATGTTGTTAGTAAAAATATTCTTTCTAAAAAAAGTCTGGTTTTTCTGAAGTGGCTCTGATCAGAACAATTCCACAGGACAAATACCGAGAAATAGAGTAATATATAATTTACCTCTGTCAAATCTTCCGCTTCAGGAGTTTCTTCAAGCTGACTTCCGCTCAATGACTGAGCTCTACTGCCCACTCTAGTCAGCACTGTCTGTCTGATTTGCTACCAATACAAACAAATTCATTAGTTTAAAATAGTAAAAGAGATTACAAACAGTTTGAAAATTCTTCTTTTCATAATTTAAATATTTCAATTCAAATATTCTCAATTTAAATATTTATAAAGTATATATTTATAGCAAACCAGTGAGTATTAATTTTTGTCAGCTGGAGTTTTAAATTACTTCTATCCAAATCCAGATCATAATATTAAAGCTCTTAATATTAACCCTTAGCTCGCGGGACATATAAAGGGCAAGTAACAGATTACGTGCTATTAGATAAAAAAAACTTGTTTGCAAAATGTTCAAAGTTCTATTTGATTCTAAGTTCCTAAAGATGTATTTGAACAAACAAAATTATAAAGTAGTAATTTTTATATTTTTACACTAGGTAATTCAAGATATCAATAAATCCATTTAAAATAAAATTAAAGTAACTAAAATTATTATTCACCAAATCATAAACCATAAACTATTCTTACAGTACAAACAAAAGTCACTCACGTAAACAGTAAACAACTATAGCAATCTCAATGCCAACACAAAATACGACAATTGGCAGACGCTGCGTCCTGCCGAGAATACCCGTCATACGCGCACGCATTGCGCCTGGTGGCTAAAATAACAGAATGTGGATCGGTAGCACGTGGCCAAGAACAATAAACGTAGCAGAGGAGTTTATTTACACCAAACAAACATTGTCACACATTATAATGGACCTTAAACAAACAACTATGACTTCCATAAACAAAATATTGTAAATACGTGATTTCTCGTAATATGCACTAGCGGAGATTTCAGCCTTACGAGAAATCACGTAATACGCGCGCAAAGGGTTAATAATAGTAAAAGTTTATTAGAACAAAATAAGTGTCTTTAGTTTTTGGCTTCTTACCTGCTTAAGAAGATTATGTGCAGACATTTGTTGTTGTTGGTGATAATCTTCATAATGAGATATCAAGCCAGGGATTGTATTTGTGGTCAACATTGGGTGACCAAGGGGTAGAGGGGCTGACTGAGTACGGCCCAGAGGACGGTGGCCTTGCTTGTTAAGACGTGCATGTGCCACCTGTAAAAAAACATTCTAAATAATTTTAAACACTATACTCTAAAAGTAAGAAATAGTACAGTACATCCATACGCCTTTGTAAAGTATGGAAGATAAATTATATGTAGTGACATCTAGCTAGTATTCAGAAATTGATTGAGTACAATGACTGGTTTTCAGAAGGAAGGAGATATACTCCCTACTATTGTCATAGAGGGTGTTAAGTGTAGAAGAAACCTTTATAAATGTAACCAGAGAAATACATGAGGACATATACTACATATTTATATGTTCTAATAAACCCCAGAAATTTAGATTTTTTTAAAATCAATACTGAATATTTTAAGCAATTTCAACTGACCTGAGTATCAGTTATTGGAGTGCCTGGATATATTGTAGGCAAACAAGGTCTGCCTTGCTCCAAAGAAGACATCTGCTTTTGAATGTAACTAGCAGTGCTGTATTCACCACTATCAATGCCTGGTAGAGTGGGGTAGAATGGCAATGTACCAGGTAACATTTGTCCAGTAAGGGGCATCCCTAATCTGGCAGTAAAGGCTGCTCTGACTTCAGCCTCAGAGACTGGCGCCAATTTACTCTCCTAGTCAAAAATAAAGTAACATTATTTAAACAGTACTGTATGCATACATTATTGCACATACAGATACAAACTTTTAGGTTAGTTCTAGTATGGATTAAAGATTTACTGGTCGGATAGGAGAATGATAGAGTTTATTCATAGGTTAAGTAATATCCCTAGGGTGTGTCTGTTTTTTATATAAAAAAAAGGAAGAAGTATATGGAAACAGGCATGCTAAAAAAACATATAACAAAAATATGACTGTAATTCTAGTGTATTTATGTATGTATATAAATAAACAAAAATATATGTATATGTAAAGATTCTAGTTAGAGATTTATTTGACTAGATAGGAGACACATTGATAGAATTACCCTGGTATCCATCCAGACAAGATATTAAAACAACACTCATGAACAGTACACACTAAAATAATGAAATATTTCCGACATACAGTGTCTTTTGTCGAGTGGAACTGAAGTGAGTCACAGATGTGTAAAGAAGTGCATATATTCAAATGTCATAAATGCACAGATATTAAAATATATTAATCACTTAAACAATAGTTCATGACTATCCGAACTTTGAATTTAGTAAATTTGTTAAAACTTACTGAGACAGAACGTTTTCGATCGCTATGTGCCGATCATCATCAGTGTCTTCTGCTTGGAGATGTTGGGTCAGGCGGTGACGGTTTTAAAGGTAGGTTTTCGATAGTATTGAAGAGTATGTGTTATTTGTATTGTGTTTGTTCGTTTAATATGTTTGTACTTTGTGTTTTTGTGTGGGCACACAAAGTGTGAATCAAAATGCAGGGCTGGCATCTGTCCAAGGTTAAGGAAAATCATGTCAAACTATCACTGTTGATAAGATAATATAGCCAGTAGTCTCCAAATAAATATCTTTCAACAAAACAAAAATAGCCTTCCTGTACCAACATAAATGTATCTAATTCCTTCAACAAGTATCATCAGATAAACAATAGTCACCCATTGTAGGTAGTATAACAGACCTCACATAAACAGAGGCAGTACCAATGACAATGAGCCTGAGAGAGTGTATTTATTTATTGACAGGACATCATTAAAAATACAACGGATTTTTGTTTATCACGGGATCAATTTGGGTAAATTACAGTAACATACACGTTATTATTCACAAGGATTTCAATAATGTTTTGTCTTAAGGCCACAAGATTAATGACTTCAAAAGGACCACAAATTAGTATATTAAATTAACAACCATTAAATTAATCGCTTTAACAATAGTTTATGCAAACAATAGTTTAACAAACGTTAAATAATTATCCTTGATTTGTTAAAACAAGCAGTTTTATTATTGTAAACAATTTCATACCGACAAAAAGATAAATTACAGTAAAATATGTTTATCGGTTACTGAGCATTGTGACTGCAAATAAGTAAGAACTCTAGCAGCAAAGGCTACATGAAAGAAAGAGATTGTTGGTAAAGGCTGAAGGGTGAGCTCAGCTACTGTCAAAGGTTCATTGCTTCCATGTTGTGCTCCACTTGTTGAAGCTATATTACCAGTCATTTTCGATTGTGCACAATTTTTTCCTTAGTGGGACTTGATATTTACAAGGTTATGTAACTGACAGTGTCTTACTTGTATTTGTGTGATAGAATTAATGTTGTTTGTTTATATTAATATTTGATTGAGATTTGGCTGAATCAAATGTTGACAATAATTTAGAACATCAAATGATAGCTTATTGTATTATTCTGTGAGAGTAGTGAAAACAATTACTATTACAAAGAGAGGGATTCAGATCCAATATGAACCCATAATATTGCTGGTTCGAAAAGTATCGCATTTACTGTCTACAAGGGACTTCTTTAACCAATTCCAACTGAGGGAAAACAAATTGATTGGTATGCTGATGATGCAACTGATTTTTGCTCTCATTTTCAGGTTGTAAAATTGGGTAATTTTATATTTGCTATTAATTTTACAAGTTTTCTTCTTAGTGTAATCTTTTATATAGCTTTTTTCCTGTAAGTAAGCAAGTTGTTTTGGTAAGTTGTAATGTAAGAATCCTGTAAGTAAGCAAGTTGTTTTGGTAAGTTGTAATGTAAGAATCCTGTAAGTAAGCAAGTTGTTTTGGTAAGTTGTAATGTAAGAATCCTGTAAGTAAGCAAGTTGTTTTGGTAAGTTGTAATGTAAGAATCCTGTAAGTAAGCAAGTTGTTTTGGTAAGTTGTAATGTAAGAATCCTGTAAGTAAGCAAGTTGTTTTGGTAAGTTGTAATGTAAGAATCCTGTAAGTAAGCAAGTTGTTTTGGTAAGTTGTAATGTAAGAATCCTGTAAGTAAGCAAGTTGTTTTGGTAAGTTGTAATGTAAGAATCCTGTAAGTAAGCAAGTTGTTTTGGTAAGTTGTAATGTAAGAATCCTGTAAGTAAGCAAGTTGTTTTGGTAAGTTGTAATGTAAGAATCCTGTAAGTAAGCAAGTTGTTTTGGTAAGTTGTAATGTAAGAATCCTGTAAGTAAGCAAGTTGTTTTGGTAAGTTGTAATGTAAGAATCCTGTAAGTAAGCAAGTTGTTTTGGTAAGTTGTAATGTAAGAATCCTGTAAGTAAGCAAGTTGTTTTGGTAAGTTGTAATGTAAGAATCCTGTAAGTAAGCAAGTTGTTTTGGTAAGTTGTAATGTAAGAATCCTGTAAGTAAGCAAGTTGTTTTGGTAAGTTGTAATGTAAGAATCCTGTAAGTAAGCAAGTTGTTTTGGTAAGTTGTAATGTAAGAATCCTGTAAGTAAGCAAGTTGTTTTGGTAAGTTGTAATGTAAGAATCCTGTAAGTAAGCAAGTTGTTTTGGTAAGTTGTAATGTAAGAATCCTGTAAGTAAGCAAGTTGTTTTGGTAAGTTGTAATGTAAGAATCCTGTAAGTAAGCAAGTTGTTTTGGTAAGTTGTAATGTAAGAATCCTGTAAGTAAGCAAGTTGTTTTGGTAAGTTGTAATGTAAGAATCCTGTAAGTAAGCAAGTTGTTTTGGTAAGTTGTAATGTAAGAATCCTGTAAGTAAGCAAGTTGTTTTGGTAAGTTGTAATGTAAGAATCCTGTAAGTAAGCAAGTTGTTTTGGTAAGTTGTAATGTAAGAATCCTGTAAGTAAGCAAGTTGTTTTGGTAAGTTGTAATGTAAGAATCCTGTAAGTAAGCAAGTTGTTTTGGTAAGTTGTAATGTAAGAATCCTGTAAGTAAGCAAGTTGTTTTGGTAAGTTGTAATGTAAGAATCCTGTAAGTAAGCAAGTTGTTTTGGTAAGTTGTAATGTAAGAATCCTGTAAGTAAGCAAGTTGTTTTGGTAAGTTGTAATGTAAGAATCCTGTAAGTAAGCAAGTTGTTTTGGTAAGTTGTAATGTAAGAATCCTGTAAGTAAGCAAGTTGTTTTGGTAAGTTGTAATGTAAGAATCCTGTAAGTAAGCAAGTTGTTTTGGTAAGTTGTAATGTAAGAATCCTGTAAGTAAGCAAGTTGTTTTGGTAAGTTGTAATGTAAGAATCCTGTAAGTAAGCAAGTTGTTTTGGTAAGTTGTAATGTAAGAATCCTGTAAGTAAGCAAGTTGTTTTGGTGAGTTGTAATGTAAGAATCCTGTAAGTAATCAAGTTGTTTTGGTAAGTTGTAATGTAAGAATCCTGTAAGTAAGCAAGTTGTTTTGGTAAGTTGTAATGTAAGAATCCTGTAAGTAAGTAAGTTGTTTTGATAAGTTGTAATGTAAGAATCCTGTAAGTAAGCAAGTTGTTTTGGTAAGTTGTAATGTAAGAATCCTGTAAGTAAGCAAGTTGTTTTGGTAAGTTGTAATGTAAGAATCCTGTAAGTAAGCAAGTTGTTTTGGTGAGTTGTAATGTAAGAATCCTGTAAGTAAGCAAGTTGTTTTGGTGAGTTGTAATGTAAGAATCCTGTAAGTAAGCAAGTTATTTTGGTAAGTTGTAATGTAAGAATCCTGTAAGTAAGCAAGTTGTTTTGGTAAGTTGTAATGTAAGAATCCTGTAAGTAAGCAAGTTGTTTTGGTGAGTTGTAATGTAAGAATCCTGTTAGTAAGCAAGTTGTTTTGGTGAGTTGTAATGTAAGAATCCTGTAAGTAAGCAAGTTGTTTTGGTAAGTTGTAATGTAAGAATCCTGTAAGTAAGCAAGTTGTTTTGGTAAGTTGTAATGTAAGAATCCTGTAAGTAAGCAAGTTGTTTTGGTGAGTTGTAATGTAAGAATCCTGTAAGTAAGCAAGTTGTTTTGGTGAGTTGTAATGTAAGAATCCTGTAAGTAAGCAAGTTATTTTGGTAAGTTGTAATGTAAGAATCCTGTAAGTAAGCAAGTTGTTTTGGTAAGTTGTAATGTAAGAATCCTGTAAGTAAGCAAGTTGTTTTGGTGAGTTGTAATGTAAGAATCCTGTAAGTAAGCAAGTTGTTTTGGTAAGTTGTAATGTAAGAATCCTGTAAGTAAGCAAGTTGTTTTGGTAAGTTGTAATGTAAGAATCCTGTAAGTAAGCAAGTTGTTTTGGTAAGTTGTAATGTAAGAATCCTGTAAGTAAGACATCTTTTTCTTTAGTATATTATTGTGAGTGGCAGTAATTTACTTATTTTGTTCATGTTTTTCTTAGACTTATAGGAACTAACTAAGTATGTAACCATTCAAGAGTGAGATTACCAAGATATATCAACCTTTTTAAATTGAGCTAAATAAAGAGTTGAACATTTCTGTTTCCAACATCACTTCTAATTCAGAATTAGATAACCAACTGAATTTCATTTCGAGATAATATGAATTTCCTAAGATATTTAGAAGTTTTCTTGAGCAGTTATTAAAACATGGACTTACATAAATTCAATTGCATTTAGAGAAATGATTACCTAATTCTACTGATTAATGAATACTTACAGAAGCAGATGATGTAGGAGGTCGTCCCAAGGAGATGTTAGGCATAGAGGGAGATGTATACAGTCCTGATAAATCTGTCATACTGCCTGGACTAGTGGACAGTTGTCCATAAGGTTGTTCCCCTTCCTAAAATTATATGAAATGCAACATAATTATATTAGTTGGAAACTGAATTGGGTGAAATAAAACAGAAACTAAAGTGGAAATAACTCAGCTAGGAACATAATGCTTACAATAAACATTAATATAAAATGCACTCAACTCAAAATCTACTATCTAAAATATTTAAAACATTTAAAAAACATATATTGTATAAAATTTTGAAAAGCTATTTGGTACATGAACAAATTTAGTTTAAAGGAATTATGTGGTAAAAATATTTTTTTGAGTAGAATGAGAAATTAATATCCTTGCGAGTTAAATAACTATTGTAGAAACAAGTTAACCTACAACAATCACAGTTTTAGAAAAAGGCTTGAGAAAATTGATAAAAAGTTAACTCTATTTATAGTGTTGAAGCATCACACTTGTTTGATATTTAAATAATAAATATCAAATAAATAACATATATTAGCATAAATCTTGCTTTAAATCTTTTAAGACATGAAAAATGTTTGCTCTTAATGTCTTGTTTTTTTTGTGTGCAATATAAATTTAAAAATATACAGCTCATTTTATTTTGACACTGAGCCCAACTGTTCATAGCAGAGAGATATAGAAAAATCAATAGTCAATAAGTGCCCTATATTGAGGGGAAGTGATGCCCTTACTACTCATATGTGGTGATTGAAAGAGGATTCATTCAAATTGTCAATAACCTTAACAGTATGTAAGTAAGTTATGAAATATAAAGTGCATATTTTAATAGCATCAGTACTCGCCTCTTGTATTGGGGTGTTATGTCCTCCAGGAGGTGACATCTGAGATACTGGAGGTGAGTTTGGTCCTGAATCTGGATTACTGCCTGCTGATTCCACTGGAATATAACACTTTATAAAACAAATGGAAATAGTGTTTTAAAAAAATTAATTTAAAATATTTCAACTTTATATCTGCAGGCTTACATTTCTTGCGTTCTAAATTTATAAAAAAAATAATAATATCTACTAACAAGACATGAACTCTATTCTCCACCTTTATACTTCTATCTACAGATTTTGATTGATGCCGTTATTAAAACTAACAGTCATACTAAATGATGTAAAAGGTTCAGTTATACAAAATAAAAGTAAATATCATTTTATATTCTATTTATTAGGAATATACTGTGGTTGAATTTAATAATAAATACACAAAAACCTTCTTAACCACAAACTTTCTTTACATATACTTTCTTTACAATAAGGGTAAAATAAAGAAAGTTTGTGGTTAAGAGGTTTTTGTGTATTTATTATCATTTTATATTTTCAATGTGTATTTTAGGTTTTCATACCTAAAAAGTATAGTAAACCATTTCAAAGATGCTAAATTACAAAAACATATATTTTGAAAACTACTTTGAGTTGAGTTTAACCCATTGCTGTTTAAGGACTAGTGTCAGCTAGTAGGAATTTTTCTTAGTAGCGTGTATAAAGACTAGCCAAGCTAGTGATGGATTTTGTCATTGTTTGATTGATTTGTTTGCTTTAAGAGAGTTTATTTCCTGATTTGTTACTCACAAAACTAGATGTTAATGCTTTATAAGGCATATTTATCGACTCTCTAAACTTACAGCAAGAATAAAGAGAGATATTTAAGGCCCATTAACTTTATATCACACATCTAAACTTAGCAGAATACTTCAACAGTATTTATGTCAACTGGAGTAAGAAGTTCAGTATAGCTTATACTCGGTGGAGTCAGTAGCTATAGCATAAAAATATATGTGAATATTTTTTTTTTTTGTAATTAGTGGATTCTTGTATAAAATGAACAATAAGTGGAAGCCTAAAATATAAAGCAAACTTTAAACCATAAGTAACTTTTAATTTGTTTTTACTAATTATGGTTACACATAATAATCAATTAACAAATAGTAAACTAACTAAGGTACAAAATAACAATTAAAAAAGTTACAACTGTATAAAAAAATATAATATTTAGTGCTTATAAGTAAAAATATTTTTGTAGCGAAATAACTCAATTGACGCGAGGAATTCGTACTTGGTAATGTCCGCAAAGGGAACGGGATCAAACAGATTTCATCTCGGTTATGGTTCATTGCATAAGTGACATACTGACAAATTATTATTTTTTTTATAAATGGTATTTTAAGATATCTTTTTAATAACTGAACAGGTGTTTTTTAATCTCATAAAGTAAACTTCATAATTACAAAGTCTTGAGTAATACTTTCTGTCACAGGTAATACCTGTTCCATCAGAGAATGACTTGCACCCTTGTCAGCATAGAGACTGTATTATTATTATTGAACTTTATTTTTGTTTACTGACAAACGCACATTTAATATTTTATAAATACTCATTACAAATCATAATCAATTCTATTTTTAAATGGCTAACACCCAGCAATTTTTGTTCAGACAAGTAGCTGACTGCTGTTCAACCCATTGAGAATTATATTATTCACAACGCGAGCAATCGACCGGCAAGAGTTAATTTTCAATGATCACTGCAACTGAATTGTGCGTCAGCTAAAACAACAATTGCTTATCTGAAGCGTAGAGACAAGATACTAACAAGGGTCAACCAGATTGAACATTAAAAAAAAAGAAGAAACTAGTTTCTTGAACTGACAAAAATTGATCTAGAAAAACTAACGTCCGTATGCCTGCTAAGGACATTTTGCAGGAATAAAATAGTTTAGGCGGGAGGCAATTAGTTAGATATTTCCTGATGTTTTTGTCATATTTTAATTGGAATAGTTGGCCAGATTAATTACCATAATACAACCTAGGTTTATTTTTTAGTAAATTTCTAGTAAAAATTTACTAAGCCAAGAGGAAGGAATAAAACATTTATTATGTATCCCTGACAAAAACTATATTTAAAAAACAATCTTCACATTATAAAACTTAAGGTATGGAGTTTTAAAAGTAAATTTCTTATTTCTTAAAAACTAAAACTGCTTCATGTAAAGTATTACTTCAACAAAATCTTTATCGTAATAATATCAAAGATGTTTAATGTTTCTACCTCTTACTTAGTCACATCCTTTATGTATTCGTGTATATCCTAATGTTCATGATCCCCTTGACTTTCAATTTTAATTCTGGGCTCCATACATCGAACCTTTTTTATGATAGTGTTTTCTATTGGACTTATTTCTGTTTTGACTCGGTATCATCCTATAATATTTAAACTTTGCCACAAGAAAAGACCTGGTATATATTATTTGAGATTATTTGACCTGGTAATATTTGAGATTATTATTAATTGATTGAAACTTAAATTCATTATTCAGTTGAAATTTAATTTTATGTGATTTGAGAACTCTAATGGTTACAAACTGTTTTCAAGCCAATATACAGTAGAGTCTCAAAATTCCGTGTCCAGATTTTATGAGCTTCTGTAAAATTTGAGCTTATTTATATTTGAGCCTCTATTTTATCTATTTGAAAGAAAATGATAATTCGGGCTTCCAATAATAGTTTATATCAATAAGGAAGGTATGCAAAAGGAAATGAGTCGGGCTTCAGAGAAATGTTCATATAAATTTCTATAAACATCTAATTTTTTCTAATGCTCATGAACGTATTTCCGTGTAATCTAAGTTTTCGGTAATCCGAGAGGGTCTTGGTCCCATCTACCTCGAATTATCGAGACTCTACTGTGTTAAAAAAAATATATATATATATATATATATACAGTTAAGAAAACCATTCCAGATTGTCATGTAATCACAAAAGAAGTTGTCTTCTTGTAGCATGTAATTAATCCTCATATTACTTTTTTTCCTATTTAAATATACTGCCTTTCAAACATCATAGAGGAGAAAAATTTATGCTTACTTTCAATAATGTATGAAAATACCACACACAAGTTTTTTTTACATTAAAACAGTTTTAACTGCTTTGAATGATAAATATACCAACATATTAGTAATGATCTGCTACTTACAAATAAAAAATGACTTACTAGTGAGACGGCTTTCTCTTCTCACACACACTTTGAAATGTTTTTACCTATATCAGATTTTTTCAAAAAAGAATTGTAAAATTTTTTTATGAATGATTTAAAAATCTATCTTTAAAAACTATGAAGTGTATCTTTTACAGTGATATTATAGATATTCAAATTTAATAAGTAAATCTGGACTTTACAACAAAAAAAACCGAAGAAGTTGATAGCATTATTTCATACACGTTTCAAGAAATGCAACTTTACACCAGAGTTAGGTCATTTTTTTCCTTTTATTGTTAATAAATTAAAGTTTATAAATATTTTGTCCACACTAAATTCAAATAATGACCAATTAAATTCATATGTAGACATTAAAAAAAAATGTAAATTGCAAAAAATTATATTTTAATATTAGTATCTCAACAAAAAGCAATTAGTTCAAACAAAATATAGCGTGCAATAATTTTAAAAAACATGCGTACTTGCAAGTTGTGATTTCCTTCGGAGGTGTCGGTCCTTTCGTCTGGCCAATGGGTTAGCTCTTCTTTCAATGACTCGCTGCTTCAGTCGTACTTTCAGCAAGTTCGGCTCCGAGGCTATAAATGTGGGAAATGAGGTTAGGTCAGGTTTTCAGGTTCGAGTAAATGTTTTACATTATTTTGATGTGCATGTTATTTTGAGTTGAATTTGGTAAACATTTAATGATATCAAAATAGGTTTGACATGGTAAATTTAGAGAATTAATAAGGAAAAATATGTTAAAATAAAATGTATAGTTAGTTAATTGGTTTTATGTTTAAAGATTTAATAAATAATAAAAAAAATTCAATATGTAATATTTAATTCAAAACGTTATTTACAAAAAATGTTAAAAGGTTACAGGGAAATGTAAGAGAAATTGGCAGGGAAAGAAAAAAATGAAGAATTGTTAGTGTTAGTTGTAAAGAAAACGTTGCATCTACTAAAACTACTAAAGTAACATCTTTAAAAAGCTTTAAAGATATACACATCTAGCCTACAACACAGCTGTTATATCTTATTGATACATTTTGAAGGGTGATTTAATAATGAATTTAATTCTTGTTTAGTCAATAAATCCAAAAACAGTTTTTACATAAAGTCTGCAACAAATATTTTTTTAAAAATATTTCTAAGTAAGTGATGCCACAGAAAATAATCATAAAAAAACTATAAAAGGATGCAGTAAATCTGAAAATTTTTAAACTTCTTAAACTAACGAGATAACAAATGAGATAAATATGGAGAAACCTAGCTAAGGAGCCAAGCGAAAATTACATAGTATTTTCCTGAGTTACTGTGCCAAAGATATTGGTGATTATATTGTTGGTAAACTTGTGTTTCTTTTATGCAATAATTAATACCAAACGACAACTTTAAGATATTCTTGGAAATTTCTTTACATAAAACACATGAAATGTTACAAATATAAAAGGAGATGAATGTTTTAAACATACAGTGTATGGATTGTTCTACAAAGATAATGATTCTTATAAAGCCAAACGTAAACATTTTGGATGTTGCCCATTTTGAACTATAAATTACTTTGTTTTACTTTTTATTTCCTAAGAAGCTGTAATAAACAATTTAAAAAATCTGTTGTCTTATAAAACTACTAATTTATAGAAAATCACTGTCTTATAAATTACTCCACAAATTTTCTTTGTACCACAATGTAATCCAAATCAATTTAGGTGATCATTAGATGAAGGTGAAATGAAAGACAAAAAGACAGGATATAACAGAAACAAACCAGGCCTTTGCATCCTATTGCATTAGGGTCTAAAAACACAGTCTTGTTTAGTAATTAGGACAGGAGGGAATCAAGTCCCTACGTTAATCTTATAAATTACACTTTTGCTATTACTTGCGACCAGACATTTGTTGTTAATTAACAACTTTTAGTTAACAAATGTCTGGTCGCAAGTAATAGCAAAAGAGTAATTTGTAATTTACAACCAGCTCGTCATGAACAGCAACAAGATTTCGATATTAATCTTATATTTGATAATTCTTCTTTATCTTACATTAATTGCAAACATTTTTCTTTCTATATAAACCAACTGATTGTCAAGACCTTGAAGAAAATCAGAGAATATGAAGATACCTTGATCTTTAATATTTATTGCTCATTGAAAGTAGACACAGCTGAAATTAAGAAGACAGAAATAATTTTGATATTATTTTGGATGAACGATGTATATTATTTTGTTTAAATATATAATCATGTATTTAAAAAAATATTGATCCAACAGGTACGCTAAAGCATAGTCACCACGTACATTACTTTTAGAGGTTGTTTTCTTATATTGGCTTTGTAGTAGTGTTTACATATTTATTTAATCACTGACCCAAACATATAGAGTGAAAAGAAATGTAATAACAGTACATAAAACTCATTCACCACCAGCATATGTTTTTGTTAACAAACTTGTTTCACCAGCACTTCATAATAGAGTTAATGTTTCGAGTTGAAGAAACATGTTGCCAAAACATGTTTGTTAAGAAAATCATATACTGTTATGAGTAGCGATTTTTATGTACTCATTTTAACTAGGTTACCTTTTATTTTACCTAGTAAACACAAAGTATTTATGGTTAAGTATGCTAAATAGTTAAAATTATTTTTCTACTGCTGTTAAATTGGCACATAATTTGTAACGGGATGAAATTTTTTTAAAAAAATGGACATAGAGAAATTTTAGAAGAGTTTTCAAATAAAATGTCCTACATGGAAAATGCATTTTGTATGTTTTAATTGGAACAATTCCAGATAGTAATACTATTAATTAGGAATATACTGTGGTTGAATTTAATAATAAATACACAAAAACCTCTTAACCACAAACTTTCTTTATTTTACCCTTATGTACATTTCAGTTACAAAGTAACCATCCTCAGAGGGATAACATACAAAGAGTGATTAACGCTAGAAAAATACCTTATTTATAATCTACAGAACTAGTCAGTCACTCCCACTCCGACCGCCGCAACCCCACCTGTTAAATTATATTAAATTTTGTGTTGGTTTTAATTTCAAAACAAAAAAAAAAAAAATTTACAATTCATTGTATTTTTAATTTATATTTTAGTAAATTGACGTAAGATATCTTGCTTTCACTCGATGGGCGTGGCTACGCCTTGTTTAACAGGTGGGGCTGCGACGGTCGGAGTAGGAGTGACTAGTTCTGTAGATTATAAATAAGGTATTTTTCTAACGTTAATCAGTCTTTGTATGTTATCCCTCTGAGGATGGTTACTTTGTAACTGAAATGTACATAAGGGTAAAATAAAGAAAGTTTGTGGTTAAGAGGTTTTTGTATACTTATTATCAGATAGTAATAATTAATAATTTTGAAATTATTAATTTTGTCTCAATTTTCAGAAAAAAGTTGAAAAATTTCACTCTTTATCACCTACTTCAAGGGTATTGCGATGTTAGTTGAACCTCGAGGTTATGATGTTATAAGATAGAATTAATTTATATTTTAACACCTTCAACCCTAGCCCCTTAGTTGGCACCCGTCTCTATCTGCCTGGAGGTTTTTAGGTAAAATATAAACAACTCCAGACTTATAATGAATACCATATTTACAACAAATTATACATTGTTGTAAAGGGAAGTAAACAAGTTTTCAGGAAAATATATAGCCTACATATGAATTGATTACTTACATATAGAGCTATGTTTCTTTGAAAAATGTACAAAAAAGTCAAACAAATAAAATAGCAACACTGTACATCACTGCACTTCACTCTACATATTTTACTTTGTAATGAAAACAAATATTACATGTTATATATCGTTTAAAGCTAAAATAAAATGTTATTTAGAAATATTTTTTATAAAATTTAGAAAACTCTGAAATCGGGTTTACAATGCCATTCCGTTCATCAATGAAAGATATGTCGATTGTACCTCGACCAAGATCGGTTTAACTGTCATTGTTACTGTCTAAAATCAACATATCTTGTATTGAATAGATTCCAAAAATGTCTTTAGCCATTAAATCTATAACGTAATACATCAAACAATAAAAATTAAATGTAATAATTAACTGAAAAATAAATTTAAAGTAAAGAACAAAACACTCGGAAGCCTGAACTACAAATTAAATAAACAAAATTACGATGGATAAGATTTAGAATAAACTACCACAAACTTGCAACGTAAAAAAACGCATTAATAAAACAATTATTATCTGACCAAACCAACATCTGTCAAACAAATGTCTGAAAGCTCTTGATTGCCACACTTAACCAAATATGTTTTTGTTCTTAAAATAACTCTGAATGGCTTAAAGGTAAAGACATGTAAGGTAGAATAATCAACATAAAAAACGATATCAACGAAGCAGAATATGCGGGCATTATGTAGCTGTGGAAATGAATACAGGAGCCCCGAGCTACACAAGGGCATAGGCAACTAGCGTTAACTAAGTGGCCCGATCTATACTCAGGCGTAGGTTTGAAAGTATTAATATATCTGTTTAATAATGTTGTATAAGAGTGTGGTCATTTCTTAACTATTACATAATAGAAGAGTGTATTTCTAAAATCAGTTTATGTGTCCAAGTCAATAACTAACATTAGTTTCAACCCATATTTACGCTTTACAATATTTAAAATACTTTCTCCTTGTATTCTTTCACCAACATATGTAAGTACAAAAATAATCAAAGTTAGTCCGAAACATTTTCAGAGAAAATCCGGATAACAGAATGGAAAATGATCACGACTAGTGCAACACAATATTAGGATTAAATTTATATTTCTTATCATATGAATGAATAAACCAAATATGTTAAACTCTTGAATTTTGTAGTCCATTACGTTCGGTGAAACTTAATCAATCACTTTAACATTAGTTTATGACTATCCAAATTTTAATTTTGTAAATTTGCAACAGTGAAAATATGTTACCTATCTCTATATCTTTCCTTTACTATAAAAAAAAGTCAGATCATTATTGGTGTGCATTTCATTTCAATGGCTTATTTTTCCGATGAGTCCAAGTTCACATACTTCCAACTACCTTCATTTCATGAGTATTCCTCTTTGAGGATAAATACATAGGCACTGGTAATTACATCATGCGAAGCAGATATTTAGTAGATAAACCTAACTTGTTGTGGCAGCCTGATTCAACTTGTTTGCAAAAGTTTATCTAAAAACAATTGTTTATAATTTGCTTGTTTGTATTTTTTATCAAACATTAGGATTTTGAACCAGCTGAAATGTAAATTAAATTATATTATTTTACTAAATGCTTAACTTTAATCTGTATCGGCATAACATTTAACAAATAAATTTTATTTATGCTAATTTCATGATAATTGAAGAATATTGTCCCTATCAGCATAAAGTAATTGAGATATTGTGTATTTAAAAATTTTGATGGCACCCATTACAAAATTATATTATCATGATTAAAAATGTACGTTTTATTTAGTTTAGAATTTATTTACTTCTATAGCGTATAGACTTTATATACTAGTTAAAATTTTTGTAAAATAAACTTACTACAGGTTAATTTATCTTGCATAATTAATATATTCAATATATATGAATATACATAATACAGCTTGAACATCTCTTAGAAAAATACATACAATAACATCAACCTACCAACTCACTTGCTTCAATTATTGTTATACACACAATGTTAGGTTAGGTTATTAACACGCCACAATGCAAACAAGGTGAACACACACTAATATATGTTTTGAGCCAACACATGCTTACCTGTTTTTCGTAACGGGAAGTCTTCTTCGTATTTACCCAATAACGGATTCAACCTGAATGTAGGAGGGACACAACTATTCATTTGTGGGTTGGAATCTCCTTGTGCAGATTGGACTACTGACCTGGAAACAATTTTTTTTTGAAAAATTTTTCATAACTTCTGAAATGTAATGATGTTACAAATGAACAGTAAACTCGGGTGTTTTTCGTAAGCGTTTGTAAAATGTCTGTATACCCATGCAATCAACTATAACCCAATTACATCAGTTCTTATCCAATTTAGTATAGTTATTTCTCTTTTTATATATATTAAATTTTGAGATACTTGGGGTTTACAGACACTTACAGTTAATAGAAACCATAAAGTAGTTGCATGGGTGAAGAGCTTTAAATACTATAGGAATATGTACTATTAAGTACTACTACTTGCATACACTATGACCACAAAATAAAAATAAAGAAATAAAATAAAGCCTTTTATAAAAAATACTATTTTCTTTATACCTTTTGGGAATCATTTAAGAAGGGAAAATTGGATTAAGAGAAGAAAAACAAAAGAGGATGGGTTCAAAGGGCATTAGAAGAAAGATATTATAAAACAACTAGATCCCATCTTCTTAAACAATTCATAAAAATTGGAAAGTAAGCAATAGAGGGGTTGGAGAAAAATTGAATTGGCATGAAAACCTGATGTTATAGGAAAAAAACCATAAATGATAAAATTTAAAATAGAAAAAATACAGTCACAATTTTTTTAACTATTTGGAAAACAAGAAAGAAGTAGCCATTAAGACTATTGTTAAGAAATAGTACTCCAAAGAGTTGAGTAATAATGATTACATAACAAGAATGGAGAACAAACCAGAAGAAAAATAATAGGCAGATATAGAACCAAAGCACTATATGATTACTGAGAATGCAGGATTACTGGGAGGTTATATGACTTATTTATATACCCCTTAACTGATAATGTTGGGGTTTATTCAAATATTCTTTGAGCTTAGCTTGTGAGATTATGTTAAAAACAAATAAAAACATACACAAAACTCACATAGTTGTAAGTTAGAGTTTGTAGTAGTAACACTCATTGATGATGATGACCAAATCATTGAAACGCGTATGAGTTAATAAATGATTAATTTGTGAGTTTTGTGTATATTCTTATTTGTTTTTTGTGGTTTATTGTTTGCTTTCTTTTGTACCCTCTAAATGTATGTTACTGAAATTTACAGAAACTGATTTCGTGGTAAATACAAATAAATACATATGGGTTGCAGCAAATAAATACATATGGATATTCAATGCAGATCTATTATAACATCTTGGATGCAAAAGAATACTCATGTCCCTGGCTTTGGCTATATGTATTTGTTGTTTATGTGTCGTAATATCTAACCTAAAATTGTTATTCTTTGCTGATTTGGTCATTTTTGACGAGGGTAATAGAAAGAGAATGTGATTTATTTGGATAACATTAGGCTACACAGTTGTTACATATTTTAATAGGGTTATTAATGCCACTAATTGTCATATAGACAGTAAGACAACAGCAACCAAAAGTAGGATGCAGGCTGGTAAATCAGTATCTACAAATAAAACAGATTGGGAGAAAGTAAAGTTCATTAAAGTGTCTCTGCTACAATAACTTTACATAATGATCATATAAAATGCTTCTTTGATTAATGTATATGTTTTAGTTATCTTTAAATTAAATCAAAATTAAATGCAACCTGTTTAAATTTTTCTACAATGTCTTAATTGCATTATGATGCCATAACATTTAAAATTTGCTAAGGCTGTATCAAATTAATCACTATACAGCCTAGTCATTTTATCATTAATAAACTATCTCAGACAATAATAGAATCTATGAGAAGCAACATCAATGGATATCATGTTCAAACAGGAATACTTTTATCAAAATCTGAAAAAAATAACAGCTGTAAATTCAAGACACAAATAATGCAATTACTTCAACTAGGTACAGCATACTTCATGTTGCACACCACTGATCACTCCCTCGAAATAATGTATCAAAAATATGACTGGATCAAATATTACAAGAAAACACTTCCTTCTATGACAGAGTCTGGAAGAGAATTTGAGGAGCCAACGTAACACAACATAAATTTATTGTGATGCCAAAAGGACTGATGTAAGTACTAACCCTCCAAGCATAGATATAGGCTACAAAATGACAGTGAGAAAGTTGTATTACTGGTAGTGCATGAGGTACAAATCTGTGAGGAGAGCACCGTATAGTTGTCACTGCATCACCATCCTTTGGGAGGGTTTTGAAAGTCCTTGGTAGTGAGTCTATGAATCTCAGTTCTCCACTGTGAACTGAACACATATGAATGCCATAGATCAGCGGTTCCCAACCTTTTTTATCGTGCGGCACACTAACTAAAATCCACATTTTGTCACGGCACACTAAATTAACTAATTTCTGGAACGAACTTCTATTAGAGACGTACCAACAACGATTGCTATTTTTGTTATTTTCCGATTATAAACATCAAGAAATAATTGTTAAATAATTTTAAACAACGAGTATTCGACAAGAAATAACAGGGGGATAATAATAATAATAATAATACATTTCAATACAACAAATGTATATATTTTAACTTTGACAAAAGATTTAGTCTTAGTGGGAGATTTGTGATTGGTGGTCCTTCATTATGTGTTCCTTTCTGGGTCGGATGGTTGACAAACAAACCCGCAAGTCGTCTTCCAAAGTTTTTAGTTGGGAACGATTTTTTGTCTTGATGGCGTTCATTGAGGAAAAAGCCGCTTCACAGAGGTATGAGGTCGAAAAGGGAAGTATTGCTTTCATGGCTTTCTTTGAAATCAAAGGGTACTCGTTTATGAGAGGAACCCAAAAGGATGAAATGTCTACATTTGTCTTTGTTTTCGTTAGTTTTGACTCCACCTCTGCTTCTTCAACTAATTTACTATACTGTAATTTGAGCCCACGGTCATTCTTGATGTCAATCAATTCACTTTCTTCATCAGTATTAAACATTGCAGACTCATAAGCACAGTCAATGAAAGGGTTTCTCACCCAGTCCATCGAAGAGACGTCAAGGGAGGGAAAATAATTGTTGATGTTATCTCCTAACTGACGAAGACTTTTCAAAAAAATTTCAGAAAGAGTTGAATTTATGTTGCAGTCTTTTAACAGATCAAACATGTCCCACACTGCTTGATTTTCAATTTTTTGTATCCACATTGAAAGCTTCTGCTTGAAAGAACTGATTTTGTCTGTCGATGTGAGAATATTTTCTCGCTTTCCCTGCATACCTTTGTTCAAAAAATAGAGTTTCCCAAATATGTCTGCTAAAAACGCAACTTTGGTACACCAGGCATCATCCCTGAGAAAACGAGCAAAATTGGACTCTTCACAAGTAAAAAATATTAATAACTCATCTCTAAGTTCATAAAACCTTTGAAGTACACGTCCACGAGATAACCATCTTACTTCTGTGTGCAACAACAGCTGGGTGTGCTCAGCATCCATAGCTGAACACAAACTAGTGAATAATCTTGCTTTCAATGGCCTACTTTTAATAAAGTTTACCATTTTCACAACAGTTTGCAAGACATCATTCAACTCAGGTACCAAGGACGTAGCAGCAAGTGCTTCTCTGTGAAGAAAGCAATGCGTGAAAGTAATATCTGAATTTTCTTTCCTAACTAAAGCCAGAAAACCTGTCAGACGCCCCACCATCGCAGGACACCCGTCCGTACAAACACCTAAACAAGACTGCCAAGACAATCCAGCAGTAGTAATATAATCGTTCACTAACTGAAAAATGTCCCGTCCAGTTGTATGTTCAGGAAGGTCTTTGCAAAATAAAAACTGTTCGATTAAGTTATTTTCACAAATAAATCTAACAAAAGCCAGAACCTGGGGTTTCCCTGTTATATCTGTCGACTCGTCCACTTGAATAGCAAAGAAATCTGCAGCCTTGAGTTTTTCATTTACTTGAGTTTCAACACCTTTAGACATATCTTCAATACGTCTTTTTATTGTATTGTTAGAAAGCGGAATTTTTCTAACCTCTTTTTCATATTGTTCTCCAAACATAATTTTAACGATTTCACAGCACGCTGGAAGAATGGTTGTTTCAGCAGTCGTATGGGATTTCATTTTTTGTGCAATCAATTCAGCCACAGCGTAGCTGGCTTCTTGTGCTTTACTCGACACAGATGACTGTTTTGTAAATGTAGAAGCCTGAGATGTCTGATTTGATAATAGTCTTTTAAAATATGCAACAGGTTTTTCTGCTGCAAATGAATGTTTTGTAAGTAGGTGCCTTTTCAACTTACTTGGTACCATGGCTTCGTTAGACAACTGATCGCCACAAATTAGGCATCGAGGTTTAGGCTGTTCACCACCAGATGATGTGAAACCGAATGACAAGTAGCTTTCATGATATTGACGAAACTTGCCAACGTCACCACCGTCATTATTGTCACTACGTTTGCGTTTCATCGATCCACCTGACAAAACATTTGTCTTAATATTAACATCAATACTACGTTCATTTGAACTCGAACTCGCACCAGTATTAATACTGACATCGACACTACTTTCATATGAACTTGAACTCGCACTAGTGCTAGGTAAATCATTACACTTAGACCTAATCACAAAACGATCCATTTCAACTCGGAACCAAACAGCACTGAGAACTAACACATACTAACTGAGCGAGGAGGCGGTCTCGTGTTGTGTGGAGGGGCGATGACCTCCCCCCTTCCACTTCCGCGGCAACAGTTACAGAGACAATACTGTCGATCGGTTGACGATACCATCGATGTCAAAATTGGTAGATTGACTTTTTACCATGCATATTTTAATCTAAAAACATTGGTTATTTTTCCAACGGTTGTATTTAACCACGACGAAATAAATACATAATTACAACCCCTAATTTCGCGGCACACCTACCACGATCTCACGGCACACCAGTGTGCCGCGGCACACTGGTTGGGAATCGCTGCCATAGATGATTTCTTTTGTAATTTGATGAACCTCAGTAAGTCACAATACAATCTGTTTCTAATTTAGTGAACCATACAGACAAAAACATGCGTATTATGAAAGAGGTAGTGGTATGTGATGGCAATGACTCTATTAGGGATAATTATTAAGGTGGTAAAATGAGGATAGTAACAAAAACCAGCTTTCTAAACGTAATAGTTTAATTTAGTTTATATCAGGCAATGGTTTTTATTTAATTTCATGATGAATTTTTAAATTTTAAGTGGCGTTTGTGTGGTATTACCAGAAAATTTAATCAGTTTATATTCAGAAGTTTATATTTGAGATATTACAATTTTAGTCAAACCCATGAGAAAGTAATTTTAATATAATTTAAATAAACCGTGAGCTATTTAAACATTTGTTTTTACGAATAATAATTGTGTTCTGGGCTTGTTGCATCAATGTTTTTATAATGAATACAGCACCTCGTTGAATAATGAGAATGGAGGTGTTTAAAACATTATCTAGCTCTGAATGAATGCAAACTGAGAAGTACTATTAACCTTGTTGATATAAGTGAAAATATAGAATATTCATTACTCACCAAGTCCGAAAGCTTTGTCCAGGACTAGGTACTGTACCATTGGCAGCAGCTGCAGCTTCTCTTTGCTTCTTATTTAAAAGAAATCCCTGAATATACAAAATATAACTTGATTCATAAGGATAACATAGGTTAATTTATTGCAATAAAATTACCTCATAACATTTACAGATCAATACAAAAATTTAAGTGAAGAGAATACTCGTACTTCATAGTAACTGTTCTTGAAATTTTTCTCACACATTTATAATTTAAAGAAGACAGAAGTATATTTGTGCAGCTTGATTTTGATATAGTGGCAGGTTACAATGCTTAATACTATATAGTAATTCTATAGTAATTGTTAGATCACTTTATACCTGTGCCATAAAGCTTAGAACTGTGTATATATAGCTCACTGACCATCATCAATGCGCATTTAATTAACCACTAAAAATCCTTACTAGAAATATTTACACACATTTTGCCAACACAGTTAGCATTACCATATATATTTGTTACGTCACTGTGATCTCTATTGCTTTTGTATCAGTGAGTATGATGGTGACAATTTTCTTATTGAGATAGATATGAGATTATAAATTGAAAAGATTTAGAGTTAGTATTTGTAATTTTTTAGTGATTTCATCCTCAAACCTATAGACAGACAGAAGTATATAAGTACTTTAACCTCCTGTTACATACGTAGAAAAGGTAACATTGTTGCATACATTGGGGGATTCCCTCACTCTAATTTGTGTTTAACAATAAACATATTAATTATTTTTACAATCTTTCGAGCCTTAACTACCATTTTGTACAAAGAGATTCTTTTGTTTATTAACGGGAAAAGTTAGATGAATTAATTATCTAAATGCCTCAAATCCAACTAACAAACCTTTACCTTTTATAACATGGTCACACATGTAGCATTCCTCACCATTACAAGTTCTATACATCACTAAAACAAACGATAATGTTTTAAACATGAAAGAATGACACCGTTACATGCATAGGCAGATATTCTCCGCCAAAACCACTTTGAACTGCATTTGTGTGTAGACTCAATAGTCAACAGGTAATCTCAAGATCAACTGAATCGGATTTTTCTGGTGCGTGGTGGGTAAAAAGCAAATGTTTTTATGTTTCACTCAAATATTACTGCTCGTTTAGTAATATTACAAAATTAATTAAAAAGCGGAGATCCCCCGCTGCGCGAGTAATGGAGTGCTAATTAAAACAGGAGATTGAGAGCTTATTAGCATTTAAGGTTCTCACTGAAAAAAAAAACATTTAAAACTACAGACATCATGTAAGATCAGATTCTGATTTACAAATTGATGTTACATAATTAAATATGAAAACATATTTAATTATTGTAAAGATCTTGTATCAAACATTATAATTTTATCCTTATTTTATAATTATAAAAACCTTTTTAGAGTGAATCTTTAAATTTTGAGACTTGAATAAATTCTAAAACAAGATACTTTATTATTTTTAGCTCAGTAATTTTCATACATGTAAAAGTTATAGCTATATAAAAATATACAATAAACTCCTTGCACAAATATTACAGGATATTTAGATAAGTCAGATATTTGGTAAACACTATCTCCTATTTACTAGATACAACTAGTATCCTACTTAAGTTTGAAGAGATTAAGTAGAGTGCTGGATAGTGTAATCATGGTATAAGCTAACACATACTCTGCAATTATAATATTCGGCTACTTGGTATTTTTTATCATAGTAACAGCCAGCCTTTATGGAGTTTGTATGTATGCACTTGACATGAACTCTTGGAGCCCATTAAACACTCGTCAGTTAAGCTGCTGTGACTGTTTGCGTTCTGTTCCATCCTCTGTTGAATTTAGACATTTGTAACACTGTTGTTACGATAGTAAAACTTGTGATTCTAACCCCAACTTGTGAAGCACCCAGATGAATTCTTTTAAATTTATCATACTTAAAATCAATTTTAAAACTTTTTAGGCTGTAAAAATATTTAAACTACTAGAAATATTTCATTTTATATTTTTCATCCTTATACACATAACAATTACAATTTAAACAGATTTGTAAAGATATCAAAAATTTATGTTTACACATAATTCTATGTGTAAATACAGTAGAGCCTCGATAATTCAAGGTAGATGGGACGGAGACCAAATGGGATTACAAAAAACTCGGATTACAAGGAAATACGTTCCTGTACATTAGAAAGAATAGGGGTTCTTAGCAACCTTGATACTACTATATTAAGAATGCACCAAATACGTTTATAGAACTTTATTGACTACAATACTTTAATAAATGTATGTTGCTTTGGAATACATTGTTAATCACCGTTGCTACATGTTTTGCAAAAGTTTTAAAATGTCATCTGCATTTGCTTATTGGATTGTTTTCGAGCTGCGGTGTCCTGTAGACATGTGCAGAAACACATCTGTTGCGTGGTGTCTTTTATTCAATATAGCGCATTGCAGTTTCCAAGGCGGTCGTTCTTTCACCGTGACTTACTTTCCGTTCTTGTACTGTCTTAGTCGAACATTCATAGTTATTCTCGTCACCACTGCCTTCAGTAGTTTCTTGTACCATTTCAACAGTCATAGCATGTGTTATTGTTACTTATATTATGTTTGTCCTTACTCATCCATTGACGTATGCCATCACATTTTCACAACCTGGAATTTTCTTGATAAGAAATGTCAAATCTGTTTCTTTTTGTGGATCAATGTCAGTCAACAATTTTATTATGACTCAGGGTTTTTCCATAACTTACTTGACGCTTATTCTTTTATTTTGTTCCATGATTCAGCTATATAGTACACATCTTCCTTAAATGTATTTTGTTTTAGAAAGCCTACAATACTTTCATCCCTTTCAGTCTAAGAGAGATTGTAAAAATTAACGTCTGTATTTTCTTAATACATTCTAGAACACCCTGATGGATTAGGCTCACAGCATTTGCGGGTAGAAATAAAGCACAGTTATCATCAGACCACAGTTGATCTTATTGGGGATGAGATGGTGCATTGTTTAACAGTAAATAATTTGAATTTCCTTTCAAATAGATAAAATACTCTGAAATGTAAAAAGGCTCAAACTTGACAGAACATCAAAAAATCGGGACTCAGACTTTTGAGACTATACTGTAGTTTATTTCATGTCCAGTAGCTAAATATTAATATCAATTGTGAAAAAATTGAAATTAAATGAAAAATTTATAAGAATTAATATATAGAAATATGACCTGATATAATACCAGCATTGTTTTTTTTAGAATTTTTTATTTAAAAAAAAAAGTTTATTAAAAATTATTTAACAATAACTTTTGCAAATATCAAATAAAAAAGTGGCCTACCTAAACCAGTCATGTTAATTAGCATGACAAACATGATTGCTTTTAACAATATCTGATGTTTTTAACAATACTGGATTCTGAACATAAAAATGTTTATATGGGGTGGTTGCCATTATATTTATTATTTAAAGCATTATTTACTGAAAATAGGAAAATAATTTATGAATTTCTGCATCTCTGTGTAGAATGACCCTTTATTTATTAAGAGCAAAATTATGAAATAAGTGATCATATGGTACTATGAAAGAATATGGTATCAATTCAATAGGTCTATGGTTGAGTAATTAAATGCTTTTATTCATTCAACATATTAAAACGACATCTTATAGCTTATTTTATACCAATTTTCAAGTAAATATAAGTAAGAGCAGTTTTGTAAACATGAGTAATAAACAAATTGCGCTTATAATGAAATATTTTTCAATCCATAAATTAATTCTTCAATTAAATATACTTTTATTAAGTGGTGAATGTAATTATAATGAATGTTTCTTTTTATGGTACATAAATAGGTTAATTTTTAAAATATTTTATTTAAATAGTTCTTTCACATATGCCATGAGAAAATGCCTTATTTTTAATTCTATAACAATTACCATTCCTAAACATTATGTACCTCTAAAAATCATATCTTCAAGTTTCCTTTTCAGAAAGACTTGTGTATTCTTAAAACTGAATTGTTTTGGTTCATGGTAAACAGTATTAGAAACAATGTTTAGGTCATGGGAAGAATAGCCTACTTAGCTGATACATTTCAACATGTATAATCTTACCTGCAACTTCTGTTTAACTTCTGAAGATGCCACAGCACTTTGTTCATGTTTCTCTTTCTTTTTCAAAGATTCCAATCTTTCTTTCTCCCTTGCTTCCCTCTGCTGTTCCTCCAACACTTTTTGTTGTTCCCACAACTCCTGTCGACAAAACAACAAATGAGGTTAGGTTCATATTAACTGAAACTACAATGCTATAGAAAAAGTAAAATAACATATAACAGACTAAGTACTGTGTGTTATTTCTATTTTGAAAACTGTAGTCAATCTTAAAGGCAGACAACTTGTTTGAGGTACAGAAGTACACAAAACAATTCAAATTTAATTTGTTTAAATCACAAACAAATAATAAGTAAAGTTAAGTTTTTTTTGGTTCACTATTTTATGGATTGATAACGCTTCCTTAAGTTTAAAATGATAATTATAATCACTTAGATATCAAAAGGAATGCATAACTAAACCTTACCCTCACAACAGTAAATATTAAAACATTTTACTCTAAATTGCACGACACATTAGTTTATTAAAACAAGCAGACTTGTTTTGACGGTGATCTCGCTTTCATCAGTGTTTGTAGTACTGATGTTTGGGTTAGTAGGAGACATAGTCATCGAAACTAGTCTGTTATAATAAACTAATGTGTCGTGAGATTTAGAGTAAACTGTTTTAATTTTTACTGTTATGAATTGTTCTCACTAGCTAAGCTCTAATTATCTTAATATTTAAATCTTACCCTATTTCAGTTTGTAATTCAAACATCTAATTGTCAGGTAATCACAACTTGCATTTGCATAGGGCTTAAATACATATTAATAAATTTCTTGAGCACTGTGGATTAATTTTAACTAAATAAACAAAAACCCACCAACTACAATACAAATTGGCAATAAAAGTGATTTATATTGTGGCTAGTGGGTTTTTATTTATTTAGTCTAATACATAATTAATAATACATAACTAATATACATAATTACAGTTTATAATACATAATTAATAATTTTGAATAAGAAGCCAAAACATTGCAAGACCTTTTAAATCATGCAATACAAACATTATGAAGATGAATATTAATTAGCTATTACTAATAAAATTGCATGTAACCAATTTCTTTTTTTGCATGCATTTTTGTTTATAAAACATTTATAGGCCTCCTCAATTAAAAAAGGCAATACAAATATCTACCTGCCAATAATTGTAGGTATTTGTTACAACAATACAAATATCTACCTGCCAATAATTGTAGGTATTTGTTACAACAATACAAATATCTACCTGCCAATAATTGTAGTTATTTGTTACAACAATACAAATATCTACCTGCCAATAATTGTAGTTATTTGTTACAACAATACAAATATCTACCTGCCAATAATTGTAGTTATTTGTTACAATTTTACCACTATATTTACCTTCGATTTTAATCTTTTGTTTTTATATTTATCTTTGATCTATAACTTTGAATACCATTTTCTGCTCTTAATGACAGGGAAACACCTCTCTATGACCCCCCAAAAAGCAAAGGTTTACTTCAGGCAATTTAACCTGCCATCAAGACCAATCTATCTTTTGTTTTGGAAATTCATCCCTAGAAGCGACTTTTTATGTTCATTCTTCCTTAAGGAGCTTCCTAAACAATTTCGTGTCATACAGACATCTCCCCATCACTTTAATAGTGAATATGTTTTTGAGGTATGTTTTTCAATACACATGACATATCAATGAAACCTTCTTATATTTTAAGCTTTAAAATTAAAGGAAGGTTTTATCTTATTTGCCTTAACCCTACCTACTCTACTTCAAAGGTGATAATGCAATAAAAAATCTACAACTAAATGTTCATGTTTAATTACTATTAGATAAAACTGACTGAGAAAGAGTAATTAATGACAGTAACTGTATCTGCAAATGCTGAGAATCGAATGACAAGTTACACCATATTTCTGGCTAAAATCTGAAATATTGCTAAGCTTACGAGACCAATGCTAAAATTGGGGCAACATATTCCACTGACTACTAGCCATTGATTATTCAACTGTTTATAAAATCAATAATTAAATTTCAACACTTGTTGATGAAGCCTACCACCTTCTGTTAGAAATCTTTACCATACATTTGCACATCACATAACAATTGTTCTATAATATTTTTATATTGTAGGCCAAATACGGATGTTATGAAGACACATATCTAAAACCTGGATTCTGATTACGCTGAGATGGGAGGTATCCCTCACTTACTTTTAACACGTTCATTGCCAATCACGCGATATCGTGTGATTTCAGATCTTACCGGATGGCCAATCACGCGATATCGCGTGGCCGTTGCTATTCAAATACTAAGTGAATTATTATAGCGGCCACCACACAAAATTCCAATTTCCAGCTTGGCAATGAACGTGTTTAAAACAACCATCTTGCTCTTATGAGTCCAGTGTATGTACCGAGCCTACAAATCTGTAAATTCTAAGACATTACCTTTTGTTCAATCATACTCAAATAATTTATAAACCTATTAATTTTTTATACAAGAGTACAAAAATTTTTTTTAACCATTAATAAAACTAGTAAATTCAAACACAACAATCAAGAGATTTTTGTTTATTTATTTTTAATAATTATCATTTATTATTTATATTTTTAGAAACAAATGCAAAAACAATATATTATCTAAGTTCTATTGCCTTCTGAAACAAATTAAGTGGAGTTTAGAAAAAAAATGACATTTTGTAGAATAAGGCATAATTTTCTTAAATCATTTAATTTTTTTTTTATACTCTGTCTAGGTTTAATCAACATGCAATTACTAAAAAATATGTAAAAATATGATTATGCTAAAATTTGTTTTTTTACAATTTTTTGAAATCCCATAAAAGATATTTCTTTATGGGAGCACAATTTATCTATAAAATCTCATAATGTGTTTATTTATATTAGTGATCTTGTTCTTAACTTAAAGTAATCTGGCACAGATTCAATCTTCAGAGCGTTTTGCCTAATAGATAAACTTTTGTTTGAATTTATTAGTTAAAAATGACTACATCCTATTATTCTTTTAATTAAAATAAATACCACATCCTCTGATCTCAATTTTGATTCGTATGATTGAACGTTTCTTAGACCAAAAACAACTTTCAAAAAAAAGTTTGAATTAAAATATAAAAGTAAATAATTTATATAAAGAAACATATTAGTTAAAGTTATCCAATGTCAAACCCTTTCAATAAATCAAATATTTAAGCTGAAATTCGTGTCTCCAAACAAGCCTCTCTAAATTCGAAAGGAATTTTTGTTAATCTATAAAACTTGCTTTGAAGTAAAACAATTCCTCTATTTTTGGTGAAAATTAAAGTTAGACTATTTAGGAAACACATGTTTATTGCATGAACAAAATGAAAATAATATACCTCTCATATGGTACTTTGTTGTCAATAATATTTCATATACTGTATTTTGTAAATTGAAATTTTGTAATATCCAGACCTGCAAGAACTCAAAGTAAAGTTACTGAAACAGAACATTTTTGAAGGCACTCGGCAGTGTAGTAAGTTTTTATTTATTTTTAATGACTTTATTATAAGTTTGTGCAGGCCATGGTGTTACAAAGTTTCAATATAAAAACCACATTTAGTCATAACCAGCTTTGCCACAATTAATATAATGCCTTTTCATGTAATTACCTACATTGCCCTTCATTAATTATTTGCATTTACTAAACTCAACTGTTAAACATTTTTCTATAAGACTGTAATTCTGCGTAAAATAATTTGTTTAAATCAAAATAAATTTAGAAGTTATAAGTCTGGTATTTCATTTCCAATCCATTATGAACACACATCAGATTAGTCAGAACTTTTTCTACGTTAAGTTACTTAATTCAATATGTAGAACACTTACCGGTTGATTGTGATAAGCTATCCAGCCTCTAATAGGTCGTCCATGGGGACGGATCTGGAAATTAGGCTGGAATTTCAAAATTAATTCAGTTTTATATAAAACAGTACAATTTTAACAGAGGGGAAAAGAAAATAATTCAGCATTATATAATTTTGCCCGAATAGTTAAACAGTACTAAAATTTAAATCCAGAGAAAATTACAGAAACTTTACACTGTCAAAACTCGAGATTATTTTGGATTATATTCATCTAAAGCCATCACTGCCTTCTATTTTCTTATAAATTTATAAGAAGTATATCAATAAAGGTAGTAATACATTTTTAGAAATTTACTTCAGCAATTAGTTATACTAACACATTGCTGTTTAGATCATGTACTATGCAATATGTTTGTATATGTGTATTGTATTATAATACATATGGTAAAACATCTTGTATCCAGATCAATATGGCGATACCCCAATCCGATAACAAAAAATCTGGATATGGGAGGGGCTACGTAATAATGTAGATCCGTTTGTACTAAATAATCACAACCATTCCATTGGAAGTAGATGTATGATTGTTCCAAGTAAATAAGTTACACTTATTGAAGATTGTAATTATATTTTATTAGCAATATAGTCCTTTACATACAATTTAGTTACAGGTGTTTATGTACAGTTCCTTATCCCATTGTGGTTTATGTTCTAGGTCAGCTTGTCACAACCATTCTAATTGTAAGTAGATGTATGATTGTTCCAAGTAAATAAGTTACACTTATTGAAGATTGTAATTATATTTTATTAGCAATATAGTCCTTTACATACAATTTAGTTACAGGTGTTTATGTACAGTTCCTTATCCCATTGTGGTTTATGTTCTAGGTCAGCTTGTCACAACAATTCGTTAGTAACGGGTATAAAGACCAGTCCAGCTAATCATGAATGTCGTCATTGTTCGATTGGTATGCTTACTTCAAGAGAGTTTATTTTCGGATTAATCACCCTCAAGATTAGACAACTGGGCTTTCTAAGGGATATTTATCTACTCTTGAAACTTACAGCATAAATAGACATTTATGGCCCATTTATGTTTAGTCAGACATATAAACATAACTGATACGGATACTCAAACAAGACTGATTAACTTGGGTTATACACCAATATGTAGAACACTAGTAAACTTAATGATACTAAGACTCGAACACAACTGGGTGAATCAGGAAAGAACAGAGCTGACTGCTGGCGCCAGAGACTGGCCTGACGGCATGGTGCCTTACGGAATAATGACACTTACTTTATTTTCATATTATGTTTGGATATGAGAGGTTTTACTGTACTTTGTTTCTTTTATATCATATACTATGCAATATATTTAAATCACAATAACGAAAAAGCATAAAATATGGAAAAACTATTAACATGTAATTAATCATTTGATTTCATTTGTGCATACACTAATATGAAAGACTCAATGTTGTGAGTCGTGACCACATCTCTCAGCATTTAACAATGCAATGACCAAGTGTGAAGCTCATAAGCTGAGAATTAACAATAAGTAGAGTTTTTTATCAAGTAAATAAATAATAAATAAGTGTTATTTAAAAACATCAAGATGTACAACCCAAAATAATTGTAAATTCTTATTATGTCCCTATATTATTCACGGAGAGGTTAGACAACAAAAACTGAAAATTGTGCGTTCTTTTAAAAAAACCTTTTTTCAACTTAAGAGTGCGTAACCAAGTGGTGGATAGGATATGGCATCACATTTAGTTTGATACAAAGATTTATAGATTTTATTATTTCACCCTAGAAGTGACTTTAGCTTAGATGTTATGGTCTACATCAGGAGGAGGTTTAATCACGAAGGCATACAATGACCAAGAGACAATCCTCTCCCAATAGAAGATTTTTAACTCCCCAAGGGCAACAAGCTTACTATTTTATTTAACTTAAAACTGAAAGTTGGTTTTCACTCCTAGGTAAGATCTGTTTAACAAGAATACTGATAACACTTTTTACTATGGAAGTTTTTCGAAATACTCATATTTTTAAAACTTGAAGCTACAATGTCATAAAAACATTTTGAAAAAAAACCAATTACAATTTTCTTAGAAATGATATTTCTTTGCCAACACTGTATAGTTAAGAGCCAAAACTTTCATCTTTCCAAGATTGAACCACTTCTTTAAGAACAAAAGATTTTCCATTATACAGTAGGACCCCCATTATCCGGGGCTCTATTAACCAGGGTGACAAAAAGCTTATTATTATTTTTTTTACATAAATTGTTTTATACGCAATATATTTTGTACATTTTGTAATTCACTTTATTATTATGCAATTTAGGTGGTTTAGGAAGTAATTATAACAAGGTTAAAATAAGCCTTATTCCTCACCTCAATTAGATCAGTTGTTTTATAACCGTTTTGTTTACATCGGTCATTCGTTTTCTAGGTTTAAATTTTAAGTTAAATCACCGGTTATATTGCTTGTTATAACCTTCGGTTATAAATAACGAATGCGGCTAATGTTTATTATGAAAACAATAATATGAAAGATTATTTTTTATTTTTAACAGTTAAATACATAATTGTTACTCAAGTAAATAAACAATTAGATAAAATATATAGTAAAACACGGCAACTGGTTTTGTACGAATGGGTTTCGTCAACATCGACCTATTCAAACCTTCTAGGAACAAAAATGTTAAACGACTTTCTCAGAAAATTCTTCAGTCAAGTTGCCTACAGAACAGAAACAATTCAGTTGTGCTTTAGTCTCCAATTAAACTACATCTTACGAAATGTCGCAGAAAAGAAACGTGTAGTTTTAACGCTTGAACAGAAATTAAACATTATAAAACGTGTTGAAAAGATGAAAGTATTAAAAAATTGGCCAGTGAATTAAGAATTGGCGAGCAAACTGTTCATGATATTTTAAAGAAGAAAAAAGACATTTCCGACTTCGTCTCATTATCGGTGCAAACAATGTGTTCTCGGAAAACAATGAAAAAATCTTCATTAAAAGACTTAGATGAAGCGGTCTACCAATGGTTCATTCAAAAACGTGCTGAGGCAGTTCCTATTTCGGGGCCAATGGTAAGTCTATATGGTTTCATGAAAACTTGAAAATTGAGGAGCCATTCTCTGCTTCCCAAGGATGGCTACACAAATTTTAAAAAAAGACACGGTATCAGGCAGTTGGCTACTCTAGGGGAGAGTCTTAGCGGTGGTAATGTTTCAGCCACATTATTTATTGAAAATATTAACTCTTTAGTCGAAAAATTTAATTTAACTCCTGACCAAATATATGATGAATCAGGATTATTTTGGAAAATGCTTCCTTCAAAAACTTTAGCTGCTCAATCCGAAAAATATGCTCCTGGTCACAAAACTAGCAAAGAACGGCTTACAATTATGACATGTTGTAATGCTTCAGGAGATCATAAATTAAAATTAACTGTTATTGGAAAAGCAAAAAAACCTCGACCATTCAAAGGAACTGAAATAAGATGTCTTCCTTGTGATTATTACAACCATCCAAAAACTTGGATGAACCAAACAACCTTTTCGTCGTGGTTTAAAGATAAAATCGTACCTTCAGTGCGTCACCACTTGAAAAAGAAAAATCTTCCTCTTAGAGTTGTTTTATTACTCGACAATGCTCCTTCCCACCAAGCTGAGTCGACTTTGACGACTGAAGATAGACAAATTTTTGTTAATTATCTTCCACCAAACGTCACATCCCTGATTCAACCAATGAATCAAGGGGTAAAATCCAGTTTAAAGAGAAGGTACAAAAAATATTCCTGAGATTTCTCCTTGAAGAGAATAACAGCAAAGATTCAATTAAAGAAATTTTAAAAAAGTGGACCATAAAAGACGCCATCTTTTCAGTCTGTGAAGCCCGGGTAAATTTACCCTCCAAAACATTGAAACTTTCATGGGGGAAAATGTTGGAACAAGATGATGTTGTACAAGAAACCTCAGAAGAACTGGAAACAGAATCATTTCTTGAAATTTCCAAAGCTCTCCCGGATTTCATTCATGTTGATAGAGATGACATGAAAAAACTGGCTGGAAAATGACAGAGATGACGAGGGAACAACTGAGTGACAACGAAATAGCAGATCTCCACAGAAAAGATTGGCCATCTACTTGTCCCAATTTGATTACGAAAACTCGAGTGATGAGAATACAAAAATTCGCTATTCATTACGGAAAGAAAAACAATAAAACACAACCAAGCATTGGAGGCAACAGAACTTCTACTAAATTATTTTGAACAGGAGAACGCTGATTATAACAGAATTCTCTTGCTACGGGCTATGAGAACTGATATTAGAAAAGAAATTTTTAATAAACAAACTAGAATTACTGATTTTTTCTCCAAATGAAAATTCAATATGTACATAGGTATGTAAAACAGTATTGTACATTCATTATACATACATATGTATGTACATATGTACCATAATTTAATATACATAGGTATGTACATATGTGAAAAAAACATTTGTTTTTTAATAAAAGTGATTTTTCTGATACTTTTTTTTAATTATCCTTCTTATCTATCACTTTAAGTCAATGAAATAATGTATTTCCATTATCCGGGGTTTTCGATTATCCGTGCACCCCCAAACCCGTCATTAGTAAAAGAATTATGACTTTGCATTCAAACATATAATAATAGTACTGAAATATTGACCGCACTGATATTGGATACTATTTTATAGATGCTATTTCACACGATGGGAGGTAAGTACACACGAGATAACTTTTAAATTGGCATGGATATACTGCCCAATGATATTAAGGAACAGGCAATCACCATAAAATGTGATTCTCAAACAAATGTGGAATTCATAAACATCCATTTTAAAGATTTTTCTGATTAGCCACAAATTGCTTTCCAGGTTGTAGGCACAAGTTTACCAATCTATTTCTGTAAATCTGGATATTCTTCGTTAGAATATATCACATAAAGATATCAAGCAAGGTTGGAAGTCAAAAGTGGCCTGAAGTGTGCTTTTTCACAGTTATAACCAAATATTCAAAAAATTGTCAATGATAAACAATGCCATTAATATTGCCAAAGTGACTAATATTACATTCATAACATTGATAATATAAAATATTTTAAGACATTTTACCTGAAGTAAGTTGAATTCATGTCTATGACTTTAGAACGTCTTTTGTTATTATTCATGTTTGTTTGAGCACTCAAGATAATCGTTGAATGAATGACAAGCAGGTTGAATATAGAGTCAAGTTTATTAATTTAATGCGACGTTTCAGCAACTGATTTGTTGCCCCACGCTACACTATAGCTCAAAGAAAGTTCTAGGTAAAGTGTAAGAGGTTTGATGGTTTGCCTCCTCACATTACTAACTTTAACATTAAATGTTAGGACTTTGTGTTTCAGAGCACTACAGGCTTGATAGCAGCCAACAAACTTGACTCGATATTCAACCGGCTTGTCATTCATTCCAAAGTCTTTCATTATTGAAATTTTATACAGAGCACAGTAGCGAAATTATGATAAATAAATAACAATAACCCTTGCTACAAATATTTAAACACCCTTGATGTACATTTCGCCAACTCAGTTAGCATCATCAGAAGGTTACAAGCATACATGTTTGTACGCTAACTAAGTTGGCGAAATGTACATCCAGGGTGTTTAAATATTTGTAGCAAGGGTTATTGTTATTTATTTATCTTTCATTATTGTATTAATCATTCATAAACGTTTATATACAAATTGTCGGTAAAATTTTAAAATATCCAAAAATTGTTCTTTTAAAAAATTTCTCTGTAACATCATAGCTCTACTTTACTAGCTTTATTTATTTCTAGAAAGATAAAGGTTTTATTTTCAGAAGAAAACATGAAAGATTTATGGTACTATACAAACAATTATTGTCGATCTATATGTGCCTAATGGGAAATAATTTGGTCTGAATATTACCCAGATGGATTTCATTGTATCTATAGGATGACAACCCTGAAGAAAACAAACTTTCTGGAATAATCTGTTAAAATTTAGGGCTTAAAACTTCACTGTGGACTACTATGAATTATTCTAATAGGTGCACAACCTATGCATGGAGAAGATGCTTTACATCCAAAATGTATTTTTTCTATCTTAAGAAAACAGAAATACTGTTAAGATTCTAGTGACAAATTTATAATGCTAAAAACAGTATTTATGTATTTAAAAAAAATTGCGAAATAACTCAAATTGATTAGGCAGAACAAACCAAGGAAGTATCTACTACATTATTATAAAGTTCTTATAAAAATATTGTTCAAGAAAAAGTAAATCAAGTGTTATTATACTAAAAAGTTTATATATTCCCTACAAGATTAAACAAATTTTAAAAGATGAGATTTGGTTCTGAGAAACCACACAATGAACATTAGGAATAGAGTAATGTTACTTTTGAGAGAATATATAATCATGTTTGCAAGAATACAATTAACTTTCATTGAGTGCCAGAGAATAAAAAAATGGTAAAAGAAGAGGTAAGATGACTGAAAGCATTTCGCCAAACTAATTTTAAAGACAGATAATCTTTTTTTTATAACAGGAGTAAGATATAAAATTTAAATGAATGGAAGGAAATGATTCATTTTATAATCAACAAAACATTTTGGAAATTAGTTATTTGGTTATATCTTAATAACAATGTGCGTACAGACTACTAATTAGTTTAATTTAAGATATTTTTTATTCTCAACAAAGTGTTTAAAACATTAGAAGTATGAATATAGAAAATTTGGTTTGACCTTTTACTTGCATAAAAAGCTGGATGAGGGTTTGACCAATGAAATTGTTATAAGTATTTAAATTGTATTATGTGATTTAAAAAAGACAACTGATGGAATTCCATAGGACTTTGACATACAGATAAGATAAAAATAAGAAAAATGATTAAATTATTTGTGTTTAACCATTGTTTTTCTTTATTGATATATACATTTTATTTACTAGATGTAAAACCCAGCTTTTCAGTTTAACTTGCAATATAAAAAATACTGCTGCCGTTAAAAAAACATTTTCAAAAACCTAGGTTTTTTGCAGAACAATAGAAATTAACCTAGTATGAAGAAAATATTTTGAGCATATAACATACAGATTCAAGTGAAGTAAAATAAAGAACACTCTTAAAAGTAAATTGTAACATTTTTTTGTTGTTGTTACTGATTTGTTACTGATAAAATATCATTGATTTCTTAACTTTTGTGAAAGAAGCAGAGAGTTAAAAGATGATATGGAAAATACCACAGCGCACATGGGTAATACCACAGCTCACATGGGTAATACCACAGCTCACATGGGTAATACAAACAAACCCTTGAAAAAGTAATATAAACAGCAAATAGGCCTAATAGAAATGTAAAGTTGGGAATAACTATATTATATGCAAAACAGACATTAAAGCTGCAACAACAATTCAAACTCAATGACATTTCAGCACAAACAAAATATAATTGCTCCAGCTTAAGAGATGGCATCAAAGAATAAATTATACTCATATGTATGTAGACTTGGAAGTTCAACTCCTGGATATGGTTAAATCCAGGAGTCAAAGTGATCAAAGAGTTAAAGATTTAAAATTAGACACGGCCTTATAAATAAGCAGATGTGATAGAATAGTACTTCTTGATGAAGTGTTTGATAACTAATTTATACAAAAAAAAAATTTGAATGTGTGAAATAATTTGTTTCCTGACACTTTGTAATTGGTTGTTGCTTTATATAATGTAATGATTAAAATGTTTAAGAACTGTGCAGCTTTTGATACATTTGTCATATTTATTACTGATTTTGGACAATTTTTATGATTATTATATTGAAAGAACAAGTTAATGAGAGAACCAAGATTGAAAAAAGGAGAAAGAATAACATCAAGAAACTACATGCTTTGATTCTAGAGCACCATTAAATTCAACAAATAAATCAGCTCCTGGATTTTGTAGTCCATTACGTTCGGTGAAACTTAATTAATCACTTTTACATGAGTTTATGACTATCCGAACTTTAAATTTTCTTAAATTTGAAAAAACTTTCTGAGACAGAATGTTTTTGATTGCTCTGTGATGATCATCATTAGTGTCTTCTGCTTGGAGTTGTTACGTAAAGTGGTGACCATTTTAAAGGGAGATTTCAATAGTATCAAAGAGTATGTGAGATTTGGCTTGGGTTTGTTCGTTTAATATGTTTGTATTTTGTTTTTGCGTGTTTGTAAATTTCATATTGTCTAGTGTGTTGAGATGTGGCCCTTTCTTGTTGATGTGTAATATTTCTCGGTTATGGTAGAACCATATGTCTGTGTATATGTATTATATTTCTTTATGTGATTGTAGAATGCTGAGTTGGTGTTCTGTTTGTGTTCCTCTGCTCTTTGTTTGAAGCTGCGACCTGTTTGCCCAATGTAGAATTTGTTGCAGTTCGTGCAATTTAATTTGTATACGCCTGGTGCTTGTAGTTTATCTTTGTTGTTGGTGTGGTGTTGTATTCTGTATTGTACAAACAAATACATCACAATACCACATCAACAACAAAGATAAACTACAAGCTCCAGGCGTATACAAATTAAACAGCACAAACTGCAACAAATTCTACATTGAGCAAACAGGTCGTACCTTCAAACAGTCGAGGAACACAAACAGAACATCAACTCAGCATTCTACAATCATATAAAAGAAACAGGACACAAATACACAGACATTTACCATAACCTAGAATTCTTACACATCAACAAAAAAGGAACACATCTCAACACAGTAGAACAATATGAAATTTACAAACACGCAAAAACACAAAATACAAACATATTAAACAAACAAACCTAATACACATCACACATACTTTTTGATACTATCGAAAACTTGCCTTTGAAACTGTCCCCACATAACCTAACAACTCCAAGCAGAAGACATTGATGAAGATTGCCACGGAGCGATCAAAAATGATCTGACAGTAATTTTCAAAATTTAAAGTTTGGATGGTCATAAACTAATGTAAAAGTGATTAAATAAATCAAGTAATATAGTAAAAACGGAACATATATATAGCGACCAAGAGGAAAAGCTAGTAATACCTGGTCTTAAATGGAAAGGTAATTTGATTTTGCAGGAATAAAATTAAAACTCAAGTTTTAACTCGTAAAATAAGAAGAGTTTCAAGTTTTATGAAACCCTAGAGTTGCATCCTCTAAACTTCTAAACTGTTAGTGAAAAATTATTGTAAAATTTATAAAAGGGAACTTGCCACACAGACACAGAATTGATATTATTGCCTTACCAAAATGCAGGTGATATTGAAATAATGTCAGAAAAGGTAATTATATCATATTAAGTTAAGGATGACAAACACAGTATGACCAATGTGGGCGAAAGGCAGTAGCTGTGAGAAAGAGTAAAACCTTTATTGTTTTTTCAGTCAAATCTAAAAGAATAAAATTTAGTAGCCTTTACAAAACATACAGAATAAGTCTAGAGCAAACTGGAAAAAAAAATATGTAAATCAAGATGTATTGACAATGAATTTCCACAGGATGAAGAATCTGAACTCCAAGTAATGTTCTTAGAAAAACACAGTAAGCTTCGAGCTGATAAAATTAGATTACTACTGTTCAAATTAAAAACAAATTAATATTAACTTCAGTTTTAAAAATAATTTTTGGGAAATTGGTTTCATTTTAACACTTTTGTTCGTTTGCATAAATAAATAAATATTTTTTAAATTCATTAAAAAGTGAAATTGCCTATTTTAAACATCCCTAAAATATATGATGAAAAGGAGTAATTGACATTTGGGATTGCAGTTAAAGTTTAACAATTTTATTTTGTTACTGTTATCAGTACACATAGTAAGATGTTCCTTATTAGTCCCTATACTTTTTATGTGTTATTAAAAATCTTCAATTAGAAAAAGTTAAATAAATTTCTATATTAGGAAGGTGTTACTGAGTGTAACTAAATGAAATACCAGACGGCAAGACAAATAAATAAAAGTTTGCACTAAAATTAAACTTAATTGTACAATACATATATTTATTGATTGAATTTAGTTTTCTGTCTTTCAGAAGAAAAGAATTTACTGTCAAACGATTTTGTAAATTTCTATTTCAAAAGGTTTTTACAAAATGTTTTTTTTCTAAAACAGATTCATTTTATTCAAAGGCTTTTCTTTACCCTGCAATGTTCCATCTCATCCTCTTTCTTTACCCTGCAATGTTCCATTTCATCCTCTTTCTTTACCCTGCAATGTTCCATCTCATCCTCTTTCTTTACCCTGCAATGTTCCATCTCATCCTCTTTCTTTACCCTGCAATTTTCCATCTCATCCTCTTTCTTTACCCTGCAATGTTCCATCTCATCCTCTTTCTTTACCCTGCAATTTTCCATCTCATCCTCTTTCTTTACCCTGCAATGTTCCATCTCATCCTCTTTCTTTACCCTGCAATTTTCCATCTCATCCTCTTTCTTTACCCTGCAATGTTCCATCTCATCCTCTTTCTTTACCCTGCAATTTTCCATCTCATCCTCTTTCTTTACCCTGCAATGTTCCATCTCATCCTCTTTCTTTACCCTGCAATTTTCCATCTCATCCTCTTTCTTTACCCTGCAATGTTCCATCTCATCCTCTTTCTTTACCCTGCAATTTTCCATCTCATCCTCTTTCTTTACCCTGCAATGTTCCATCTCATCCTCTTTCTTTACCCTGCAATTTTCCATCTCATCCTCTTTCTTTACCCTGCAATGTTCCATCTCATCCTCTTTCTTTACCCTGCAATGTTCCATCTCATCCTCTTTCGATAATGAGGATATTCCCTCCACTCTAGTTTATCACAGTAAAAACATATGCATGCAAAGAAATCTACTGTTAACCCACTGACTGCTGATCGCCAAAACTAAACCCTTGGCTAAAGACCTGATATACTATATTTTTTTTTTTTTGTCACTCGTACATTAATTCCAACAGCTTAGAAGTAGCCCACAAAGAAAACTGATCAGGAATAAATGCCCTAGAAAATGATACAAAAAACAAGTTACATGGATGACAGATGAAATCACATTAAAACAAAGGCAAAATATAATTACATTAAATCAGTCAGCTGCACTAATCTTACAAGTGGGTGAATAGCAGTCAATGCGTTAATAGTAGAAATATGAACACAAATGTATTGATAAATGAAATAGCTACATTAGTTCAATACACTCTACACAACCTCATTTTTCTCTAAGGCTTTGCAGGTGATAAGAAATTTTTTATTTGATATCAACGAGAACAATATAATTTCATAGTATTAAGTGGCCATTAAAATCTATGAGGCACTGTTTGATTATAAATAGGCTTAAGTTGGAAGTAGGTATAAATAGACACTGTTTGTACTCCTATTAATAGGTTAATACTAAAAACTAGACGCTAAAGAAAAGAGGCAAAATTTTATTTATGATTTAATATCAATTTTGTTATTAATAAAGCTATACTTCAATTACAACTGGGAAATTTTTAAAATTGTTTTTACAGGCACATGAGATTTAGATTAACTAAAGAATAAAATAATTGGATATTTATTAAACATTTCTAAAAACAAACTTTAAACAAATGTTTTTGTGAAATCTAAAATTTGTTTTTCGTTAATAACTATGTAAAAAGATCATTGCACTTTAGGACTCTTTTGAAGGATTTTCATTATTCTCTCTTTTCTCTAACCATGAGGATCTGATGATAAACCTGGATGATGCTTATTTGGTCCTTCCTAAGTAATTACAATATACTCCTTTTTTCTAGTAAATTTATAGATGTCAGCTGGTTCCTTACAACTGACATGTTATACCTAAGAATCCTTTGTTTCTTTCCTCTTGTTAGACCAGAAGGATTTCTAATCCGACAGGATTTCAATGTTTAAATTGCTACATTACCAAGAAGTTGACTAAGCATAATAATATGGCAATGAATATTCCCATGAAATAATAATTTAGTTTTAAAAATATCCCCCATAATAAATTTTGTCAAAAGCGATTTTACAAATTCAGAAGATTATAAACTTTTACTGCATCAGAGAAAATTTACTGTATTTCCGCAATTCAATAGATAATCTATTATTTAGATTATCTATTATCAGGGACTTTCTTGGATCTTGTAATTTTTTTTATAATAGGCTTTAACCACTATCACTTTGCATGTCCAATGTTATTTCTTAAATATTTATTTGTATATTTTACATTTTCTTGGTTTTTAGTAGGTGAAATTTAATTACGTTAACTCCAATTCACCAGTGTTTAACCATATGATTCTCTCAAAGATGTTGAGTCTGCTATATCCTTTTAATGAAAAATATTTTAAATTTTTATAAGCTGTGTGCAACTTTAATTGACTCCTTTTTTGCATTTTGAATAGTTTGTATTTGGTTTAAAATCAAATAATCATTAAAATTTATTTTTTAATATTCAATATACCTAATCATATATATATATTAATGAAATAATTTCAAAATTATCTTTCTTTAGGTTAGATATAAATTTTTTGATGTATCTATGAAATATTATGTTAGCTACTATAATGTTAACATTTTTTTTACACTTATTAATGACTTCCAGAGCCTATAATTTAAATGCATACGAAAAACTTGTGGAAACAAAATTTGTTTGTAATAGGTGGTTTTCATTGAAGAATCTTGTGCACTTCGCCTAGTGTGATCATGATCATGTCTCACGTTTTCCATAAACATATTTATATTATAAGTTTAGCAACTTGTAAATTAGTATAATGAAAATGTTAACACTCCACTGATCATTATGGACCATAAAATTTCCAACAACAATATTACAGAAAACAATTTTTATATAATTAATTAAAGGTGTTTTTAACTGTACAAAATATGTTTTAAAAACATTTCTCTTTCTCTTTCTTATGATACTATTATATCAATAAATCTATTACTTTTAATTACAATTAAACACCACGACACTTGATAAAAATCCCATAAAAAGATCCATGCCCACATTTTAATGCAGATAAATTTCAAAAATAAAAAAAACTCAAAATCTTTTGCTATGAGGTTGAAAGACAATAGTCCAAATAAATAAGCTTAATCATTCATATTCTTGAGTGATTCATTCAGTCCTGTATAAATATTTGCAGAATGTGACTCACATCCTTTGTTACTCTTGCACAGTTTAGATTTGACTTCAGAATAGACTATTTATGCAAGTGACAGTATCTGTTATTTATACTAATTTGATATTAGATGGATTTCAAAAATCTTTGTAGAAATAGAATACATACATTTGATGTACTTGTCTAACAATAAAACATTTGTAAATGAAAGACAAAAAATATTCTCCTTTACATCTAATTTGTTAAATAAAAATTTAGGCTGCAGGTTCAAAATCAAACCCTTGATTAATTAAAGTTTACAATTGTGTAAATTGAATTTTATTCAATAAAGGATTACAAAAGTGAAAAAAATACGTTTTTGGATGATTTTTGTGGAATAAAGAGATGCACAATTGATTTAAACAATTTTATTTCTGCTAGATTGCTAAAATTGTTTGGAAATTATTTAATAATTTCTTAACCTACTTCTTTCATTCTAGCTTATGGATTATGTATCAAATTTCTTACTCTAACTGTACTGTACAACAAGTTCTGCATCCTTAATTCTCTATCACATAATATTAATATATTTTAATCCCTTTAATAAATTCCATCAAAATAAATTTTGTATCTTCTCATGTAACATAATAACATTAATTTTGATGCATTTTTTTATGAGAATGTTTTACAGGAAAACCAGTTTTCTCTACATTACCAAATTTCCAAATAGTTTGCACCTCCCACATAATTAAAATGTAAAAGTACTTGCCAACAAACAAATTAAGCAAATTTATTTATTTTAGAAAGAGTAACTATTAAAAATAATAACATATTTGCATTCAAACATAGTAAATATATCTACAAATTAAAATGTGTGGTTTTACAAAATAAAAACTGTAAATAAAATATTACCTTTATACATACAGTAGGAGTTGCTACCCAAAAGTTCTGGAAATTTCACCTTAAAAAAATATCTTATCCTACTTTTAAATTCCCTTGCCTACTTGAAATTATACTTCTTGTGTATTGATATAGTGATCCCAGCTTTTTTTTTATGCTTCTCTGGAAGTCTGCAACACAGTGTTTAAAGTACAATCTGCGTGTCTTCATGCATCTCTCCAACTGTATTAAAACAACAGCCTTTCAATTGAAAAATGTTATTTTGGAAAGAGAAAAAAATTTGCAAGAGGTATGGGCAGTGAATAGGTTGGGTGGAGGATCACTACTCTGCTCTGCTTTGACTGTTATGACACAGAACCCAGCTGATTTCACTCAACTACTTCAAAGTAGAAATTTCTATTGTCAGTTTGACCAGGAGGAAAAAATTTCTTGTGGATAATCCCTTTAATGACAAAAAACAAGTTACGGTCTGAGTTGACAATGGGACACATCTCCCAAAACGGCCGTCCTCAACAAATATAAATAAGTGCTACCATAGGCAAGTTTGTAAATATTTACAAGTGTTTATTTAGTGATTTACTTTTTCTACTACAAAAAGCATTGTGCTGTTTGTTGCCTTACCCTGGCATCTAGCTTTTTTTGCCAAACGTCAAGCATGTGATGGGATTTCACAGTTTGTAGCAACTGTGCAGCAGCTTGCAGCAGACAGGTTTTTTTAAAGCTTGAAGCCAAATTTAAGATAAGGTTAATTGCTCTTAAAAATCTATCATTTAAAATATCGTTAAACACTAAAACACAACATTATACCCATACAAATGTATGAAATAATGCAGGCTCTCACTATCGCATTTGTTGGAACACTGATTCAGAAAGAGTACTTTTGCACACCTAGCAGCAGCAGGTTTCACCACCAATAATTCAAGCATGACATTCAAAGTCCCAAACTTTTGAGTAGCATCTTGTATATTTAGCTAGAGCAATTAACAATAGGTAAGACGAATACATTGTTTCAAACTTGTTCAGAAATATTAGTACTCGAATGAAGGTATGTTCAGAAACATAACTTGGGTAAAAATTTAATTTTTTTTTATTGATACAGTTTTGATTTTGTTTTGTATTTAATTTTGTTTAAAGATTTTCATGCAGTATCCATAATAAACACTGAAACAATTTACCTTGAGATGCTGGCGCAATTGTTGCTCATGCTGTTCTGCTAACTGTTGCTGTTGAGCCTGGAAGTGTTGCAGAAGTAAATGTTGTTGCATCTGATGTTTTTTCTTCAGCTACAACAAAACAAATCTAGTTTAATTTAAACTTAGATATACTGTATATATGTATGTATATATATATATATATATATATATATATATATATATATATATATATATATATATATATAGAATATCAAATGTGTTTTCCTGTTAGAATATTTTTAAGATTAAATAATATACACTAATACAGGAATATTTAATTTATTGAATAATAAACTCAAAGCCTTTCGTTGGTTTACATTACCAGCACCCTCAGGAGTTACAATACTAAGAATGATAAAAGAACTTATAAATAAATAAATAAATAAATATATATATATATATATATATATATATATATATATATATATATATATATATATATATATATATATGTGTGTGTGTGTGTGTGTGTGTGTGTGTGTGTGTGTGTGTGTGTGTGTGTGTGTGTGTGTGTGTGTGTGTGTGTGTGTGTGTGTATGTGTGTGTGTGTGTGTGTGTGTGTGTGTGTGTGTGTGTGTGTGTGTGTGTGTGTGTGTGTGTGTGTGTGTGTGTGTGTGTGTGTGTGTGTGTGTGTGTGGTGTGTGGTGTGTGTGTGTGTGTGTGTGTGTGTGTGTGTGTGTGTGTGTGTGTGTGTGTGTGTGTGTGTGTGTGTGTGTGTGTGTGTGTGTGGTGTGTGGTGTGTGTGTGTGTGTGTGTGTGTGTGTGTGTGTGTGTGTGTGTGTGTGTGTGTGTGTGTGTGTGTGTGTGTGTGTGTGTGTGTGTGTGTGTGTGTGTGTGTGTGTGTGTGTGTGTGTGTGTTGTACTCGTATATCTCATTTACAAGTTATGGATAGGTAACTTTCTACTTGAAATTTCATTAATAATTTTCTCAATATTAACAAATGCAGTACATTGCACATATACATGTTTCGAATAACCTTAACACAGATAAATGATTTCCATTAAAGATCAGGTTCTCTTATATCAAATTTACAATGATCGCAGGAAAACATGTTCAGCAATTTATAAAAAATAAATTACTTTCTATATCACCAGCAATTATTAAATGAAAATATTAATACTACATCTTAAACTTTGAATGCCCAACATTTGTCAGCCTACAATGATCCTTAACCATGAAACCATAAAGAATTGTACCCACTCTGTAGAGTAGCCAATATTCTTTTGGCTTCCGTTCAATGTGTATTTATGTTTGCTTGTTCTATTCTATTGTCTACTTTTAATACAAGACATTTACTCAGTCTTTTTTGACACATGGCGATGTTTTCACGTTTGCGTCAAGAATCACAAACTACTGTATTAACTTGTAGCTGTATATTTGTTAAACAAATTATGTGTGCAACTGTACTTTTATAAAACACATTTAAAATTATTATTAATGTATATCTGGTAAAACTTTTTGTATTACAAAAAGAAAATTAAAATTATAAAACAATTTATATAGATTGCAATGACTTTCCGTCCTTGAAAATTAATAAATCCCTGATGTAATTTGGGATGTTTATATCTTTCAACTACAAAGTGCCTAATACAGGTCAAAAATAAGTTATACACTTCTTGATGATTGTAATTATATGTAAATCAGATGTTAATCTAATGTAAATTAAAAATTTATTAATTCATGGGCTATATAATAACAATATAATAGGGTTGTTATTTATAGACAAAGAAATATATAATTGGCTTATTGGTTATAGCCTAATAAGTTATTTATTTTTTTACATGAAAAATGTTTTATGTAATTGCGATAGGAGAAGGAACAACTGCCTATCATTTAACCACGACTACTTTTGAGAGGTAAATAAAAACTGTTAAGATATTTTATAACTAAATGGAGAATTGAGATTACAGTTGATCTCTAACTACACAAATCAATTGGAACCCGGACCCATTCAGATTTTCGAAAATTCAAATGAATGGATTTGTTATGAATAAGGGTAATTTTATTCTAATTACTACACTTATGTTGCAAATAGGAGAAAAAAATCTATATTTCTTTATAGTTCTGTAATTTTTTCTAAACTCCTGGGCTAAGATCTTAGCTTTTTCTCAAAAAATAAAAACTAACATTGGGTTCCCTATAGATAGTTGTTGCAAAAACCACTTTAAAACAACACCATAAAACTATTTGTTTTTTGAAGTTTCTTGATGCAATCATCTTGAATTCACTGATTAAACTACTTAATCAAGTGAATACGTAATTGCTTACTTGCTGACGTGTTTCAAAACGACCGTTCTTTTTACTAAGCTAACCCTCTACTGGCGGCATTTTGGCTGTTTACAAACGGTATGACGGGGATAGATTTATGACAGTGGATTGGGGTGAGGTGTCGGCGTCTTGTGTCATGTACTGGAAAAGGCTATTGGCTTCAAAGTGTGTATGATCGATTAATACATTTTCCCTGTCTGTTGCGTAGTGTTTGTAAATTTCATATTTTTCTAAGGTTGTTAGTTTTTTACTCTGATTTAATGTGTGTAGAACATTTAAATTAGTGTGTATGTTGGTATGTGTGTTGGGTGTTTTTTAGGTGTTTTACGTAGCTGGATTTAGGGTTTGTTTGGGTAATGTGTTCATCAAAGCATGTATAGAATGACCTGGCGGTTTGGCCGATGTAATAATTGGGACAATCGTTGCAAGTTAATCTGTAAATACCTGAGAGTTTGTATATGTCAGTTTCTTTTTGAAAAGGTTGTATATGTTTTCTTAGAGTGTTTGGTGTTTTGTAGGATATTTGGTAATGGAGTTTTTTGAATGTGGAGGCTATTTTGTTGTGGTAGGTGAGGGATATGTATTTGTTGTTTTTTGTGTGGTGTGTTTGTGTGGCCGTTTGATGGTGTTTATGTTTGATTTTCCTGAGTATGTTGTTTATGAGTGTGTGTTGGTAACCGTTTTGTTGAGCGATGTATTTTATGGTATTAAGTTCTTCGTCGTAGTCTTTCTGTAGCATAGGTATATTTATTAGGCGGTGTAACATATGATTAAATGCAGCGTGTTTGTGTTGTGTGGGGTGATTAGATGTATTATGTATGACCATATCTGTAGTTGTTTGTTTTCTGTATATTTTGAAATTATGTCTAGTGCTGTGTTTGCTGATAGTAAGATCTAGAAAGTTTATTTTATTGTTTCCTTCTAATTCGAGGGTAAATGTGAGGTTATGGTGTATGATATTGATGTAATTATGTAGTTGTTTGATTTGCCGTTTGTTGCCGTTGTATAATATTAAAATGTCATCTACATATCTATGGTAGTAAATTATGTTTTTTGCTACCTTAATTGCTCTTGAAGAACTTTCATCTGCATTTCTAAGCAATGAAATGTGGTCTAAAAGTGTAGATTTGCTCCTTGAACTCCTTTACAGGATTGAAATATAATTACTTCATCCGCTAGTATTAAGATAACTCGTTTACTTTTGGAACGATGTAATGGCGAAGGTTGAAAATCCCTTGCAAACAAAATAATGGAGGATATTTGTTTCAAGATTTTCCAGGAGTAAGAACCTGGTTGCCACTCCACAAGAGATACTCTACTGTGTTGGTGTCATTGCAAGTAAATACAGCCACAGGTATCAGATATACATCTCTCTTCGATCCAGATTAGTTAGACAACCCTGCCCACGGGATGTTAAGACCTTTACTATAACCTCTACCATGGTCTTATACCTTCATTCTCCTACTTTTCATACACAGCATTAATAACGTTGCATGATCTCATTACATCTACAAAATATTTAACTACAGCCAGTATGCAGTGGTAGCTTGAGGATTTATTCAAAAATGGTGAAACTAAGTTTTAAAATTTGTGTAGGTGGCATGTAAATAGTGACAAGATTTACACTTTGAGTGAAATTCCGCAATTTTCTTGAGAAAAACAATTGTTATGTAATTTGTTAAGAGACTGTCCTGTCTAGCACCCTTGTCAATAACATAACACAATATGCTGACTTAAATATGTTGTAATCATTTTCATGGTTACCAACCTTTAAACAAGAAAGTTTTGACACTCCTGATCTTATTATTTTAGTACTTCAAAAATGGTACATTAAGTTATTAATAAATATTACTTTTTAATGCATATAGATGATAAAAATTGCCTGCATAAATAAGTATATAGAAAAATATCAACTTACTTGTACATATTGTAAATAGTCAAAGATTGACTGGTTTTTACATAGAGTTTATATAACACGAAAATTGTTCCTAAAGAAGGAAAATTACAATTCTAATGAGACAAGTGAAAAAATGTAATTAAAATGACGACATTTCCAATAAACTGGGATTTGTCATAATTTTCTTAGTATTTAAACTTTTCTTCACAGCTATTCTCAAAATCACAAATATTCTCGCACAGATCAAGTAAATTTCTCTTCACAACGAAAAGAAAAAACAAAACAGATGTGATACAATTCTATCTACATATACTGTTGGACGGAAGCATATAGTGTATAAACTTGTAGGGTTTTTATGCAATTAAAAAATGTTACTAATTGGAAAAAATCTGAAGATGAAATTTTGATGACTTGTATAAAATAAAATTGTTGGTCTTATTCCATATTTTGTCCTGGCTCTGTCAAGTGTCAAAAGTGTTTGCATTCTTTGAAGTGCCTTACTGTATTTGTTCCTGGTAACAGAGTTTGGAGTATCTACACCAATCAGAATGTTTTTAGTTTTGTTAACATAGAAAGTACTTATTCATAGAGAGTCTTTAATACTCATGAAAAAAAAGTTATGACAAGGCTATGAATGATAAAAAGTCTTATGATATGAAACATTTGTTAAAAATATATTTATAAATATAGTATAAAAATAATTTCCTGCCCTAAAATGTCCTGTCTCATGTTTATATAATAATATGAATATATTATTAATGTTCATGAAACTTTGTATTTAACATCCAATTTTATCTTAATAAACTTTTAGTAAAAAAAAAAACAAATTGCTTATTAGGGCGTTATAATTTCGTCTCACTTCTGAAAACCATGTTTTACACTCAACACAATCAATGTCAAGTTGTAACGATGCAAATTTTACACAATTGGATAAAGCATTGAGTTACAGTGATGATTACAATAATGACTTGGCAAAACCACGCTTCTATTTTATTTTGTCAACTAACAATGACAATGCTGTTTGTCAATAAACACAATAAAGGCACAATAATGATATCATTGATGTTTGATGTTACTTCATATTTTACCTCAGTATTTTATTATTCATTTAACCAGAGGACAATATTACTGATTGTAATTTTTAATTATATGATGGTTTTGGATGAATATGGTGGTTACTTCGTTTCAAACTGAATACATCAACTTAAAAATGGACTAACCACCAAATCTATGGAAACGAGCTCCCCAAGCAAGTTCTTGCTGAATGTACATTATATTAGGCATAAATTTTAAAATATATAAAAACTTTTCTAAAGTAGCATTTACTTTTATTCTGAATGAAGAAAGCCACTTGGGAGTGTACCATTCTGAATTTGAAATAAAGCAAAACGATGGGACATATCATAACAGTCATGTGAATTCAAAATCAAAATAAGTGTTACTTTAGACATTTGTACATAAATTTTAAATTGAAAAATGTATTAATTACGCTTGGCAAAAACTACTACTCACTGATGTTTCACAGCAGGTGTAGTTTTGAGTTGGTCAGAGCATTGTTAAATGTTGCGAGTAACAGACAAAACTGTTTACAATAAAAAAGCACTGACCAAGTGCAAAACACATCTCTGCTGGTTTTTTGCCAAACAGAATCAAGTAAAAACTATTTTAACTATCTTATAGGAAACTCTTGAATTTTGTAGTCCATTTTGTTTGGTGAAACTTAATTAATCACTTTAACAATAGTTTATGACTAGCCAAACTTTTAATTTTATAATTTTGTAAAAACTTACTGAGACAGAAATCTTTCCATCGCTATGCAGCGATCTTCATCAGTGTATTCTGCTTGTAGTGGTTACGTCATGCAGGAACAGTTTTAAAGGTAGGTTTTCGATAGTATCAAAGAGTATTTGTGATTTGTATTGGGTTTGTTCGTATTAAAAATATTAAACAAACATACAAACATATTAAACGAACAAACCCAATACAAATCACACATACTCTTTGATACTATCGAAAACCAGCCTTTAAAACCGTCACCGCTTAACCTAACAACTCCAATTAGAAGACACTGATGAAGATCGTCACATAGCGATCGAAAACGTTTTGTCTCAGTAAGTTTTTACAAATTTACAAAATTTAAAGTTCAGATAGTCATCATGTTAAAGTGAATACATGTAGGAAAGTATTATTTAATTTCTTAGTCAGCAGTAATTAACTGGATGGTGTTAATTACTATTGTAAATTTGTTATTTTAATCAAAAACAAAAATCGTTTAACCTAATCTTAAAGAAAACAAAAGGATTGGTTTTATATTGACACTAAACACGGATGAGCCAGGATAGTCACCCTGGGCTTTAAAACCAGTATTTAGTCTATTTTATAAATACTAGACGCCTATGCCTTACTTTAAATACTGAAATGTCTCTATTTTAAAAATGGAACCCATATGAAAAGAATATGACTAAAGAAGATTTCTGAATTTGAACCAATAAAAGAAGCTGAAAATGCAGACAAGCTTTCAAGAGAATGTAAAAGGGAACAAAAGTAGCCAACACCTGTGTGAATCTTTTCAGGTAAGGCAAGAAGTAGATGCTTACTTTAAGCTGAAAATGCAGACAAGCTTTCAAGAGAATGTAAAAGGGAACAAAAGTAGCCAACACCTGTGTGATTCTTTTCAGGTAAGGCAAGAAGTAGATGCTTACTTTAAGCTGAAAATGCAGACAAGCTTTCAAGAGAATGTAAAAGGGAACAAAAGTAGCCAACACCTGTGTGATTCTTTTCAGGTAAGGCAAGAAGTAGATGCTTACTTTAAGCTGAAAATGCAGACAAGCTTTCAAGAGAATATAAAAGGTAACAAAAGTAGCCAACACCTGTGTGATTCTTTTCAGGTAAGGCAAGAAGTAGATGCTTACTTTAAGCTGAAAATGCAGACAAGCTTTCAAGAGAATGTAAAAGGGAACAAAAGTAGCCAACACCTGTGTGATTCTTTTCAGGTAAGGCAAGAAGTAGATGCTTACTTTAAGCTGAAAATGCAGACAAGCTTTCAAGAGAATGTAAAAGGGAACAAAAGTAGCCAACACCTGTGTGAATCTTTTCAGGTAAGGCAAGAAGTAGATGCTTACTTTAAACTGAAAATGCAGACAAGCTTTCAAGAGAATGTAAAAGGGAACAAAAGTAGCCAACACCTGTGTGAATCTTTTCAGGTAAGGCAAGAAGTAGATGCTTACTTTAAGCTGAAAATGCAGACAAGCTTTCAAGAGAAAATAAAAGGGAACAAAAGTAGCCAACACCTGTGTGATTCTTTTCAGGTAAGGCAAGAAGTAGATGCTTACTTTAAGCTGAAAATGCAGACAAGCTTTCAAGAGAATGTAAAAGGGAACAAAAGTAGCCAACACCTGTGTGAATCTTTTCAGGTAAGGCAAGAAGTAGATGCTTACTTTAAGCTGAAAATGTAGACAAGCTTTCAAGAGAAAATAAAAGGGAACAAAAGTAGCCAACACCTGTGTGATTCTTTTCAGGTAAGGCAAGAAGTAGATGCTTACTTTAAGCTGAAAATGCAGACAAGCTTTCAAGAGAATGTAAAAGGGAACAAAAGTAGCCAACACCTGTGTGAATCTTTTCAGGTAAGGCAAGAAGTAGATGCTTACTTTAAGCTGAAAATGCAGACAAGCTTTCAAGAGAATGTAAAAGGGAACAAAAGTAGCCAACACCTGTGTGATTCTTTTCAGGTAAGGCAAGAAGTAGATGCTTACTTTTCAGTATGCTTAAGCTAAGATGAAGTTGAGTGTAAATATTTTTGAGAAAATAAAAATTTTTAAATATTCAAGATCTAAAAAAACAAATATTGGAAAGGGAGATAAAGTGATAAAAAAAGATTGAAATCTAGAAGAAAACACTTAAAAATTCAGGTGTAGATGCTAAAGCTTGATAAACTTATTTTTAAAGGTCCTATCTCCTGAAGATACTATGCTATGAACAAATTTAGCATGCATATATCTTATTCTCCACTGATATATAATTAGAATATTAACAAGAGTAGTATTGCTTACAATTCTATACTTTCTATACAAATCTTTGCGACACAAAAAATATAAATACAAAGCAATTAAATAGCTATAAACAGTATTGAGCAATAACAAGCCTACATAAACCAAATGATTGTTTCAAAGGCCAATTAAAAACTAGTAATGCCCGAAGCCTGGCTGTAATTACAGCTGGAAAAGAAACAATGGCACAGAATGTGAGAATAATCAAGTGACCTTGACTGGTTTTACTGCGGGTAAAAATAGCGCCTTGAGATGACTTAACATTTTACAGTGAAACCATAAAAGTTTTAAGAGTTGCAAGTACCAAGTGTCTGTCAAATTGATGGAAGTAACAAGGCAACACACCAATGCACGTTTCTTGGGACAATTTCAAGCAACGTGGGACGTTCTGATATTTAATAACATCGTCATACAGTGGAGTTAAGATAATACGAAACTGAAATTAAGATATTTTTAGGAATAGAAAAAACTAAGAAAGAACAGTATTACGTACTCAAAATTACAGAAGTTCAAAAATAGACAGAGTAATGAACTAACAGAACAGTTTTATAAAAGTAGACATTTTCTTCAGATTTATAGATGTCATCTGCTAACATTTAGCCTCCGGACATACAGAAAATAAGTGGTGATCGCAACGCAATGTAAACTTAAGTTGCTCATACAGATGGTGACAAGAAGTCAAAACAAAATCCACAACTTTGTCTTGAATGCCTAAAACAGTGTAGGTCATGGTGCCCATATGAAAGTTTGTAAGAGACTGGACATGAAACCATTCTATACTAAAAAATTACGCAGATAAAATATATATGTTTTAACCTTATTTGAGTGTCGGCATGAGTAACAGCATTCTTAGAGGGATCTTTTTCTTCGCTATCGCTATCTGCTACATTGTCATCATGTTGATCCTGGATCACAGGCACCATGTCATGCTTCCATAAGCTGAAGCAACGATGTCAGGTTAGGTGGGAGAAAAATTGCTTTTATGTCTTTACATACCAACTATATGTCTGAAGGATGTGAAGGAGCATTGTTTAACAAAAGTAGAGCTTTTAGTGGCAGTCCATTTTTAAATTTTGTTACTGAAGGAACAAATTTATTTTTGAACCACTCCTTGAAAATATTACCAATCATCCACGCCTTACACTGATTACTGTAAAGAACACGGAAAGGATTCAAGTTTATATTTTTATTGCTTGTGAATTGGCGGATTTTCCTATCACCATTAATGGTATCTTATTTGTTCCCGCGGCTTTACTGTAAGCTAAAACTGTGAGACGCTGTTTGACCGTTTTAAAGCCTGGGGCAGATTCCTCTTTAGAAGTAACACTTTTAGTGGGAAGGGCTTTAAAATTCAATCTAGTCTCGTCCGCATTATACACTTGTAGGGTTGAGTAATTTTCAGACAAAATCAAATCTGTGAATTAGTCTAAATATTCTTTTGCAGCAAGATTATCAGTTGATAACTTCCCCCTGCTTACCGTTAGTTATCTAATTCCATGCCTTTCCTTCCCATCTACTCAACCACCTATTGCTAGCAGTAAATTCCAAATCACCGTTCATTAATTTGTTTAAGTGTAATGCCTTTTCTTGTGTTAATGGGCCACTAATAATAGGGACTCCTTTCTGCCACTCTTGTGTAAAGCTTTTAAATACAGCCTCGTAAATTTTTGCATTTACAGAAACTTTCGCATGACGGCATTGTTCCAAGACTTTTCACTTGTAGTACTGGAAAACTTTAATTCTTTATACAGAAATAGGCTATGTAATGAATGCTCTAGTATTGTTCGTTAATAAAAAAATGCAATTCTGTCAAAAGCAAAATAATACACGGGAAATCCGAAATCCAAATCTTTTCGGCAAATCCGAACAGGCTATAGCCCCAATTAGTTTGGATTCGAGAGGTTCCACTGTATTTGAATCATATCTTACATTCTGACAAACTTTATGGATGTCTACCAATAAGTATAGTTTAAGGAAAGGAAAATGGCATTATAAAACTTAATGAAACAAATTTGGAAATTTAGATACTAAAGGTAAAATTATTGTTGCTAAATTACGTCTGTAAATATAAAATTCTAAATTTACTAAGTTATTATGTTTAATTAATTAGGATAACAATTTTAAAGTTTTTAGCGGTTTGTTTATTTCTATATAAACACATATATAAAGAAATATTTTTAATTAGTAATAATCAATTTGAAATAATAGTTGAGTAAACAAATTCTTCATTCTTCAAATCAGAAGCCAATACAGTAGTTTATATTTGGAACCCAGATTATATTAATCTATTTTATTTGGAAGAATGTTAATGTGGGTAAATAAAAACATGTTGAAGCACTAAAATTTGTAACTATTTATAAATAGAAGCTATGCCTAAATCTGTTCAAGGTCACTACTCTAAGAGGAGTATTTGTCTGCAGTGTATTTATTGGATAATTACCAACTGAAATACTTTCTATTGTGTAATTAATAAACTTAATGGCGTCATATTTTAGAACTGATTATTGTGATATACCAACTCAACTTAAAACATTGGCAAAAATCTTAAACAATAATATGTGATTAATTTCTAGTTATTTTAAAACTAATGTTATTCTAGCTAACAAATCAGTCATTTCAGGCACATTAGATTATTTTACCATCTTGATTATATAACTTTTCCTTGTTCCTCAATATGACTTCTGATATTTGACTCAGCAACCCATTGTAATCCACAGTTTTGTGGTTTTCTGTATCTTAAGATTTTATACTATATTCTAATAATATTCCTAAACCTAAATGTTGTATCACTTCTAAGCTAGTAATGCATAAAAGGCAAATTATATGATCTGAAATTCTGATATGGCATAATTACTTATTACACTTTGCTATTACTTGCGACCAGACTTTTTGTTAACTAAAGGTTGTTAAATTGTTAACTTACACTTGGAGGAAACCTTTTTGTCTCACAACTTCTTCAGCCTCCATCAGACCTTGTCAGGATGAAGAAGACGTGTCCTCCAAGTGTAGGTTAACAATTTAACAACATTTAATTAACAACTGTCTGGACGTAAGTAATATGAAAGTGTATTAAGTAATTAACAACCAGCTCGTCATTAACAGCAACAAAATTTCAATATGGCATAATTGTTTCTTTTTATTCTTTAAAGATGTTTATTTTAACAGACAAATTCTTAAAATTTGTCTTTAACGAGAAATTATCCACAACTTAATGCTACAAAGATCTTTTTGTGGGCAATACTTAAATTGAAAATTTAATTTCTAATTTCCTTGCTTTTTCTTAACATAATTTTGTTTTGTTTTAGAACATAATTTAAATTTAATAATCAACACACTCCAATGTCCCTTGTTACTTAAACTGTCCAATCACCCAATCTTTCTGGCCTTCTCATTACTACATGGAAGACAATGGAAGTAATAAATGGTGACCGTAATTTCAGAAGCCGAGTGGGGTTAAAGACGCTAAGAAAAATAGATTGGTAAGAGGTTATGATCAAAACAATAAACAGAAAGAGTACATAGTAGAGTAGATACATAACAAGTAAACATTCTGATCAACCTGGTTAATTAGCTTAATATAAAACTTAAATGTTATTTAACAATACAATGACTGTCACTGCATATAAAGGCTTCTTATCAGTGGTCCCTTCCTTTTTTTAGCAGAAATAGTAAATTTATTTCTCTTACATTGAAAAGTTTAACTTAATCAAGGTAACATGCATTGTTAACAAATTTATTGAACCACTAGCCCACTCATCCCACGTTGCTGCAATATCAGAAGAAAGGAAAGTCAAGGAAACTTGGTATGACAAAATCCAATTTAAAGAGTGTCATTTTTATTAAAAATAAATATATTTACATTTGGGAAAACATTTTAAGCATCCTAGAATCCAATTGGCGCTTTACCCACGAACTATGAAACAAAAAGCGAAATCTGTTGTTCTGAGCGTGAAGTTCTTTAATCACAAGTTAATGTATTTGTGAGTTTTAGTTTTATCCCACGACTTCCCATCACAAAAAGTTAACTCACTCTGCAGAAACTGGTGTCCCACAATTAGCAAAGATACCTCAGCAATTAAAGTTGTCATATTTAATTATTATCAAGCAGTGTATTTTACAATGTCCGTACATTAATAGTTTTTTTCCATAAATGTAGCCTCCCTGTTATATCATTATGGGACTCCTTATTGCTCCAAGTGTATGATTGGCTATAAAAGTATATATGCGTATAGGTATTTCTGAGAACTTTTCCCCAAAATATTCCTTTTTCCAATTTTTACTTTTATACCCATTTAAATCAAATTTTTTTCAATTTTCCTAGTTCTTCATTGTGATAAGAAATGGATGAATTTTCAAAGTATATAGTTTCTAGATATAATTCTTAGTTTCAGCTGTGTGTTGATCAGCCAATCATTGAGTCAATCAGAGCATTGAATTCCCTCGCAATTTTTAATTTGGGAATCTGATAATTTGTTAATAAGTTTAAGTAAAAACGATTTTTCAAATTAATGCTTCACCTGCATTCTCCTGGTTATGCTAATATGTCATACACTCTATGCATTTTTGTGGAAGGTGTTTTTTGGAATTTCTACCCCTTAAAATAAAAATTTTCAAATTCTTTCTTAGAGAGTATATAAAAAGTAAGCCGAACCTGTGTACAAAATTCATGTACGTTATTTATATACCGATACAACTAAAAACTACTTCATTTTACATAATTTGCTTGATTTACAGGTATTATGGTAACAAACTAAATTCAATTTAGTAAAAAAAAATCCAAATCCATTTAAAACATGAGGTTCATATTCACAATTCATACACATGCTAGAAAAATTTTAAATATAAATGTAAATATTACAAGAAATTAATATCATACCATTACTGTATTAGAACTTTTACAAAATATAATAATTATTTCATTTCATTAATTCTCTAAATAATTTAGTTGTATAAAAGTAACTACTAATTACACGCCATGACTATACTAGACTTACACGCCATGACTATACTAGACTTACACGCCATGACTATACTAGACTTACACGCCATGACTATACTAGACTTACACGCCATGACTATACTAGACTTACACGCCATGACTATACTAGACTTACACGCCATGACTATACTAGACTTACACGCCATGACTATACTAGACTTACACGCCATGACTATACTAGACTTACACGCCATGACTATACTAGACTTACACGCCATGACTATACTAGACTTACACGCCGTTAGACTATACTTTCACGTCTAATAATGTTTGTCTAATATGAATAAAGATTATTACTACTCAAGTATTTTTTTCCAGTATAGTTAAATAAAATTCCTCTGGGATTCTCTGGTACAGGGAATTTAAGAAAATTATGGCGTACAGAATTGCTTACCTGTCCAAAACAGGATAAAGGAAAGAATCAATCCACTACCTCAAAGAAACCTGTCTGGTATAGCAGGTTACTTACTTTTTACTTCTTTGTACAACCTTCCAGCATCAGGCGATGCCGATGACTCGATGTTCGTGGTATACTGCTGCGGCCAATGCCCAATATTTCTTTGTTCTCATTATGACCCTCATCGGATCGCCGCTATCTCCCAGCGTCCTCCGCAGGGATTCTCTTGCTGGGTTAATGGATCCACACACCTCAACAATATGTGCTTTAACGTCTCCTCCTCTCCACGGTCACAAACAGCACAGTGACTCGACTCGACCAGGTTGAATCGTCTCAGGTACAAATTGCATATAATATGCCCCATTCTGGCCCTTGCAGCGAAGGTTGAGACCAGTCTACTGACTCCGCGATACCAGTCTGGGGGAGCTGATGTGTCTTGGACACGGAGCTGCCAGTAGTCCCCTTGCGGTCTACTCCATTGTTATAAACTCAACTATGTCCCTCCTGCATTTAGTCATCGAGTACCTTACCGGCTGCACCGGCACCATCCCGGAAGTGGTTCTTGCGATCCGATCCGCTCTTTCATTTCCTCGAATCCCACTGTGAGAGGGAATCCACTGGAGGGCGATGCACTTGCCCTCTTTAATGAGTTGATGTAACAGAGCTTTAGTTTCCCTAGTGCGGAAGTAATATGGCCCTGGTTCATCAGCCTCGATGGCCTGCACCACGGATTTGGAGTCTGTTAGTATACAAACCTTATCCATTTTTCGACCCCTACAGCTCATTTATAAGCCAGGATCTCCACATCCATACTAGAAGCCGAACCCGCCGGTACATGGTACTCCTCTCCCGTTTCCTCATTATAATAGCCCGCACCCGCCCTGGCCTCGCCCAGATCCACCGACCCATCGGTATAAATCCTTGCCCAGTCCTCATATCTCTCCTGTATCATTTCCAGGGCCTCAATCCTTAGGCTGTCCAGATCCTCCGCACCTCTCTTAGTTTTGCCAGATGGTAACACAGTATGTGCTGAGAAGTCGCATCGCTCCCATGGCGGCACGTCCAAGACCACCGGGACGGGCTCCGGCATCGCAGCCGTCCTAAGTTCCGCAAAGGCCATCATTCGGCAGCCAAAAGACTGCTTAGCCGACGTTGGCAGCAGTGTCTTCATGGGATGGCATGATGGAAGACTCTTTATTTTAGTCCACTTTGTCACAATATTTTTCTTTATAGCCAAGTCAACCGGCATCACACTAGCCTCTATCTCCATCACCGCCACCGGAGCAGTGCTGGGACATCCGAGAACAAATCTAAGGGCAGCCGACTGAACCCTCTGCAACTTCATGATGTGTGTGGCTGCCGCAGAACCCCAAACCTCACTGCAGTACAACATCCTAGACATCACAAAGGACTCATAAAGCAACCTCAGTGTTGCGGTATCTGCTCCCCAATTTCTATTTGCGACCGCCTTGATGACATTCAGCCTCCTGCCACACCGAATCCTGATCTCCTCCACACGTCTCTGCATCTCAGCTTCTTGTCCCAGCAATTTAGGACAGTCATTCATGTCTAGTACTCTGTTTTCTATATATAGCCTTGGTTTATAATCCTTTAAAGAATTTCTTCTAGTGAAGAATGCACATTCTGTTTTTGTGGGTGAGATCTTCAATCACCACTTCTGGCACCAGTCCTTTAATCTATCCAATGCCAGCTGCATCGCTTTAGACGCTGTATCTGGTGATCTGTGTGTCGCGAACAGGGTCACATCATCAGCAAAGACCACCCAGTCAACTCCCTCCGGAAGAGCATCACAGAGGTCGTGCAAAGCTATATTAAACAGTCGGGCTGATTACCCGCATTAGGCCGCTTTCGAGCCTAGCTGGTGAAGACATTGCCCCATTTACTGTTGTACGTATGACTCTCTCAGAAATTCGGTAAGGTATTTGAGTGTCTTACGCTTGATTCCGAGCTTCATGCTTTGCAGCAGGATGGTTTTGTGCGGCGTACTATCAAATGCAGCCTCAAAGTCCAGGAGCACCACCACTGTTGACTTCAGAACACTGAAGCCCGCATATATCCGATTTGTTAGATATATCAAAGCATCACCCGTGCTGCGTTGTTTCCTAAAGCCAAACTGTCTACTCCCGAGTTTATTGGATGATTCCAGTCTCCATATCAGGCGATTGTTTACAGGCCTTTCCATTAATTTGCTCAGACAAGAAGTGAGGGAAATTGGTCTGTAGGATGTCAACAGTGCGGGGTCCTTATCAGGTTTTGGTAAGGGAATAATAAGAGAGGATTTCCAAGCCTGAGGTAAGTTCCCAGTGTCCCATATTGTGTTGAAAAGACTGAGGATCTTACCAACCAGCGGTGGTGAACAGTGCATGAGCATGTCATTGCTGATGTCATCCTGGCCAGGGGGGCAGATCTAGTCAGTTGACCAATGCCCGCCCTCAGTTTCACCTTCGTGAAAGGGATGTTCACCTGGTCTTCTGCAAAGAAAACCCGTTCGAAGCATGCAGTAAGCGCCATATCCTCCCGTGTCAATGTGCGTGGCCAGCTCTCCGCCTTCCCGCTCTGCTGCTGTAGTATTCGTTGAATACTACTCGGCTTTAGCGCCATCCTCTTCCAGCCAGTTACCCTCTTTTGTTTTTATCTGGTGTATTTTAGAACTAGTCTTACCCTCAATTGCATTAATTTTTTTCCACACAGTAGAGCTTGGTGTGTTTTCATTTATGGTAGCAACAAACCTTTGCCATGCATTTCGCTTGGTCTGTAATATCGCTTTACGGAGCCTGGCATTACATCTATTGTATTCTTTGCAGCTCTCTCCATCACATCTTCGCTTCTATCTTCTTCTCGCCCTCAGTCTCATTTTTCTTAGGGAATTCAATTCCTCATTTCATCAGTTGTTTAGGTGCTTCTGTTCCTTTTTGACTTCTCTCTTTGGTATAGATTTATCTGCAGCTCTTCGCAGATCACCTTCTATTGTTTCAAGGTCGACTCCATCCAACCCGCATAAAAGGCTCCCCACTCAGCCTTACTTAAGTTGTATCTTCCACCAATGATGTGCGGTATAGCAGGTTGAATATCTAAAAACTAGAACCTAAGTCATCTTCTGTTAAATAAAAGATTTGTTTGGCACAAGTTACAATCTAATAAAACATATTTTACAACATTCCAAACTTAAAATTCTTTGAACTGTAGAAAATATCAAAGAATTATTGGTCTGTATGATCACATTTTTCCAAAACAGTTTGGTTGGCAAGATGTTTTGGGATTATAACAAGAAAATATGACGTAAGATGTACTAAAACAGTTTGGTTGACAAAGATGTTTTGGGATTATAACAAGAAAATATGACGTAAGATGTACTAAAACAGTTTGGTTGACAAAGATGTTTTGGGATTATAACAAGAAAATATGACGTAAGATGTACTAAAACAGTTTGGTTGACAAAGATGTTTGGTTGACAAAGATGTTTTGGGATTATAACAAGAAAATATGACGTAAGATGTGCTAAAACAGTTTTGAAAAAAATATTGATAGCTGCCTAAAGCGTTATGAAAATCAGAATATAAACATTTGAATAACATATAATTTGACAAAATTATGGTCGAAGATAAGCTTTTCTACGATTATTTCTCCTCAAGGAAAATATTTTCCCACAGATTAACACTTCAATTTCCCTATTATAGTATCACTGTTGAAGTCCCTGTGTGACTTTATTTTTAATGCAAATTGTTTTATTGTAATACATGAATAAGTTACACCTCTAGTATAGTGACTATTCCTCATTCTGATTGTTAAAAGCAGACTGCCTGGCTATCACATAAAATTCAGATGTTTTATCCTAATGGGGTGTTGTACATGTGGTTACAACATGGCCTCTAAGTGTCTATATTTAGCTGTGATTATTTCATAGCATTGCTTTGCTTTCTATAGATAAGATAACAACTAAAAACACTTGTACAATTCTATCATTGTTGTTTAGGTTCATAGTCTGAATCATAGGTCTATAAGAATTCAAATACTTTTTTAATGTACTTTAAACAGTAAACATTCTTAACTGATTTCTTCACCTCTTAATGACCTCAAGTATAAAAAGTAAATTTATTAAAAGAAATGGAAAAGGAGTAGGGGTCACTGATTTGATAATGCTGAATATCCTAATATACAGACTTTGTTTAGATGTTAAGAAACTTATCTGGATGTACATATAAAAGTTAAAATAATTTTTTGATTTTATAACTTTATTATATTACTACATCAATATTACTCTAAACTATTTGTTCTGCAAATGCAAATAAAGTGCTTAATGCCTTGTACAGAACAAGTGTTTATTTTCCCACGGAAAATAAATCCATATAATGCGTTGTCACTCTTTTCTAAATATAACTTTCCACTTTCTAAATTGATTTTATAAGCTTTTATAAAACCTCTCTATTACGAGGTTCAGAACCACATAACAACGAACGTTTTCATTCAAAATTTGTACTCTTCAATACAAATTTATAAAAATTTGATAAACTGCCTTTCTCTAGTGTTCATCTGTATTGATCTTAAGTCCAATTTTAGTACACACTTATCTTTTATAAAATACCCATACACAATTGTTTTTTTTATTATTTTGTCGCACACACGCACACACACAACTTAAGTAACACACTAAAGTATTATCAATAAAATAATTAAAGCAAAATAACAATAAATAATAATTATTAAAGCAAAATAACCCACATAACAAAAGTGGATTTTATAACACTGAACACGATTATTAATAAGTTGTATACACACCATAGGACAAACCTAGTGAAAGATACAGAGTACACTAAAGTATACAACTAAAAACATACAAAATGGCACGTGGAATAAATCAATATGGGATAACTACTGGGAATAAAAATGAACATATGGGAATCATAAAACATAAAAACTTACATTAAAAAAAATTACAAAAAGTCAAAATAAAACAAAACAACATACTTTTTTCAAGTTATAGACAACTTTACTGCAGTGCAACAACTCCACCCAGTTGCAAAAGCAAGAATCATAATTGAAAAGAATAGAATCTGGCCCATTAATGTCTATTTATTAATAATATTTAATCGATAACGATGGATAAAATGTAATTCCTCACATATTCTTTGGAAGGAACTGGAATAATAGGAAATGTAAGTACTATTACAAACACAATATCTAATGGGTGTTTTATTAAGGATGCAACCCTTAAAGGTTTGCAATAGCTTACTTAAGGCCAACTACCTGTAAAAATCAAGTACTAGTCATGCACTATCACAGCAGTTATGCCGTGTCACCTGATTTTTTCAAAGAAGAAAGTGCGTTTCTTCTAGAAACTAATATAATGCATAAATCCTACAAATATGTACAAGATGTTAAAGTTGGAATTTACCCGTTCCAAATAAATTGACAATATTGAGTTTGATAAAAAATTCCATAAAACTGGGAGTGTACTTAATCAGAAATCATTTCATGGGCCATCCAAGTTCACTGCGGAGATTCTTGGAGATTTAAACGATGGTTTGACTCATCGCCTAAAACATGACTTAGAAGATTAACATCATAATCTGATCTAACATTAAACACTGTTTTCAGAGCTACAAAATAGTTACATTTGCATCCTTAACTCATTAGTGTAACTTATGAGATGAAAGCGAGACTATCAAAAACGTATACAATATTGTTCATGATTTCTATCTTAGTTGTTGATGAAAATGGTCTACAAGTGTTGGATAATTATTTTAATTTGAGATTAAGTGTGGTTTTATTTAGATGGTTATGTGAATAGTCAAAACTATAAAATATGGAGTGTAACAAATTCTCATGATATCTAAAAAAAATGTACTCCACTCACTTAAAATTGATGTTGGCCCTTATTTCTCACCACGGTAGAATAAGTCCGTTATTTTTCAATAGTGTAGTTTATTGTGATTTGATACAAGTTTGTTGCATTGTTAAATTTGAATGGACAAGAATGATAGCTTCAACAGGTCGATGCTGCACAACATTCGATAAATGAAATGCTAGCAACGTCACGGGATTTTTTTAATCATCGATTAGTATCAAAAGATTTGTGGCTCAAATCGTACACCTGGTGACTTTTTCCTATAAAGATCTTTGAAAGGCAATATTTATAAAACAACCTTCATTCGATTGATCGAGTTGGAAACAAACATTGAACAGTAACTTCAAACATTATTGAAAAAATGTTTTAAAAAGTTGCTGCCAATGTAACTGAACGACTATGAACATGTATTGCAGGAAATCATTTCAAACAATGTTTGCTATTTAATTCATTTCATTTGCTATTTATTTCTAAATAAAAATATATTATGTTGCTTTTAAGAATGGTTGAATCCATTATATAGCCCCATGTATGAAGAGATAAAGCTGTAAATACTCTGTATATTTGTCTTTCCATATAAAAGTCGTGTAAGAAACTGGTAAAGTTTTAGAACAGGTTTTTACCAGTTTGTAACAGAATTTTAAAAGTAAATGCCTATTAGCAACTATACTTTTTATCTACTAAACACTTAATGAAATATGTTTTTTAAATGGTTACACAGTATTGTATAGTCTTTTATATATTTTTATCAAAAAATTGTTAAACTATTCTTAATAATATTGGTCTTGATCAGCAAAATTTCAAACAAAACTATATCTTGAATTTAAAACAAATCTGCAAAAGTTTACTTTATTTTCAGTTTTGGAAATTTCTATAATGTACTGTATGTAAATTACATGTAATGGACACAGGGCCAAATTTAATATTATTGTGGATATGATCAATGTAAGTTGATCTAACTTTATTTATACACAAAGAAATGTTTCAATATTTATCATATTTTTTAAACGCATCTTCCCAAAACATTGGATGATAATTCATTTCCCTCCATAAAATTGTAATGTGAATTTTATAATTTAATTTAAGTTAATGTATTTTTCAATGCAAACTTAAGTGATCGAAAACAGTTTGCCTAAACAGCTACGATATAGTTGTTTGCTAGATCATTTGTTTCTACAATTTGTCTGAATAATTTGTCTCTAAAAATAAGAAATATTAATAATAAAATTGTTTGGATCCTTCTCTGATAATCAAAAATTCTCTATCACTCTCAATTACAAAGTGTTGCAAAAAATCTTTAATTAAATACTCTTGGCACTTCAAATAAAATTTGTTGTAGTTTACTTGATTTATCTAATCAGTTGGGAGAGTTCAGGTTATTCGAACTAGAGAGTTTGCTCCCAGGGATCACATGTTCACAAGCATGATTCTGTCTGTCAAACTTCCTCTAATTATACTTATCTCTTGATACTAAAATATCTGATCTTATTAGTAATTTGCCACTGTCAATGTTAAGTACAGGATTGTTAACCTCACTTTCCATAACCCACGTTTGTTGACATCTGTCATTACCTTCGTATAATCTAGAAATCAGCTGGTGTTTTACCACAGTTCAATTTCCACCGCCTACTAGACATTCGTTGCCGGCCAGAATCTAGGCTTCTTTTACTGCAAAGAAATAGTTTTGCGATCCAGTTACCTTTTGCTAGCCTTTTCCGTCTTTGTCAAAGTTACATTCCCCTTCCAATATGGCTGTTTACTAGTGCGACTCGCCAGTTTCTAGTCAAGTGCTTTTAGCCGATGGGTTCTAACCGCGTTATAATATTACACCGCTTATTGATTATGTTCAGTTAATGTCTTAGATGCGTTCTAACTATAAATTACCGCCGTCAAACTTTAATAAATCAATTTAAGCGCATTCTAAGTTTAAATGCCATTGTTTTAGGTAAACCTCGTGGGATTTCATTATACCGCAGACAGTTAACTATTTAAGCTCGTGAGTGAACTATCAAGTGTTAATTAAAGATTTTCTATTGTGACGATTGAAGTGATTTTACTTTACATTAATTTTAAATGAGTTCTAGTTTATGCCCTTCTTCGCAATCTACGGTTCATCACTTCAGGACTTAACCCAGGCCTGGGACTACCACCGCTTCACATACACTGTATAGTTTGGAATGGTAAGTGGCGTAGACTTAACTTCACTCATAATCTTGAACTATTTCTTTTAATTAACGTTTAGTGTTTAACTTAAATTCAGTGTCGTTTTTATTAATAAAGCAGACCCCATACTGCTCCAACAAAGCGTGGGTGGCTCCTCCGTACTTTATTGTGTAACCTCGTACATTTTTTAACTATCCTATTGATTTATAATATTTCACATAATTTTCTTTCTTTAGTTTTGCTACCAAAAGCATAAGTATAGTAGATAGACTGATTCGGTTGAATCTTGAACTACAACTCTCATATCTCAATATCTTACAACCCAATGCCCCTTTACTTTTTAGCCAAGTAAAGTATTCTTTCATTAAAAATATCTAAGCTTTGGTATAAAATTCTGTTATAATTTTAAGATATAACAGACCTCACTATCCCATCTGTTTACTAACCAACCAATGTTAAGGTTTGAAAAAAGTATTTGGAAACTCCCTCAATACTAAACTGAAAGAGCCATGGCAGAGAACTGGAAGCATGTAAGAGTGTTGAATCCTTTTTGAATAAATATTTGCACAACTGACCCTGTACATTGATTGTGTTGCAGGACAGGTGTGGCATGAGTAACAGGTTATTAACCACATCTAGGCCAGCAGATTCCAACAGTTACTCATACGTGTGCCCTGAGGTGGAAGCATGTTTACAACTCATGAAAAAGCTATTGTTGGAAAAAAACAGACAAGTTTGATACACTTAGAAAACTCAATGATATCTAAAGGTGTTTATTTATTCATAAAACAATCTTTTATTACAATATGTACAAGTGTAGTTAATAAAAATACCACAAGAACTTTTCTACTCCATCTTTTTAAGAGAACAACCATTAACAAGTTATGAAATAACCAGTTTAGAGTAGATCTCTATTCTTATTCTTCATATGTAGTAAAATCAAAGTTATAAAATGATGAAAAACAAAAGTAATTTATTTGCATGTTGGTGAACTATCTCATGTGGGTAAGAAATCTTCTTAGGTAGAGATTGATTATAGTTTTTAACAAAGATAATTTTTTTAAAATTTTAGTTATTAAAAATATTCACTATTTTATATAGTTTTATTTGCAATCCATGAGCAGTGGGAGTGTATGCATTGGTTATTAAATTAAAGAGGTCATACAAAATTATTAAGTATGCGTAGGTGAAATATTTCACAATAAATTTCAGGTCATTTTGATAATTGTGAACAATTACAGAACATATAATTTTGCTTGTTTATGATGAGGAATATTATTATGCACCATGTTTTACATGCAATTCTGTTGTATTCATTTATATTTGTTTTTTTAAAGAGCCCAAGAATAATGGGAAATATTTTAAAATTAGATATGAATGAATCAAAATTACAACACACACTTTTTAAAATTGCTGTGTGTGTGCACGTGTGTGTATGTGTGTGTGTGTGTGCACATGTGTGTGTGTGTGTGTGTGTGTGTGTGTGTGTGTGTGTGTGTGTGTGTGTGTGTGTGTGTGTGTGTGTGTGTGTGTGTGTGTGTGTGTGTGTGCATGTATCTTGTGATATTTACATTTAAATAAAACACTCGTGTATAAATACCAACCCCCAATATAATTTCTTTTTTTTAAACAAATGAAATTTAATCCTGAAAAGAAAGTAATGAACGAGCTAGGTACAAAATGATATAATTCATATTATCCTCTTTCTACCCACTGCTTAACTAATGACCTAAAGCTTAATATAGATTTTTACATAACATAGTAGTTGTACCTCTAAATGAAAAGGCAGATTGTTTTAAGTTTTGGGATTAAAAATATTTTTAATGGTGAATGCATAAAAAGCTAGCAGTTACAATTCAAAATTGTAATTTTTTACTTTATGCAATTATTACATTGTGTTAAAATAGAGTGATGTCAAATTTTAATATCAGCAGTGGGATGGACGTTCAGATTTTCAGTCGGACCCTGAAAGTCATCAAGGAGGAAGTCTGTCTAAATAAACCATTAAATATTCTCTCTTGCTTCCAAAAACCAGGATGAATTCATGTGTGCCTTAGTCCAACCAAAACCACCCTAAACTGCTACCCTCAATGGATGATAGTCTGTAAGCAATTTAATTAAAAACTCATACGAAGTAAGCTTTAAAATGCATACAAAGAAAAATACAATTGATGCAGTATATTTTTTATTAGATTATACTTACAAAAAACTGTTACCTAAATAAGGTTTATCTACAAATAATCTTTTATTTTCTCTGTGAGATATCATTTTGTTCCTTGTTTTTTAAATCCCTATTATTACCTCACACTCTTCTCATATCTATATCTATATCTTGTACAAATTTTCAATCGTTAATAAAATAAGTTTTTATTCCTCCAATCAAGTTCAAATACATTTTTTAAACCTATAGTGGATGACAACTGATGTTAATACAGTTGTTTCATATATTTATTCAATATTTAAATTATAATAATTTGAGGGGTCTAGGTCGGATTCGAACTGAGTATCTTCATTTCGAAGTCTAACGCTTTTGGCACCAACTCAACTTTCCCATAGCTAGTAATTTACTTGTCGGAGATGTACATGAAATTTTTTGTCCCCATTTGGTTCTCTTCGAAAACTTCATTGCACAACCTTAAACTGTTTTTATTGTTACCACACAATATCATAAATAATGCTCTAGGATTAAAAATGAATGAAAAGAATAAAATAAACAAACTGGCTTAGCGGTATCAAGCCTTGCTTCACAAATGGAAAATTCGAAAGAAAACCGAAAAGAAACTACAACATAATGCAAGTGAGAAAGAAAAAAGGATATAAATAGTAACAAATAAAAATAATAGTCCAATACCATACATAGAAAAGAAAATGGCAAATTTTGAGGAAATTCACTTTCTATATTACCACTTAATATTGTTATTCTGACATATGAGGGATGATCAAAAAATAAGGTGAGTGAATTTTTATAGCGACAACTGCAGACGCTACATCCAAATGATGTAATTTGCCTAGTAGCTGTTGAGACAGACAGCAACAAGTTTAACAAGCTGAAGCTTGTCAGTCAATTGCCAGAGGCTCTAGAAGGAGGTTGTGTTTATTGTGTCAGTGTTCCCTAGACTTTTGAGTGATGAACAGAAGGAAAATCATGAAGTCTGCACAGAGTTGAAGGATTGTCTTCAAACAGATATGGACCTCATGGCCAAAATTGTAACTGGAGATGAAAGTTGGATCTCCTGAGAACAAAATACAGAGTTCCCAATGGAAAACCAGAGAATCTTCTCGCCCCAAAAAGGCTGGCCAGTCAAAATCGAACATCAAGGTTATGTTCATTGCTTATTTTCGATATTGAGGGCGTAGTGCGATCGGAGTTCGTTCCAAGGGGAACAACTGTGAACTCTGAATTTTATAAGAGTGTACTGCAAAATTTGCAAAACAACATACGAAGAAAGAGACCAGAAAAATGGGCGAATTTCTTCTTCATCACGACAATGCACCGTGTCGCACCACGCTTCTTATTCATGAGTTTTTGGCCGAAAAAAGTGTTCCTGTCTGTCCACATCTCCCATACTCATCCGATTTAGCACCATGCAACTTCTGGCTTTTCCCAAATATTAAAACTGTGCTTAATGGAAAATGTTTTGACACCAATCCTGACGTTGAGAGGGCGACGACCGAGCAGCTTTAGTCATGGATTCAATGTTGGAATAAGTGCATTGCCAGCCAAGGACAGTACTTTGAAGGAGAATAAATGGGATTTCATGTACGTTTATTACTTTTTGAAATACAAAACCATTCTCTGTATTTTTTGGACAGAGCGGTATGTATATACATATTTATATTCATTGTAATTATAATATAATAAAAAACTAATAGAGTTTTCTTAGTTGATTTAAGTAGGATTTTTTTTTAAATGTTTATATTGCTTGTTATTTAAACAGTAATTATTTGCTAGACACCATCAATCTTGCACAAATTGTAGCTGGTGATGTAGAAAAACCTTAATAACGGGGAAAAATAAATGTAATGTTCCATTTCACTCAACACAAAAAATGGGTTGCCTTGTCCATTAGTACACTATTTTTTTTAAAGCGAAATATCTATCCTACCTTGATACAGGTAGCTTATATTCTAATAGATATATATTGTAATTTAATTTTTTTTACAACTGTATTACTTGGCAAAAAACCACTACTTACTGATACTTTTCAGCAGACGGATTTCACACTAGGCCGGTGCATTGTTTAATGCTGTGAGTCATGGACACTTTGAGTCTTGTCTGTGACTCACAGCATTGGCCTAGTGTGAAATAAGTATGCTAAAAAATATCAGAACGTAGTGGTTTTTTCCAAGAGATACCAAAAGTAATAATTTGTTTAATGCTGAGTCATGGACACTTTGAGTCTTGTCTGTGACTCACAGCATTGGCCTAGTGTGAAATAAGTATGCTGAAAAATATCAGAACGTAGTGGTTTTTTTCCAAGAGATACCAAAAGTAATAATTTGTTTAATGCTGTGAGTCATGGACACTTTGAGTCTTGTCTGTGACTCACAGCATTGGCCTAGTGTGAAATAAGTATGCTAAAAAATATCAGAACGTAGTGGTTTTTTTCCAAGAGATACCAAAAGTAATAATTTATAAAAGAACTCAAGATGTACAACATAAAAACTGGCAGTTTTGTTTTTAATTGGTTATATAAAGTATTGTGTGCGTGTGAGTGTTGAATTGAGTTTATATGTATCTTTTTTTCAAAATATATAATTTACATGGTGTCAGAACCGAGTTTTATTATACGTCTATACTTCTAGCGACTTTCTAGACCAGGTGTAATTCTTTTGCATAACTGATTGTCCGAGTATAGTATATAGTATTACCTTTTATAGTATTATAATTGCGTTATTTTCAAAGATACAAAATTAAATGAACCACTTAAACAAAAAGCAGGTTATCTAGATTCATTATAAACCTCATGGATGGAAACCTTGCATTACTTATATAGCTGTTTATCTACTGACATAAATTGGCCAGGTCTAAGCAGTGTTTGATTATCCCAGTAGAAGGAAGTAACACTGTGTTATAATGTATGAAGGTCACCTCTTAGTCATTTAGCTGGTCTAAAAATAGACTGTGACTTTTGTTATTAGCAACAGAAATATTTAAAGTTAGGAAAACTACTAGACACAGTTCCATGAACTTACAGTAGATAAATTTCCAAAACATTACTTATAAACGTTTCTTTGAATTTACACATTGGAAAAAAACCTTCTAATAAGTACACTGTTAATAAGCTATTATAGGTTCTGCCCTGGAGAGAAAAGCAATGTGCAAACATTCCATGATCACATATATTAAAGGAACAAAACACTAATATTTGTTTCTCTTTAAATTTTAGTATATTACATTTTATATTGTTAAGTAAACACCAAAATTTGCCACACAAAATTATTAGACTAATATATTTTGTTTGGATTCATATTAAACCCTATTCTAAATTAAACATATCTGTTAAAAAACCAATTTTGCAGTGACCTACACACACACACAAAGGAAATGAATTTCATAAAATACAAATGTTTGTATACGGTTCCTTAGTCAACTCAGAGAAATTAGATACATTTTTGAAAAATTTCTTACACTTGAAAATCACTTTAGAATATATTACTATGGAAATTATGTGTAATAAGTTTTGTAAACAAATTCAGAATATGTCTATAAATATACAATAAAGGACATTAAGATAGAAACTGAATACTACTTTATTTGAATTTTGTTTGTTGCTGCAATTGAACAACAATGGTGGGAAGATTGTGAAATACTGAAGCCCAATATTTAACTAAAAACAAAAACCAAGCAAGAAGTTTAAGTAGTGGCACTTTTATACTGGCACCAAGATAGTATGTAGCTTACTAAAACTTAATTGAGGTTTTTAAGGCTCACAGATTGTGATAGGTAATTGTATTATGTAGATTTGCAGTCTTGAGAAAGGTGAATACCTCGCAAAAAATATACAGGCGCGTATCCAGCGACTTGCTTTGGGGGGGGGGCGATATATATGTATATATATATATATTTAGGTTAGTTTTGGTTGGTAAAGATTATTTAAATTTTTTGGACTAGGAGACTGACAGACTTATCTTGGTAAGAGTCCACACTGTAGTCTTGAAATAGAAACACATAAAAGCACTTAAACAATGATATATTTCAACCACACAGTGGTCTTTGACAATCGAAGAGAAAACACAAAAAGAAATATGAGAGAATGAAATAAAATAAAATAAAATAAATACAAGTTGTAATCACAGATTGTGTAGAGTAGAAATCAGATGTCACAGATGCACAGATTAAAGATATATATATATATATATTGTTTCCATGAGCATATGAGTGATTATAGTTTATATAAGTCTGTCAGGGGAAAAGAGATAAGGCTATTAGGGGGAAAAAAAAAAAAACTATTTTGGTCACCATAGATGTCACCTCTCTCTATACCAACATCCCTCATGCACACGGCCTATCTGCAATAGAGAATTTTCTAAACAAACGCCCAGGCAAGCCTTCTCCCACTACACCTTTTCTTGTGAACCTGACCAGGTTCATCCTCGAGAAGAACAACTTTCAGTTTGAGGGAAGGAACTACCTTCAAATAAAGGGAACAGCAATGGGTAGCAGAATGGCACCATCGTACGCAAATCTGTACATGGGATTGTTGGAAGAAAGTTTTCTAAAGACACAAACACACCAGCCATTATGTTGGTATAGATATATAGATGACATCTTCCTAATTTGGACACAGGGTGCTTCAACACTTGAGGCATTTTTAGACAGCCTGACACAATTCTCCACACTTCAATTTACCTGGGAGAAATCTACAACAGCCATCACCTTTTTGGATGTAGAGGTAACACTCCAGAATGGAAATATCAACACAGGAATTCACATCAAACCGACAAACCACCTACAATATCTCCATTTCGACAGCAACCACCCAATAAAAATAAAACGATCCATTCCATACAGTCAAGCAATCAGGGGTAAGAGAATCTGTTCGAATGATAGGGAATTGGAAGATTTTAATAGAAAGATATCAACAGCCTTCCAGAGAAGAGGATACCCAAAAAAACTCATTGAAAACCAAATTCATTCAGCACAATCCTCGGTTCACCATAAACCACAAACAGAACGAAATAAACTGTCTTTAATAACAGACTACCATCCTGGTCTACATAAACTCAACAAGATATTGAAAGATGGCTTCAAAATTCTTCAAGCTTCCGTCCACACCAAAAATCTTTTCACCGATCCACCGCAAATTTGGTACAAGCAACCTCCCAACTTGAAAAACATCCTAGTACATCCTAAACTACCAGACCCTGATGCAGAGAAACCACACAAACTTCCTCATGGCTCCTTCCCATGCAATAGACCTAGATGCAAGACGTGTCCAATACACCCCTCAGCAAATAGTTTCAACAGCCAAACAACAAAAATGGTCTTCAAAATACAGGGTCATCATAATTGTACATCAAAAAATGTCATATACCAGCTACAATGTAAACTTTGCTCAGCACAGTACATAGGCCTGACCACGGATGGTTTGAATATCAGAATGAATGGCCACAGACATGATGTTAAAATTATGAATATGGATAGACCAACAGCTCAACATGCTGCGAGTCACAACATGACAACTTTTGATGACTGCTATACCACAAAAATAATTAAATCACTCCCCCCTGATTGCAATCCCTCAGAACTGAGAATGTGGGAACTATCATACCAGTGGTATACCAAATCCAGAGAATCCCCTAACCTCAAAATCAAATAAACGCATTCATTTTTATTTTTTTATTTTTTATTTATTTTTTTTTATTTTTTTTTTTTTCTCCCCTAATAGCCTTATCTCTTTTCCCCTGACAGACTTATATAAACTATAATCACTCATATGCTCATGGTAACAATATATATATATATATATATATATATATATATATATATATATATATATCTTTAATCTGTGCATCTGTGACATCTGATTTCTACTCTACACAATCTGTGATTACAACTTGTATTTATTTTATTTTATTTTATTTCATTCTCTCATATTTCTTTTTGTGTTTTCTCTTCGATTGACAAAGACCACTGTGTGGTTGAAATATATCATTGTTTAAGTGCTTTTATGTGTTTCTATTTCAAGACTACAGTGTGGACTCTTACCAAGGTAAGTCTGTCAGTCTCCTAGTCCAAAAAATCTATATATATATATTATGTGTGTGTGCGTGCGCGCGCGTACGTGTATGTCAAAACATAAAACAGAAAAAGTTCTTTTTACGCTTGCGTTAGAAATCGGTAATGTGATAAAGATTCGTAGCAACTTAGACTTTCTAATAAATAATTATTCCAGTTTCGATAACACTTATGGCTAGAGAATATTATTAATTTCATAATAACCTATTATTATAAAAATGGTTTATTAATTAATATAAGTAGTTATTCTTCCAACACGAACAATTTCGGGGTCAACTGGGAATATAACGCTTGCAAAATTACGTTTTGAAAATCATATGTTCGAGACTAAGCTTCACTAGCGCTATCTGTTGTTAAAACGTTTAGACGTTTACGAGGTTGTGCCGAGGGAACGCTTCACACTTTCAAATTAAAAATTAAAATGTTATTTTTTATTTACAATAAAAGACGAATTAACTTAAGTAAAAGTCTAATTTAATAGAAAGTCCTAATTTAATAATATATTGTTGATTTTTAACCCAAAGTTCTTGAGGGTTGGGGGGGGCGATCGCCCCCCCTTGGATACATGCCTGAATATATCATTGGGAAAAACAGAAGGCAAAATATTTGTTTACATTTTAATTTTCTTTATTTGATACTCATACTTACAATCCAATTCCCTATAAATATAGCAAGTTTTGTAACTTTTAAACTAAAAATAACTGAAATACCAAAATACCACAAGGTTTAAATGTGGCTGATGATAAAAATAAATGTCAGAACTGTCATAACAATAACAATGTTATGACCTTTAAAGTTATGAATATTATACCACTCAAATATCACTAACCGGGATACGCAATCTTACTAAATACAACCATATTTTACACTAACTTTACCACATTATTCAATACTTCACTCACAAGATTAAAACAAATAAAAAGCTGAGGATAAATCACTAACTAGGCTTTTTCTCACAGATAATACTATCTGTTGATTCAGGATCAGTTAATTGACTATTTTCCAGAATTGACAATTTGAAGTGGTTTTGCAAAACAAGTTGTATGGAAATCAAACTTATAAGACTTCTATAATAATTAGGGATGGGCCGATTCCTAAAATTTTTGATTCCAATTCTGATTCCGATTCTAAAATTTTTCTTTCGATTCTCGATTCTTTAGTCGATTCTCGATTCTTTTATGTTATATTAGCTTACATGCTAGGTCTCTAATAATTAATTTAGTTAACATCTTGGTCATACGGCAAAACCCTTTAAAAGTTCTGTTTCAATGTAATAGCCTACTTAAAACCTTCGACCTTGATTTATCAATAGGAATTTTTAAATCATATCAGATAACACGTGATATAGTTTATAGTTCAACTACACGAACTATTTTACCTGTAAGTTTATATTACTGCACATTATTTTGCTACATTTGTAGCTACTGTGCGGATCCTTTTACCATGTAATATATAGTTTCATTTGCTATTATAATCGTGTTTATTTTCTTTTCGCTCCGAAATATATTACATTACCGTGAGAGTAATATCTGTCTATAATGTAATTGATTGAGGTTAAGTTTTGGAGGAATAATACAGTGTTTCTGTTATCCGTCTATTCGCTCAACCGTCATGGCCACGGTCCCGACGGTGACGGTTAATCGAGTTTTTACTGTACTTTTTGTGTGTTTTGTTCTGACATCTATGAATCAGTGGCAGTAAAACACGTGGGGGGGAGAGTGTTGTATCGAAGAGAGAGAGAGAGACGAGCGATGTCAAACGACCAGAAATGGTTACAATCTTGATTGTTGTTGCTTCATAAATAATAATATTTTTGTTTAATTTAATCATATAATTCATCCAAATCAACTAATACAAAAATAAGATATAGTTGGTAATTAATCATTTTTCCAATAAATTACTCCACACACATATCTTAATAGTTAACAAAATAGGAATCGGAATCGACACTTTTATGAATGTCGAGTATCGACGATTCCTCGATACCACTAGAATCGAGAATCGGAATCGGCCCATCCCTAATAATAATTAATGTTAAAAAAACTAGAAAAATATTGATTCATTTGATAGAACAGCACTACATCAATCTTGCATTATACAAAATCCCTAGTAAGAACTGGCATCCCGTTCATAGAAGACAGAGATATTGATACATGACTACAACTCAACAATTTTTCTCAGACAATATTCCAATTTTCAAACTTATAAAAATTGAACTCAGGTCAGTAAATAAATAAAAAAATGTTAAATAAACTTAAAACACTTATTAGAGTATAGGCATGGATAATTCTACAGTATTGGAATGAAACAGCATGTTTACACAATCAATTAATTTACAATAGGCTTTTGTTAAAATAGCAGATGGTGTAAACTCAACTAAATAATTGTTCAATGTGTTTGGTTAATGTGTGTTTTAACCATGCCTCCTTCAACAAAAATGGTATTAATATAATGGGCCTACATTTATAACTTCATTACACATCTCACTTTGGTTTTAGATTTTATAGTGTACATAGTATTTTTTTGTTCATGAATGGGCACAGGAATGATAGGTTCAATTGATATTAACTCTTGAGGAAAATTGGGTCAATCTGCTTGAGGGCTCTGCTAAACACTGATCATCTAAAACACTTAAAAACAATTATATTGTGTTTTGAAAACAAAAACATTAAAAAAAATGTTGTCCAGATCTGTTCTTCTGGTCTATTAATAACAAAATCCTATTTACAAAGTGTCTCACCAGAAGAATTAAAAATCTGAGGAACTTGCTTCATTAGTTGTCTGTATCGCCTTCTGTAACTATTAAGCTACCCTCCTTATTGGTCAGCTTACTATTATGAAGCTCAATAGCTGACGCCGACCCGTGGAATTCCTGTTTCTCCATAACACACTGACCAGTAGAATTGCCAACCAGCAGGAAACAGTTTTGCTCCTGTTGTCTTTCCTCTTTAAGTTCAGGGTAAGACCTTATGTGGTTTGCTCGTGACATTTGCTCCATATAATGACAGGAAGGGCTGTTGAATACACCAATTTGATAGGGATGGCTGCAAGGAAGGTAATTAGAGCCAGTGATGGTTCTGAAAACTACCACGCTCATATATCTAGGCAGGGTGTAATAGCTTTTCATTTGTCAGTCCTGCTCAATCAAAAGAGAAGTCCTCCTGTGTGAACAAGAGATCTAAAATCCTAAAACGAGTTACTGCATTATAATTGGGAGCAAAATGGGTTCCAAAACAACTTACAAAAGCTATAAAAACAATGATCAGAATACAGTTGCAAAGTGACAACAACCCCCAGAATGCAGTCTTTGGAGTGCTTAACCATGTACAAAACTCCGCATTCAAACAATTACTGGTATAGCTACTTCTATGCCCATCCACACATTAGAATCTGGGAGACTGGTCTTCAAAGTATGTATCACTGTAGAAACATGATTAAGCTATCTTTCGAGTAACGGAAGAAGATACACTCTAACAAGAAATGGAGAGCCTATGCACACTTAAAAACCTAAACTACACCACAGAACATGGAGAAGACCTTCCTGTAACAAAATGGAATACACAGGGGGGAGGTCAAAGCCTTAAAGGATGCTACCCTTGGCTGAGTAGGAACTTACAAGAAACTACATAGAGCTGCGCTGGAAACCATATATACTCCCACCTTAAACAAGAGTGGACCCATATCTATACAGATGTTTCAACAATACCAAAGTCTATGGAGACAAGAGCTGTGAGGGGCAGATATCTGTGAGGGGCTCTCAAGTTAAACAAATTGCAAAATCATCCATGTCACTCCTCTCAGGCAGCCTTATCAGGTGTTACCACGAATTCACACAAATACTGCAAGTTGGTGTACAACTGCAGAGTGAGGTTAAGCAGTTTAATAGTGAGTGGATTCCCAGTGACATCCATATTGAGTACAAAAAGACAGACAACCTGACTAATATGAAAACTGCCTTACGACAGTGCAACATCTTCCATCTCTTCATCACTATTATACAGCATCATGTCCATGTGCCAATGCATTAAGTTTTTTCTTCTCTATTACTTTGTTATTAGTCGCCAAATCATTGAGAAAGCAACTACTATGGCAAATGCCATTGTGATCCAAACTCTCTAACAATTGGTGCACATATATAAATAAAGGATTTTTGTAATTACTAATAAATATCATTAAAATTTTACTATAATTTATGGTAATACAAAAATTGAATAAAATGTTATTCAATGAAAAGAAACAAATCAAGCTCAAATCTCCAAGATATTGTGATATTATTAAAAAAAAAAAAAAAAAAAAAAACACTAAACCAGGCTTTTATTTATGAATGGAAATTAAACTGAGAAGATAGCAGGCTTTTATTTATGAATGAAAATTAAACTGAGAAGATAGGAGGCTTTTATTTATGAATCCCACCTCTGATGGGTAAATTAACTCTAAATATGAAGTGAAACTTTACAAATAAAAGTATAAAAAATAAAGCTTACAGAAGTTCTAAAATAAAGTTAAACTGAATAAAGAAATTGATATTTAGTACAGCATAAAAAAAAATTGCAATTGATTTCATTTGGAAACAACACTTCACTTTTATCTAGTTCATATATTTGTCTATAGAAATATGTATTACATGCTAGGAACAGAACATTGCTCCACTTAGTTTCCTGTATTTTATGCACTGAACATTTAACTAACATTAAATTACTTTACTATCGACATCTCGGATAATTTAATTACAGCCACTCTGGGTTCTGCGAAAGTGTCTCTCTAAATTAATGTAAAAGCCTTCAACATGGTTTATTAAATTACAGGTCTCTCTCTAAGTGAAATATATGTACAATCAATCTACATAGTGTTTTAGACAATGTTCTAACACATTTCTTATTCCAAAATAAGATTTATGGAGATTTTATTTTTGTCTTCTTGCAAATTACTGGACTGAAAAATTATTCACTAAGCTGCATAGCATAGGAATTTCTGTTGAGGAAAAAGACAAAAATATTGATATACAAACATACAATTAATTTTAAAATGTTTTTATTCATTTTCAATCATATTCTTATTACTTCTTTAAATTTGACAGTATAGCTAAGTGTAATAGTAGACAGAGAAATCAATTAATTATAAAACTTGATAGCTATGCACTCCATTTAAACAGCTTATTCTGATTTAGACCAGTAAATTTAACAGTAATTAGCATAAAATTAGTTCCAAAGAAATAATAAACGTTAAATTTAACATGGGTAAAAATTGTAACAGAAATTAAATTTCAACTTCAATTGTATTATTTTCCTAATAAATTTATGGAAAACATAGTTGTATAACACATGGATTTGTTAATGATTCAGCTACATATTAATTCTGCTTAGTTAATTCTATCAATTTAACTTAATTGGGCTTATTATATAACTGTTATTTGAAATTACACTTTGGTTTACAGTGCCATAAGTGCCACTATTTTTTATGTACATCATCTTTTTCTAACCATTTTGTCGCTGTATTTTTTTATAAACCTAATTATCTCACTTGATCTTAAAGGATTCTGCCATTATACCATAAATGATACAAGCAGTGCAATCTTATAATGTATTTCTCCTTAAGAGACAAGTATATTTTCCTTTCACGATTTAGTTGTGACGTAGAGTACTTCCTGTTGTGGATTACATCATTTTAACACTGAATGTTTAAATTGTGTCAATTCATTAGGGCTCTCTTCAAAAATGACACACAGAGAGAGGTATTAAAATAAAGTATACACAAATTAAATTACAGAAACTAATATACAATATCAAGAGCACAGTGGTACAATATACTAAAATGAAAATATTGGAAAGAACCCCGATAGCACAAAAATATTTTGGTGCTATTTGGGTTCTTTCCAATATTTTCATTGTAACAGAAGCTTAACAGGATATTAGATGACTAGGACTTGTAGAGGGTATAAATTAATTAATCTTAGACCATAAGTATCTGCATATAATAATAAAAACAGATCAAGAGGCCATCCTTTTCGACCGCTCCTCCCTGGACATTACTCAGGAACCACTTTTTCCTTTCAAGCCCCCTATGAATACTAAAATCAATGCTAACTTATTGGAACCATACTCTAAGAAAGAACCAACTCACGTTTTACTACAGAGAGGTGAAAACACTGTTCGTTACTTGCCAAAGAAAACTGTGCATTAGTCTACACTGATGGTTCCTCTGATATTGACTGTAATAGAGGTGGTGCAGGCATCTCCATCATTTACCCCACAGGAAATAACGTCAGGCTCAAAATACCCACTGGCCAAATTGCTTCAAACTTCACTAGTGAATTAATTACTATTAAAGACGGGCTTACCCACTGTAACTCTTTTCCTCCTCCAAACACTCAGCAGAAGAAATTGTAATTTTCGTAGACTCAAAATCAGTATTCGAAACCATACATAATGGTGAGACAAGACTGACACAAGAAATTAATAGTCTTCTCCATTCATTAAATATACCTTGCATTCTTCAGTGGATCCCTGCTCATGACGAAATTGCGGGTAATGAGTGTGCAGATGCCCTTGCCAACGAAGCGCATGAAGAAGATCAACCTCTATCAGTCACTTATACAGATGCGGATGCTGTTGAAAAGCAAAAAATTTACATCAACCACCATTTTAGCAAGGCAAAAATCCCCGATCTAAACTGCCCAAAAAAACCTCTCCTCTACAATAGTTAGGCTACGTACTGGACATTTCAAAGGCATGAAGATATCACCAACTAATAAGTACTGTTCCCAATCACAAATAACCCCAGATCATGTTTTTGACTGTCATGCCATTATCCGTTCTCTCCTTCAACTTGGAGCACCCACAATTGAAATACTTTATAGCCATCGACTCCAGAACTGGCAGATCTTCTCATCAAGACTTTTGGAGGAATCTGAACTTTTTGCACTTTGTACATCAATAGACACGACAACAACAAAAACAGCAAATTTAAACCTGTAGTTATATTCAAATTTTATTCAATTATGAATATTTCATTTTTTCAAATACTCAATGTATTGTAAACACACTGATGCACCCAGGGAAAATATGTTTACTACATGGAAGGTAAATCACATTTGTGCAGACATACTTATCACTAATTGTGGTTCAGATTAAAGCACCATGATTACAAATCAATAACAAAAAATACAGTAAGTTTATTATTACCATAATTCTTGAATGTGTTAATCTATATAATTTTTAAGCAATTTATAGATAGTTTATAGTTTATACCTACTGTTCTGCATTTAGAATATGGTCTCCATTCAATTCAATCTAAAAGTTCAGGATGAAAATAATAGTAAGCATTGTTTCTCTAAATTATAGCATACCAAGCCTAAAGTACATTTTTCCAGGTCCTGTTTGGTTAACATTTTAAAAATCTTCTTTGAATATACAATATACATAATTTAATCTATTCAATCACAAATGTAATATTTCCTTCCTGAATTGGCATAAATAAAATTTTAAAAATCTCGTGCATTAAATTGCATATAAAATGAAGATACCTGCAGTATCTGATGATGGAATGTTTGCTCATGCCCATTGGTCAAGTTGTTGAGGTCGTTACGTCGACTCAGAGTTGGGCTACTAACTGGCGACTCCCTCGTCATTTCTGCAATACAAAAATCAACTTCAAAAAAGCTTTCACAAATTATAGTAATTAGTATTTTTATAAAATAAAGGTAACAAAATAAAGTTTTAAATCACCTGGAAGACGAAGTATAATTAATTATAAGTATTTTAAATATTATTAAGTCAAGCAGCAAACATCAATCATCATTGATAACTATTTTCAGTGTTCACCCGTCGCTGATGATGACAGCTTGACTGAATACATCATCATGAAATTGATGATAGTGAACACATCATAAAGAAACATGCATGACGTTAAGGTAAATTTTTAAAAGATATATTTGTAAGATGAGAGTTTCTACATGTTTGCTGCTTATGTCATAACCCTACCTCAGAAATGAAAAATAAGATTAGGTGGATTTTTAGCTAAGGGGATGTGTATTTTTTTTAAAGTGATATTTAATAGAAAAAAGACGAATAATTAAAATTATAAACACCATTAACAACAATATATATTTTTAAAAAGTCAATTCTTAATTAAATAAACAAAGAAAAATTTTATTTTAGTTTCTTGTCATTTTATAATTACAATTAATATAAATATGTATATACATATGTCAGAATAACACTATTAAGTAGCAAATAGAATGAGAATTTCCTTGCAATTTTAATTTTTCCTTCTTACGTATGGTGTTGGACTATTATTTTTGTTTGTTACTATTTATACCATTGGTTCCCAAACTGGGGGGGGGGCATAAAGGTAAGTCAGGAGGGCATGAGACCAGTAACTTACTTCTTACTTCTTATTACGAGCTTCCAAGGTTGGCCTCGATGGCTCGTCTTCTATACACACACACTCTGCTAATGGCCAGAAACAACTTTCTTTCAAGATTCTGTCCAGGGTAATGTCTCGTCCTAGATGTTTTATCAAGGGACTCCTTGTTGCTGCTGTTACAGGTCATTTCAAAAGTATGTGCTCTAATGTTTCCTCTTCTTGCTTGCACACTCCACAGATAGAGTCGTTAGTAATATGAAACCTTTTCAAATATGTATTGGTGACAATGTGTCCCATACGAGCTCGTGCCGCAAAAGATGCCACTGAACGTGATAATGACTTGAAGATCTTTGGATCATTAGGTTGTTTTTGTAATGAATAATATTCGCGCCCAGTATTGCATTCTCTCCATTTCTTACTCCTACAGATGTGAGATTCTTTTTCAACTGCCATTTTGCAATTAGTTAAGGAGTAACAACTTTTCAGGAGATGGAAACAAGTTGCAAAACTAATCTCCTTGGCAGATCTGTCAGCTTCCTCATTCCCAGGAACACCACAATGACTAGGGATCCATTGAAATACAATATTTTTCTGTTCTAAGCTTTTTAACAGTTTAGTTATTTCAGATGTTAAAAAATGGTAGTCTGTAGTGTGCTGTACTTGAAGGGTCAACCTGGAATAGGTGAGAATGCAGATGTTCTGTGCATCAATAGTATTGCTAAAAACTAAAGCAGCATTTAAGGCCATCAATTCAGAATGCATGCTTGAAGAGGAATCACAGGGCACATGGTAATCCTCGTTTAATTCTGGACAATGAAAAAGCTGCACCTCCCCTATGGTTATCTTTATCAACGGAACCATCTGTACAGATTTTTACAAAGTTGTTATATGCGGTATTTATCAATTCCATAGTGACAGATTTTAGTAGGAAAATAGTAATAGACCATTTGGAAAATAGCAGGATAAATTTTCATTTAGTTAAAACTAGGGATGGGCCGATTCCTAAAATTTTCGATTCTAAAATTTTCCTTTCGATTCTCGTTTCTTTAGTCGATTCTCGATTCTTTCAAGTTATATTAGCTTACATGCTATTTCTCTAATAATTAATTTAGTAAACATCTTGGTCATATGGTAAAACCTTTTAAAAGTTCTGTTTTAATGTAATAGGCTACACAAAACCTTCAACCGTGAGAGTGATATCCGTCTATAATATATTTTATTAAGGTTAAGTTTCGGAGGAATAATACAGTGTTTCTGTTATCCGTCTATTCGCTCAACCGTCATGGCCACGGTTCCGACGGTGACGGTTAATCGAGTTTTTACTGTACTTGTTTGTGTTTTGTTCTGACATTTAGTGAGAGAGAGAGAGACGAGCGATGTCAAACGACCAGAAATTGTTACGATCTTGATTGCTGTTGCTTCATAAATAATAATATTTTCGTTTACTTTAATCATTTAATTCATTCAAATCAACTAATACATAAATAAGACATAGTTGGTAATTAATTATTTTTCCACACAAATATAATAAATTTTGGTAATAAATTTTGTTTGGTAAAAAACTACTCCACACGCATATTATAATAGTTAACAAAATAGGAATCGGAATCGACACTTTTATGATGAAGAATCGAGTATCGACGATTCTTCGATACCACCTAGAATCGACGATTCCTAGAATCGAGAATCGGAATCAGCCCATCCCTAGTTAAAACTTAAGTACACAATTTAACTAAATTTAAAACTAAACTTACAAGTCAGATTTTTTGTATATAGGCAGTTTTATTGGCCATTATGTTTAGAAAATTTTAATAAAATGTATGCATTTATAAAAGAAATATAAGTAAAGGTTGTGCAAATTGGAACTTGAAATTAAATCAACATGACAGCTTGAGAAGAATGTTTGCCGTTCAATGTGGCATCAGCGCCACAGTGGACAAATCTTCATTATGAATAAAACACTTGAAAGTGTATCACAGGCAGTTCTTCGATTATACTTGCCTTTTTCAAGAAGTACTTCAACGAAAAGTCATTTTCAGCCCTTCTTGCAATAAAAACAAAATCTAGGAACAAACTTTACTTTGCTAATGACTTGCATTGTGCCTTTACTAAATAAAATACAGCCACCAATAGGAATGATAGTGAAAAGAAATTCAAGCTCATCCATCTCACAAACAGATTTTTTTCTCATCAGTTAAAATTTACCTTGTGAATTAAAACTTGAAATGTTATATCATGTTTCTTGTGAAAGTATGTATAAATTAATAAATTGTTTTCAATATATATAATATGTTTTTTTTTTACTTACCCATACCATTTATTTATAGTGTAAAGTGAAGGGGGTCTGAGAGGCTTTCATTTCAAAAAAGGGGCCATGGATACCAAAGAGTTTGGGAACCCCTGATTTAAACATCGCTTGCATTGTGTTGAATTTTTTTTTGCTTTCCTTTTGTATTGCCCGTTTAAGAAGCAAGATTCGATATCCAGATGCAAGAAGCCCTTAATCAGGTTTTTTATTTATTTTATTATATTCATTCATTTAAAATCCTAGAGGATTATTTATGATTTTGTGTAGTGACCATGGCAACACTTAAGGTTGTGAAAAGAGATTTCAAAGACAACCAGATGGGAGCAAAAGAAAAATTCAAATATACATCTTTGAAAGTAGATTTCTAATTATGGAAAAGTTGCCTTAGTGCCAAACCGCTAGTATCATGAAGATACTCAGTTCCAATCCAACCTAGATAGCCCAAATTTTTGTAATATAATTACTGAATAAATATTTGAAAAAACTGTATTAACATCAATTGTCAACTACTATAGGTTAAACGTATTTTAACGACTGAATATTTGTACAAGATATATATCAGGTGAGTGTAAACTAATAGAAGAAATTGAATAAGGTAAAATTTGTAACTGAAACAGAGGAAAACTTTGTACATCTAAACACCATTGAAAACAACAAATAATACAATTAATTTAAAAACACAATAAAACTTAAAAAATTTAGATTGGTATTCACATAAGAAAAAAAGGAGCTGAGTCACGAATGAAGGAAACTAAAACACAGTGAATATACGAGTAATTAAAAGAACTATAAAAGACAATTAACTCATAATAACAATTCAGTTTGTTTGGTTTATTATAAATAAGTTATATGCACCCTTAGTTTCAAAATAGTTTCCTGTTCACTTGCACCTTGATATACATTTCAGTGCTTTGAGCAAGTGGTAAACTGTATCATTAATTTGTTATATTTCACTCTAGCCTGCTTGCCTAGCTGTTACTGATTTATTTGCTCTTTCATTGGCAAAACTGAAAACAATAACATATTTGTTAAACAGTTTAACAGCTTGCAGGGGTCCAAATTTATGCAAATTCAAGAAAAACTAATTAAGTGATTTTTGTCAGAGCCTAGGTTGACTCCTTGGAAGCATTGTTGAGTTGAGAAGCAGCAATTTAAAAGCATGTTTTCTATAGATGTAAATCTACTTAAATTATAATTGCAGAAATAGTTTTGTCAATCATCATGGTAAAAAATTCCATAAAAATAATAATTTTGAAAATTATTTTTAAAAAATCATAAATAACCGACCTGTACTTTTAAACAAAATTAATAAATAACTCCTAATTGAATGTGGTTTAATGTTTTTTTAGTTATACCAAGGTGAGCAAGCTTATGACGACTCCTTAACTAATTTGCTTTCTAGAGTATAGGGAAAGAGGTTTCCTTCTTTGCCATGTGTGAATTCCTTTCAAATTCATTTTTTCCAGATCAAATTAATATTAAGACTATTTAAGCACTAAGAATTATCTTACAACTTTCAGACGAGGACCTTTTTATGTTTCTCACTTTAAAACAAATATATCATTTCACTAAGTGCTTTAGTCAGCTAGACATTCATTCTGCTTTTATTAAAAAAATTCAGCATTACAATTAGCCTTTTTCACTAAGTGCCAGCAAACTGACAAAATATAAATATAATGTATATTATAATCTATATAATATAGACTAATAAAAAAACACTTTAATATAAAAAGATAAACTAATTAAAAAAACTTGTAAAAACAATAGTTAATAGGCCTATAGACAAAAAACTGTTATTTTTTAGTTATAATATTACAGCTAGCAAATATCTTACTCCTTAGATTGTGTCGTAATTCAAGTTGTCTCTTATTTTGGAAAGACTTTTAAATAATAAATCATTTATTATAAATGATAATTTAAACAACACTATTAAGGAGTCAATAGACAAGGTCAAGAGGCTAATAGGCTGTTGACCTAAAATGCAGCAAAACAATCACATGAAAAAAGTAATAAGATGTATATCAGCTGATCGGCATACATTGTAGCAGTGATGCTTACATAGATTTACCTGTTGTACATATAACTATACCGATATAACAATGCAGGTAAATTTTAACTTATTATATTGTAGGAGCTTTTTTGCATCTAAAATAGGCTAGAATATTTGTAATAATATCATATTGCAAGTAATAACACTAAAAGTTTTTGAAAATCGCTGAAAACGTATTGTTAAGATTCAGCATTGGTAAACTGCACTTAAAAAATCAGTTTACATACAGAACCTTAGAATGTCATATAAAGTAGTTTAATTTTAATGTGTAAGAAATTTGTTTGTAAGAAAATAATAGTCTGTTCCCTGTGGTGTGTTTGTGGTATGTATTTCTGAATAAATGTTTTCTTCTTACTTATAAATACTTTTAACTTACCAAACACTAAAACTGTTGTTGTAATCATCTTGAATTCACTGATAAAACTATAAGTAACTCATGCATAAGTAAGTTAATACTTTAGAGCTTACTTGCTGACTCGTCGCAAAGCAATCACTTCATTTACAAAGCTAACCCTCTACTCAGGAGGGTTTGGCATCATAAACTATGTAGAGGGTCAGCTTCTTAAATGAAACGATTGTTTTGAAACGTGTATGCAAGAATGTTCTGAAGTATTCATTTAGTTATGCAATAGTTATCTATAGAAAAACTGAAACTCTTGACCCGTTCGTATAAACTATTGTACCAATAAATGATAAAGCATGCAGCTATTAAAATCTTGAAACATATTGTCAAAAATTGAATAATTGGCTACAAAAGTATTAGCCTATTTTTTTATACCTAAATGGAAAAAATACTTGAAGAGCTCTTCATATTTTATTCTATTTATATTCCACAAATAATCACAATAACACATACTTTTGGTGTTGTAGGTCAAAAAGGACTTATGCTGTCACCCCACATTCTTCATCAGGCTACAAACCCATTTCCTATTGTTAAATAATGAACATCTAAATATAAAATTATATCATTTACTTCAGAGAAACTTCCGAAGAGTGAAGTGAAAATTTCCCTGATGTAAACACTAACTGACATTATTAACATTTTTTGTTATAGAATATTACAAAATTAGAAAGATCTGAAGGCAATCCTTTAAAGACAATGAAGGCTGTATGTAGAGGAAAATTAAAGATGATATGGCATGTCTACTGACACACGTGGCTACACATCAAAATCGATTGTCATGAAAAAGTTTAGGACCTGATTGGGCAGAAGTGGTGACAAGCCGAAACAAAATATCTGTCTAATTTAAATTCTACCATAAAATCATGTCAGCTACAGTGAAATACAGTATTAGATACAATTAGAAAAATCCACAAAAACTTTACATTTGTTAACTCAAAATCATCACTCTTGTAATGGGTTCTTTTTACATCTTTAGTGACGTCACCTTGAGATTGTGTCATACAATTCCTGTTCCAGTGCTTTCTTAAAAATAAAGTTTTGTTTTAAACAATGGCCCATGACCGGATCCCTCCGTTGATCAAAATAAAGTGTACGTTTTCCCACAAAAGTTGTTTACAGCCGAAGTCATTAGAAATTTTGAGGAAAAGGCTGTCAACATCGTAAATATTCCTGCCCGTTTAGCTCCGAGCTAAATGCGATGGGCTGTTGATTAGCGATTTTACTTGCAGGGAAATTCCTGGAGCTTTCCAGCAGAATTTATTCCAGGAATTGTGGTAATGGGTTATTGATCGTCAAGTGGCGGGGGGAAGGGTTCCAAGACAAGGGCAAACCCACATTGCCATTTATTGCTGAACAGGAATGTTTAAAATGCAATGAAAAATTAACCACCAAAGACAATCGTGATACCTAACACAGATTACAGTGTATGACAGACGTCGTTGAATAACGCACAAACTATACGGTACTGTTCGGGGTTTGTGCTGGGCGGCCGTTGACCTTGAAACCCTGCCCACCACTTAAAGGGAAAAGTTGATGTTATGTTCCTCTCCCTTATAACTATTTTTCAATTCCTTCTATTAGGCCACGTTCTCATAAATATATATATATATATATATAAAGAACTAAGTCAAAATACAAATACAAGAATTATAATTGAATTTACAATTCAAAGCTTTTCGTTGGTTAACAGTACCAACATCATCAAGAATATTAAACAAACAATGTTGTAAGGGGCAAGGCATGCAATATAGTTATTTCGTCCCATTTGGGTTAAAATAAGTGATAACATATGATCTCATATCCCAGCTGATGTTATAAGTTATATGGTAGAAGTTATTTTAACGAATTAATTTATTTGTAGACTATTAATTGCAATTATTTATTATAAAAACGTAATTTATTTGTTAATTATAAAAAGTAATTAGAATAAAATTTTTCTTTGTTGACTTAAGTAGGAATTGATTCAAATTTCTTTTCTATATCACTTGTTAGAAAAATGGATACCACATGTTATTAACCGAATGTAACAACAAAACTCATAAATTTTAGCTTTTGTATTGGGATAATTTCCATTACTCCCCTTCGGCCAATACGACTAAAGAATAATTGAACATTTTGTCATTAACACCTCAAACAACTTTTTAAGAAACATGTCTAACGTTTTGGATGTTACTAGGTTTGCAACCACGCCTTGAACGCCAAAAATCTCCAGAGTAGTAGCGCCACTAGCATTACACGATGGCGAGAAGGCGGCAATTCCACGGCAGATGACAGCGTGCCTTCACATTTCCTCCGGCCTCTCAACTCATAAACAAACAATACAATACCTTGAGGAAAACATGTACAGAAATAATTTCATTACTTGGAACTATTTTACTCCTGACAGTCACAGAAAACTTTCTCTCCTGCCCAGACTGTAGGCTGCGAGACGAAGGCATAAAGCATCAAACTGACACTTTATCCGACACTTTAAACCAGGCATCCTCACTACGCGGCCCTTAGACGGTTAGGATTGAAGTCAAAATATTTTATAACTTAAATAAATATTATATTCAGAGTGTTTTGAAAATCTGTCGTTGTTTTACTAAACTTAATTAATTACTCAAACTACTGAAGTTAAAAACCCCGCCTGCTGTATCTTTGCCTCGGGCTTTACTGACGTTTAGCAAGCAATAGTATCGGCAACACCGCAACGTAACGCAACTTAATGTGTGACGGTGAAGACGTGCAAAAGGTAAGAAAGAAGGGACTGCCATATGTTTGATATGTCGTGAAACTGTACCATTTCGCTTGGTAGAAAATCCATGGGCAATGAAACCAGCTAATGTAGCTCATCTTTCCGTATTTGGATATGAAGGGATTTGAAAAATGAATTAATCTATCTTCAGAACGATACGGAACTCAAAAGTATTTTTGAAGAAAAGATCAAGAATAAAGCTCACTATGAGTTTTGGAGGGTTGTTGAAAAGGACAAATTTCCTAACTTACTTGAATGTGGTCAGAAAATATTGTGTTTTTTCATCTACTTACGTCTGTGAATCTACATTCAGTAAGCTGAAGTTTGTAAAAAGCAAGTACAGATCTAGGCTAACAAGTGAGAATGTTGAGAACATTTTAAGAATTTCAGTTTCTTCCCAACCTGCCAACATGGATGCCATATTAGAGGACTGTGAAAGATTTCGCCATCAACTTCAAAGAATTAACTAAGTAAAAAAAAGACATTTTCAAACTTTTTTATGCGCAAAACAGTATATTTATGTTGGTAATGTAATAAACGTATGTTATAATCATATTGTTTGTCAGTTATTTAGTGCCTCTTGTACTTGCGGCCCTCAGGAAAATTTTATGCAAAATTTTTGGCTCTCAAAGTATTCCTAGTGAGGACCCCTGCTTTAAACGGTAATATTTGAGAAGTATTATATACAACCACAATCTATTAACAGGCTTGAAACAATAAAAACAAAAAAAAATTGTAATTTTGTAATAAGACCCTCTGATGATGACGACATGGTCATCGAAATGAACATAAGGGTTTAATTTTAAGTAACTTCTTTTATTTGTTATTTTTGTGGTATTGGGGTTCTTTCCAATATTTTCATTGTAATATATTATACTACTGTGCTCTTGATATTGTGTATCATCAAAGAATGTTTTATTCCTTCCGGCGAGTGTTTATTATTCACGTGATGTAAGTACATCTGACAAGTAGCACAGCAAACATAACCATGAAAAAGCAATAAATGCCGTGCGTTGCACGTAGACCTCACTATTCGCAAATTAATATTTCCAACCGTTTTATGTCCATCGTATGCATTAACAGTAAAGTTAACTGAATGCTGTTAGACGCAGAGCAATGAACTCAAATAAAGCAATTCTAGGGAGAAAATGTGTAATACAAACAAACGTAATATGATTATATAAAAATACAAAACAAACACTTTCCCTGCTGGGGTCACTCTGACGCCGCCACGGAATAAGGCTGCTTCAGACTAAATTACATGAATACTTGACCCAAGTTGGTTTACGTCCAAATGTAAAGTCTATGTAGATTATTCAAATAACATGACCGACTCAACAGCTGTTTCCTTGACGTCAGTGCGGTACCGGCCCCGTATGAAACTTGGCGCCTTTTCAAAATCAGAAAAAAAACAAAATGACATTTTTTTTTTTTTGCTAATGTGATCGTGAAAAAGAAGCGGTCCAAAAATAAATAGAGCGGGCTAAAGAGAGCGGGCAAATAATAAACAAGACAGGTTTTAAAATTATATATTCGTCAACGATTTCTTTAGTCATAGTGTAGAACAGCCTAGTCTTTAAAAATATCTTTAGTCGTAGTGTAGAATAGCCTAGTCTTTATAAATAAATGTATTTAGAAATTTGCTAAATCGCAAGCCAAAGCCCATCGTGAACGGCTTAATATTTCTTTTGGTTTTGATTCTAGTCTTTGGGTTCTTTAGAGGAATATCTTCCGTCCACTATCCAGCGAATTCCATTTAGAAGTTTTGTAATGATCTTTCTAAATCGAGTACGACCCCTTGAAGAAGTCCATCGGACTACCTCTATGGACAACATCACAAGTTGCCCTTGGAAATGAAGATAGCAGTTTGCTCCCTCTCTCTTATTTAACGGGAAAGAAAACTCATCTTTACGCCTATTAATATCACAATCCCATTCCAATACTATTTTATTTGGTTCTTTGCTAATCATCGTGATTCCCGACGTACTCAGTATCGGAAAATTATTTTAAAGCTGGTGGTGCAGAGTATTGAAGGACACGGGTCCCTTTAAAGCATGGGTTCCTAAACTAGGAGACGTTTAAGGGAAGTCAGGGGCGCGAGACCAGAAGGAAAATGATAAAATAAATAAAATATATTTAATATTATAGGAACAAACTGGATTTTGTTAATTACCTGGATTCCCTTAGTAAATTCTAACCTCAAATAGGCACGCAGTGTTAAAAATGCAAGCTCACTAACAGATTTTTCTCTTATCAGTTAAAATTTACCTTGCAAATTAAAACTTGAAATGTTATATCATGTTTCTTCTGAAAGAATTTATAAATAAATAAATTGTTTAAAATATATATAATATTTGATTATTTTTCATACCCTCAAACCATTCATGTGTAGTGTAAAGTGGAGGGACTTTACCAAAACGTTTGGGAACCCCTGCTTTACAGGTACAGTCTAGGTCGTCAGGTTTAGCCTGCACGGAGTCCTTGGACCTTGGGGGAGACAGCTTCTTGCTAACGTGCTTGCAGATACAACGCTCCCTTTCCCGCGGTAGCAGTTCCCTTTGTGTATATCTGTATTCCGCCGTGTGCATTTCCTCGGTCACGCTGAACTATATAAGACAAACTGCCGATCTACTTGGGAGCCCAAAGTTCCGCTTTCGGAGATGTTGATATGCTATCTATCTTTCTAATTTTATTTCCTGGCGAAAAACCAATTGGGGTTATCATCGCCAAACAAAATCTAACACGGAACGCAATATTTTAAAAAAACAAATAAATTTAAATACAACAAAAATTACAAAAGAAAAAACAACATAACAATAAATAACAAACAAAACAACAATAAATCTAACACAGTAAAAAATTAAAAGAGAAAAAACTATAAATAACAAAATAACAACAAAGAACAATATAACAGTAAATAAATGATAACAATATGTAAAACCATAATAGGTAACAATTTCCCAATAAATAAATCTCAATAACAAGAACACAAAATAAATTAAATTTAAATAAATAAAATAAACACATAGAATTATATGTATAAATAGATAAATATATACATATATTTTAAATATTAAATTTTAAAAAATATTTTCAAGTGGTGCAAGAAAGCGATGACTCGGTCAATGGCCGAGGCGTAGTCCCTTAGCACCACCTTCAAACTCCCTTTTAAATTAAAAAGGGCACGAATATTGCTTACACTAACACAATCTACTAAAATATGTTTTATTGTGAAGATACCCCCGCAGTGTTGGCATATTGGTGGATCTTCACGACGCATCAAATATCCATGAGTTGCAAAAGAGTGGCCAACGCGAAGGCGTGTAACCACCACTTCCTACGTTTTGAACGAATTGAAGACCTCCATGGACGGACGGTATCTTTAATTTCCCTTAGCTTATTCTCAATCACGGTATGCCACTCGTCATTCCAAGCCGCGAGCATTAAATGTTTTGCAAAACACACATAATCAGATGCCATAACTCGTTGACTAATGGGCACCAAACGTGTTGCATTCTTAGCCGCTTCATCCGCTTTTGTGTTTCCGAGTATTCCTCAGTGTCCAGGAACCAAACAGAACGTTACCCCCGCACACCCTAATTGAAGGCCTGTGTACAGCACACAAAATGTCCCCAACTAAAGGATTTTTAGAGAAAACATCCTGAAGAGCCTGAAGAGCACGTTTGGAATCCGAACACAAAAGATAATGCGAGGATCGAGATTGAATGACGTCCAAAGCTTTAAAAATAGCAAATAGTTCTGCCGTAGAAACACTGCAAGCTGAGGGCAATCCGTACGTGTAGGTACATCCAGATACATAAAACGCACACCCAACGCCATTGTCCAGTTTAGATCCATCAGTGAAAATAATTCCACTGTGTTAGTGAGATTTATAAATGGATAAAAATTCCTGGTGGTAGACCACAACAGGAGTATCGTGTTTTATATAACTGGACAATGAGAAATCGAAGTGCGGCGTTTTTATTATCCATGGAGGTAGATAGCACATTTGTCGTTCAAACATAGTTGGAAGTTGCAACTCAAGGTCATCCAATATTCTTAACGTTCGTATGCCAAATGGAGCGGTCGAACGTTGACGTGTATTTGTACACTTGATTTAGCATGTTATTAAAGACTATTTCAAATGCCGGGTGGTTGGGTTTGCTTCGAAGAACCGAAACGTAAGATATTTGTAGCATCTGACGTCGTCTAGAAAGGGCAGGTTCCCCAGCTTCGACAAGAAGACTAGGGATTGGGCTAGTTCTAGATGCACCAGTAGCCAATCTAAGTCCAGAGTGGTGGCTGGTATCAAGAGTTTTCAGAACTGTAGGTCGTGCAGATGAGTAGACTTGACAACCATAATCTATGCGCGATCTAACGACTGCGCGATAAAACCGAAGCATACTAGTTCTGTCTGCTCCCCAATTCGTACCACTAAGGACTCTTAACATATCCAATTTCTTGCTGCATCTCACCTTCAAATCACGAACATGTGGACTCCATGAGAGTCTTTTATCAAATAAAAGACCCAAAAATCGAACACTATCCGTGGTTTGAAGCTGAATCCCATCAAGATAAAGGATCGGCTCCTGGTGTTGCCTACGACGACTAAATGCTACACATTGGGTCTTCGAAGCAGAGAATTTGAAACCTGTAGTTTTTTACCATTCCTCTAATATGTATATTGCTAACTGCAAAGATCTTTCCGCAGTTGCCATACTACGAGCAGGCACATATATACAAAAGTCATCCACAAAAAGGGAACAGTGTATCGGAGATCGTATATTACTGGTGATACTATTTATTGCAACGGCAAATAGCGTGACACTCAGCACGTTGCCTTGCGGTACACCATTCTCCTGTCTGTAACTATTTGAATTTGTACCTCCAAGACGAACGCGAAAAGATCTGTTAGAAAGAAAGTTAGCGATGAATGCTAGGATATTCCCTTGTATACCCCATGATTTCAGAGTGTTCAGAATTCCTCTTTTCCATCCCATATCATATGTCTTTTCAAGGTCAAAGAAAACAGCAACGAGTGTTTGACGCAAGAGAAAGGCATCTTGAATAGCGGATTCTAACAAAACCAATTGGTCAACTGATGATCGTCCTTGTCTGAAACCACATTGTTCGTTGCTAAGAAGGTTGTTGGTTTCTAGGTACCAGACAAGACGGCGGTTGACCATCTTCTCCAGTAGTTTGCACAAGACGCTTGTAAGTGATATAGGCCTGTAACTACTGGGGTTGATTTTGTCCTTACCTGGCTTCAAAAGAGGAATTACAGTCGATTCTAACCATGCATCGGGGAAAGAGCGCTCCTCGAATAAACGATTGTATACTCGAAGGAGGACAAGTTTCGCCGATGATGGTAGATGTTTTAACATGGAGTACACAATGGAATCAGGACCTGGTGCAGAATCCTTCGTTGACGCAAGAGCTGACTCCAATTCCCCTATAGAGAAAGGGGTGTTTAAAGTAGAGTTCTCAGACAACCCAACAGTAAACGGTATTGCTTCTTCCTTCAGTTTATACATCTGGAACAATCTATTATAGGCTGTAGTAGCAGAAAAGTTAGAAAATGATGTTCCAAGTACATTAGCAATGTCCTCACTGTTTGTGATTAATCTTCCCTCCGGTTGCTTCAGCGCAATTGCTGGTAGCAGAATGGAAGTACCACAAACTGATCTTAGTTTCCTCCACACTGTGGAGGACGGAGTTGTTCGTCTAATTGTGCTAATGTACTGTTCCCAAGAGTTCTTTCTACTCAGCCTAAATATCCTCCGTGCTTTCGCACTGAGTATTTTATATTCCTGAAGGTTTCCATTTGTTGGGTGTCGTTTAAATTTCCTAAGAGCTCTTCGTCGTAAACGGAGGATTTCTGTGCATTCATCGTTCCACCACGGCACAGGCGGTCGGCGTGGATGCGCAGAGGTTTTCAGAATGGTCTTTTCAGCGGCATTTAAAATTGCTTTCGTAAAATTTTCTATTATCTCATCAATGGGTGTCAGATAATCCATGTCAAGTGATACAAGGTAATTCGAGTAGGCGTCCAGGTTGGCTTTTCGCAAAATCCAACTGGAATTTCGAGCATAACAGGGTTGGGAGTCACATAAACTGATCTTAATAGGCACAAGGTCGCTTCCATACAAATCATTGAGTACCGACCATGTGCATCTAGTAGCTAATTGAGGGCTGCAAATCGATAGGTCAACAGCTGTCTATCCACCAGTAGATGCTGCTAAATGAGTAGGAGAACCGTCATTTAGCAGACATAAGTCTAGTTCCGTTCTTACACTTTCAACAATATCACCTCGAGAGTTCCTAGTCGGAGATCCCCAAGACGAATGGTGGGCATTAAAATCCCCTACCAATAAGAACGGAGTTGGTAACTGGCTTATCAAATTCACTAAATCACTGTGATGCAGGTTTTCTTGTGGTGGCAAGTAGACACAACACACAGTGATTTTATACGGGACAGCTGTTTGAACGGCTACTGCTTGTAAAGGAGTTATTAAGTTTAGAGAAACAGCATCGATACAGTCACGGGCTAGGATGGCTACGCCACCTCAGACTCGATCTTCTGTAACGAAGTCCGATCTAAAAACTGAATACTCCCTTAAATGGAAATTATGCGATTCGTGGAAATGTGTCTCCTGTAGACATACAAACATTGGATACACATCTCGCACGAGTACTTTAAGTTCTTCTATGTGACTCCTAACACCGTTGACATTCCATTGTATCACTGATTTGTTAATTGCAGACATTTATTAACTCAGCAATGGATTGATCTGACACCCATTGGTGCTCTCTCCTTTCTCCTTTGGGACGATTTTAGACGTTCCAGGCTTACATTTTTCAGATTCCATATTCACCCGTTCAGGGATGGAATCTGAGGAAGATTTGGGCTTAGGAGGAGTGGTTTCCCTATTCCCTCCTTTGTTAGCATTTTTTCTAATACCCGGTAACACTGGTCTACGTGGTTTGTTTTTTTCCAACATCTTCTGCACAGAAGCTTTATTAGCCGTTGACAATGTTTTTTGCACAGAAACACAAGGCTCACTTAATGATTTATTTCGTGTTCCAATCCCCCCAGTGGAAGGGATTGGTACAAGAGGTAAATCACTATCCGTCGCTGTAGGTTGTACTAAATTCAAAGTAGGACCATTCGTGACTAAGGACAAAAGGCGAGAAACTTGTTCAGTTAGAACTTCAATTTTTTTCGACAGCTAGGCACAGTTGTTACAGGGCGATTTGGAAGCGGTCAGAGTAGCGGCATAAGTCTTACTGTCTGCCTTTGGCTGAGTAGATCTATACATTTTTTTGGCGTCTGGAAACGACAGTTTGTCTTTCGCCATGATGCCTAGGATAGCTTTCTCTTCTTTAAAAGTAGGACAGTTGTAGGATCGCGCTGGATGGCACATTTCGGAGAGTTAACACGTTCCTTATCATCATGGCCTTCAACGCTACATATACCGCATACGTTCTGCTTCGAACAGGTAGAGCTGATATGCCCAAAACGCTGACACTTAAAGCAGCGCCTAGGGTTAGCCACGTATGGTCTCACTGAGAGTCTTTGGTAACCTGCATGTAAGTATTCGGGTATTTCCGGCTTTCCAAAGGTTACGATAAAAGACGCTGTTGCTACTTTTTCTCCTTTGTCCATTTTCATTATAGGGATAACGTCCGTAACTAACTGAGAAGACAGTTCGGACTTAATTCATTGATTGGAAGGTACATTAAATCCCTACATGTGATGACCCCCTTTGAGTAATTCAAGGATCTGTGGGGAGCCACAGATACCATGACCTGGTCAAAGAAGGAGGTCATTTTTGATACAGAACGGGTTTGTCTGTCGGTGGAAGTCGCAACTAACAGTGTTCCGTTTCTAAGTTTCTTAATAGAGGCTACTGGGCCTCCAGCACAAGCGGAATAGCCTTGTTAATCAGGAAAGGAGAAACTTTGGAAAGATCTTTCCCTTCTTCGGCACTAGAAACAACTAAATACTTTGCTGATGGCAATGTCTGTGACGTTGCCACCATCAACTTTTTACTCAAATACTTGTTATTATGATCGTCAGGAGAATCCTGGCGTGTTCTCTTCAAACTAGTCATATTTGACGGGGTTTTTGGATCCATACATTTTTTAAGCCAGCCATCGTGTCAAGCGTTACGGGCGAGACTATAGGAACGGGTACACCCTTGGATCACAATAAGATCATTTCCAACCCTCAGAACTCTGAGGCCTATAGCTTTTCTCCTTAGCTCGACTGGATGGGCATCAGTCGAGAACTCGTAATACTGTGCACAGGCTCCGACACCCATGCACCGCGGACACTCCCTGACCAAGGACCGAAGCGGTAGACCAGAAACCGCGCTTACGTCTTCGGCAGACCAAGCTCACATCAGCGTCCCAGACCAGAGTTTGTCACGCTCTGGACTTTTCAGCACTTCCAACGCGCAACGGTTCTGACCAGTCAAAATTCCCTAAGAGAAGATGTAAGTGTTAAAATGTGTATAGATTGGGTTGGTGTGTGTGTATATGCTTTGTGAGTGGTGTAGTGTTAGGCTAGGGTACCGCGAGGAACGCCAAACCCCTTGTAGGTGCGGCTAGTCCGCACCCCCTGCGGGTTCTATCTTTCTAAAAACACTAAGATCTAATGTCCCTCTAATATAGCGTTCTTAAATAAACAAGCTTTCAATATGTAGCATAGTAAAGTTAAACGGATGTGTTTTCAAAACGAAGGACGTTATTTCTGGATAACTATTAGCATGGTCCTGGGAGACCACATCCCTGTCCCTACCTCAGACATCCTGATATTTAGCCTCGTATTCCTTCCACACAGAACCAAACCTACCTGTTCTATAGACATTAATGACGAAGAAGTTGCTATGGTGGTCGTCATTTAACGGCAACGATAACCACAGCTCAAATGAAACAAAATTATGAAGCTTAAGTAATGGTTTCAACAATGGCCCATTTTGAAACCTTTCACATTTGTGGGTTGTGGTAATATCGAGCTGCAAAATATGCTTCGCTAATATCAGCAGATGTGTTGTGGAATGTACAAATGACCTTGAACTCCGTGACTCATTTGAAGGGAGTGGGTAGGGTAGTATCAACCCCTCAGTGTTTTCATTGATCAAACTGTGATTCATCGAGCTGCTAGGAAACACCTGATGAATAATCATTGAAACATTCTCACGCAACGTTTCCTCGCTTTTATGCATCACTCCCCCATTGTGCAATGTTTAGCCCTTAACACAAAGCGATGCAAGAATGATGCTCAGTATAAAGGACGATGAGGGATATCCGACACGGCTATAACGACCAAGAATGGTTACTTAAGAACGAACATTTCAGGTACGCAACCCTGCTTTCACTCACTGCTGCAGACGAATTATCTCAATTAAATTATCCTCATTTTATGCTACCTTTTACTTGGAACCTTTGACTATAAAACATACGCTTAAATCTCAGGCATGTTATCCTACAAATGTTAGCAGACCCAGGCCATAAATATTGAAGTCATTGTAGTGGATAGGTTTTATTTACTGCGAAAAATCATATTTACTCATAATTTTATGCTACCTACATCTAGGAACGCAACAAAGCACGGGCCTACATCAGGTACGTTACATTGTACTCACGAGCCAGCCCAGGTCATAAAGATTCAAGTTCTCGTAATGCATAGGTTTTATTTATTTATTGCGAGTGATCATATTTACTCATAATTTTATGCTACCTACATCTAGGAACGCAACAAAGCACGGGCCTACATCAGGCACGTTACCTTGCACTCACGAGCCAGCCCAGGTCATAAAGATTCAAGTTCTCGTAATGCATAGGTTTTATTTATTTATTGCGAGTGATCATATTTACTCATAATTTTATGCTACCTACATCTAGGAACGCAACAAAGCACGGGCCTACATCAGGCACGTTACCTTGCAATCACGAGCCAGCCCAGGTCATAAAGATTCAAGTTCTCGTAATGCATAGGTTTTATTTATTTATTGCGAGTGATCATATTTACTCATAATTTTATGCTACCTACATCTAGGAACGCAACAAAGCACAGGCCTACATCAGGTACGTTACCTTGCACTCACGAGCCAGCCCAGGTCATAAAGATTCAAGTTCTCGTAATGCATAGGTTTTATTTATTTATTGCTAGTGATCATATTTACTCATAATTTTATGCTACCTACATCTAGGAACGCAACAAAGCACGGGCCTACATCAGGTACGTTACCTTGCACTCACGAGCCAGCCCAGGTTATAAAGATTCAAGTTCTCGTAATGCATAGGTTTTATTTATTTATTGCTAGTGATCATATTTACTCATAATTTTATGCTACCTACATCTAGGAACGCAACAAAGCACGGGCCTACATCAGGTACGTTACCTTGCACTCACGAGCCAGCCCAGGTCATAAAGATTCAAGTTCTCGTAATGCATAGGTTTTATTTATTTATTGCTAGTGATCATATTTACTCATAATTTTATGCTACCTACATCTAGGAACGCAACAATGCATGGGCCTACATCAGGCACGTTACCTTGCACTCACGAGCCAGCCCAGGTCATAAAGATTCAAGTTCTCGTAATGCATAGGTTTTATTTATTTATTGCGAGTGATCATATTTACTCATAATTTTATGCTACCTACATCTAGGAACGCAACAAAGCACGGGCCTACATCAGGTACGTTACCTTGCACTCACGAGCCAGCCCAGGTCATAAAGATTCAAGTCCTCGTAATGCATAGGTTTTATTTATTTATTGCGAGTGATCATATTTACTCATAGTTTATGCCACTGATTTAAATACAAGTATCTTGCATTTTATTCTGCGATGAAGCGATTTGATGGTTAAACTCTAATCGAAACAACCCTAAATTGTAAGTTTAATAAGTTTTATCAAACAAACCAGAGCCGAGTGGTAGAGAGAGTGGAGCGGCCGCTTCAGGCCTCGCGTTAAAAAATAAGTAAAAAGGTTTGACTGAATGAAAATAATCTACAGATATATGTGCCTAAAATATTTGTTAAAATATTACCTGAGCAATATGTTAAATTATTGATTAATGACAAAACCTACGAACGAGAGATGTCATCGCGACCAAAAGAATGCAATACAGCGTTTGATATCGAGGGCGTTTCAGCCTTAGCAAATGAAGAAAATTCACGTAAATAATTTACGAATGATTCGCGCGTTTTAAGACGAAATTACTTCATCAAAATTGATTCAAGCCCACTTTTTTACGAGAGAATTTTTACAAGAGAAAACAACTTTTTGTAACAAGGCCTCGCAAAAATCTTTTGATCCATGTCTCGTTTTTACTAAGGACAGTTTTAATACAAACGATGACGAGTGTGGCCATTACAACTAACATCTTATTGGGAAAACATTCTTTGGTTTCACGTTGTTGAGGGTTGAAAAAACTTTCCAAAAGTTTCCTCTCCGTACTAAGAACAGAATCCAAACTTTAAACTAATTAACGGCGCCGAGACACATGCCGCAGAACAAAGACAGTGTTTATGTAACCAGACTAAAACCCCGGCAAGTGCAGGTAACAGATTTGCACGTACTTGTAAACTAGTGACGGCGTGTGCGTAAAACACGTGGAAACTGTGTGTCCACAGCGTTCTACATAACCTCACTTAGTAATGATTAGTGGCTAGGCAATTCAAAAACCCGGTAAGTATGCAAGTACAAATAGACACAAAAACTCACTCAATAATTTTGATAACTGAAGCAATAATAAAATCATGTTTTCCGGGTTTGTGTACTAGTCATTAACAATTAAAAACATATAGTTATTTCAAACAATTATCTAATTTAATCAATTTATTAATAATATGAATGGCCTTTATGGTTGAAGTTCATTTCACTTCAACACGAAGCTATCGCTCTTGGATTTTTGTACTAGTAATGAACAACTAATTACTTTAATGGATTATTTTTAACAAATATTTCAATGAATTCTTATTATTAGATTCTAAGTTAAAGTTCATGTCACTATTGTACAAAGTCATCTCTTGATATTTAGTTAAAAAAAACCCGTAACGCATGTTATTTCTGTAGGTGGACGATCGTCTCTCATTGCGAGGAACAAACCGCGACGAGACGATTTGCTGGAGTGGAGCTGCTCTCCTAAAGGTGTATTTAAAAACAGTTATCTACCGGACACGCCCCCTAGGCTTACGTAAATCTGATCTCTAAGACTGAAGATTTACTCAACCATAATTCTGATCACTTCCTTAAACGGAAGATGTCTTGTTAAGTACGAGTGAATCCGGCAAATACAGCTTGTCTATAATGTTCCTAAAATCCTAATAACAAAAATTGTATGACTGACCTTTACCGGGCTGGTGATTGTAAATAGAACTGATCTCCACGCTGCGGTAGGAGCCAACCTCTTCTGAAAAAACAAGAGAACACCTTTATACAGTGTTTGGCATTTCCTTCATAAGAATAATATAACATGAATAATGGTACTAAACCATAACATAAGAAAAGAAACCAATTTCAAATTAACAGTTGTATTCTTATTAATTTCGTCGTCCCTATTCTACTATTTCTTTCCCTCTTTCCACGTTTCTGTCTATGCCCACTTCCATCGCTACGGCCACGTTTCTTCTTCAACAACAATCATTATCTTATATCTCGTTCGTTCTTGCCCGACCATTTCTCTCCCTCAGTCTACTTCTCTCCCTCCACTCACTTCCATCGCTACGTCCACGTTTCTTCTTCAACAGCAATCATTATCTTATATCTCGTTCGTTCTTGCCCGACCATTTCTCTCCCTCAGTCTACTTCTCTCCCTCCACTCACTTCCTTCGCTACGTCCACGTTTCTTCTTCAACAGCAATCATTATCTTATATCTCGTTCGTTCTTGCCCGACCATTTCTCTCCCTCCACTCACTTCCTTCGCTACGTCCACGTTTCTTCTTCAACAGCAATCATTATCTTATATCTCGTTCGTTCTTGCCCGACCATTTCTCTCCCTCAGTCTACTTCTCTCCCTCCACTCACTTCTATCGCTACGTCCACGTTTCTTCTTCAACAGCAATCATTATCTTATATCTCGTTCGTTCTTGCCCGACCATTTCTCTCCCTCAGTCTACTTCTCTCCCTCCACTCACTTCCATCGCTACGTCCACGTTTCTTCTTCAACAGCAATCATTATCTTATATCTCGTTCGTTCTTGCCCGACCATTTCTCTCCCTCCACTCACTTCCTTCGCTACGTCCACGTTTCTTCTTCAACAGCAAACATTATCTTATATCTCGTTCGTTCTTGCCCGACCATTTCTCTCCCTCAGTCTACTTCTCTCCCTCCACTCACTTCTATCGCTACGTCCACGTTTCTTCTTCAACAGCAATCATTATCTTATATCTCGTTCGTTCTTGCCCGACCATTTCTCTCCCTCAGTCTACTTCTCTCCCTCCACTCACTTCCATCGCTACGTCCACGTTTCTTCTTCAACAGCAATCATTATCTTATATCTCGTTCGTTCTTGCCCGACCATTTCTCTCCCTCCACTCACTTCCTTCGCTACGTCCACGTTTCTTCTTCAACAGCAATCATTATCTTATATCTCGTTCGTTCTTGCCCGACCATTTCTCTCCCTCAGTCTACTTCTCTCCCTCCACTCACTTCTATCGCTACGTCCACGTTTCTTCTTCAACAGCAATCATTATCTTATATCTCGTTCGTTCTTGCCCGACCATTTCTCTCCCTCAGTCTACTTCTCTCCCTCCACTCACTTCTATCGCTACGTCCACGTTTCTTCTTCAACAGCAATCATTATCTTATATCTCGTTCGTTCTTGCCCGACCATTTCTCTCCCTCCACTCACTTCCTTCGCTACGTCCACGTTTCTTCTTCAACAGCAATCATTATCTTATATCTCGTTCGTTCTTGCCTGATTATTTCCTTCCTACCGTCAACCTCTCTTTCCCACGCAACTTCCCTCCCTCCGCCCACACCTCTCTCTCTTCCAACATTCTCCCTTAATCACTTCCCTATTTCCCTCCACTTCTGTTCCTTAACAACTACCATCAACTGATATCGCGTCAGACTCTCGATTTCTCTCCTTTTACTTGTACCTCAATGTGCCTAATCACTTCCTCTAGCCTCTTTATCCACCCTACTTATCTCTTCATTTTATTAAATAACGCATAATTTAAATATGTAACCCATCATATAAGTTTCGTTCACATTGTCATAATGGTGGCGTTGTGTATACATTTTTAGTTAAACTTGATATTTCAATAGTTTTTTCTACAAAAATACCTCCAGGAGATGCGTTTATTAAAAGCTCCCATCGGCGTTGCTTTATCCACCTTCACACCACAGCTGAAAGTAACTATTCACGTCACGTCCAAGGTATTTGAAGTTTCTCTCTCACGCAAACTAATGAATCTTTAACGCATATATTCCCATTCAATTTAATTTATTTCTTTTCAACAATAAGGGATCGAGAGTTTAGTGAAAATTAATACTACAATTCTTGTTCTATTACTGTAGTAGGCCCCAATATAGATGAAGCAGTATATTAACGAGAAAACAGAGACTGAAGGCTAAATGTGTTAATTATAGCTTGTGAGATTGTTTATGAAGCGTAATTCCTCAATAACATAATTAACTGTACCGAGAATAAGTATAGTAATTTGCCATTTGGCGAAGAACTAAAAACGGTTATTTTAACACCTATAAAGATTTACAAATTTCAGAATCTAAACTAACACTAAAGAGCTAAAAGGAAACTAGGTATTCAAAAAGTGGGAAAAAGGCTAATTAGACAATCTAACAAATAAAAAAAAATTATAGAATAATATTTAATAAAAACAAATTGTTAAAAGAAAGAAAAAAAAAATTAAATTTTACTGAGTATGTTGAGTTGACGTAAAACTGAGTGTCTGCACAGCACCTTCAAAACCTCCCTGAAGATCATCTGTTCAAGTCTCCGCAATGGAGACTCTACAGAACAGACAAGTGGCGGATCAAGTATTACACCAAACGTGTTATCCATTGTCCTTTCTCTCTACAGCTTGACCGAATGGAAGACCTCCCTGAAGATCATCTGTTCAAGTCTCCGCAATGGCAACTCTACAGAACAGACAAGTGGCGGATCAAGTATTACACCAAACGTGTTATCCATTGTCCTTTCTCTCTACAGCTTGACCGAATGGAAGACCTCCCTGAAGATCATCTGTTCAAGTCTCCGCAATGGCGACTCTACAGAACAGACAAGTGGCGGATCACGTATTACACCAAACGTGTTATCCATTGTCCTTTCTCTCTACAGCTTGACCGAATGGAAGACCTCCCTGAAGATCATCTGTTCAAGTCTCCGCAATGGCAACTCTACAGAACAGACAAGTGGCGGATCACGTATTACACCAAACGTGTTATCCATTGTCCTTTCTCTCTACAGCTTGACCGAATGGAAGACCTCCCTGAAGATCATCTGTTCAAGTCTCCGCAATGGCAACTCTACAGAACAGACAAGTGGCGGATCAAGTATTACACCAAACGTGTTATCCATTGTCCTTTCTCTCTACAGCTTGACCGAATGGAAGACCTCCCTGAAGATCATCTGTTCAAGTCTCCGCAATGGCAACTCTACAGAACAGACAAGTGGCGGATCAAGTATTACACCAAACGTGTTATCCATTGTCCTTTCTCTCTACAGCTTGACCGAATGGAAGACCTCCCTGAAGATCATCTGTTCAAGTCTCCGCAATGGAGACTCTACAGAACAGACAAGTGGCGGATCACGTATTACACCAAACGTGTTATCCATTGTCCTTTCTCTCTACAGCTTGACCGAATGGAAGACCTCCCTGAAGATCATCTGTTCAAGTCTCCGCAATGGCGACTCTACAGAACAGACAAGTGGCGGATCACGTATTACACCAAACGTGTTATCCATTGTCCTTTCTCTCTACAGCTTGACCGAATGGAAGACCTCCCTGAAGATCATCTGTTCAAGTCTCCGCAATGGCGACTCTACAGAACAGACAAGTGGCGGATCACGTATTACACCAAACGTGTTATCCATTGTCCTTTCTCTCTACAGCTTGACCGAATGGAAGACCTCCCTGAAGATCATCTGTTCAAGTCTCCGCAATGGCGACTCTACAGAACAGACAAGTGGCGGATCAAGTATTACACCAAACGTGTTATCCATTGTCCTTTCTCTCTACAGCTTGACCGAATGGAAGACCTCCCTGAAGATCATCTGTTCAAGTCTCCGCAATGGCAACTCTACAGAACAGACAAGTGGCGGATCAAGTATTACACCAAACGTGTTATCCATTGTCCTTTCTCTCTACAGCTTGACCGAATGGAAGACCTCCCTGAAGATCATCTGTTCAAGTCTCCGCAATGGCAACTCTACAGAACAGACAAGTGGCGGATCAAGTATTACACCAAACGTGTTATCCATTGTCCTTTCTCTCTACAGCTTGACCGAATGGAAGACCTCCCTGAAGATCATCTGTTCAAGTCTCCGCAATGGCAACTCTACAGAACAGACAAGTGGCGGATCAAGTATTACACCAAACGTGTTATCCATTGTCCTTTCTCTCTACAGCTTGACCGAATGGAAGACCTCCCTGAAGATCATCTGTTCAAGTCTCCGCAATGGCAACTCTACAGAACAGACAAGTGGCGGATCAAGTATTACACCAAACGTGTTATCCATTGTCCTTTCTCTCTACAGCTTGACCGAATGGAAGACCTCCCTGAAGATCATCTGTTCAAGTCTCCGCAATGGCGACTCTACAGAACAGACAAGTGGCGGATCACGTATTACACCAAACGTGTTATCCATTGTCCTTTCTCTCTACAGCTTGACCGAATGGAAGACCTCCCTGAAGATCATCTGTTCAAGTCTCCGCAATGGCGACTCTACAGAACAGACAAGTGGCGGATCAAGTATTACACCAAACGTGTTATCCATTGTCCTTTCTCTCTACAGCTTGACCGAATGGAAGACCTCCCTGAAGATCATCTGTTCAAGTCTCCGCAATGGCAACTCTACAGAACAGACAAGTGGCGGATCAAGTATTACACCAAACGTGTTATCCATTGTCCTTTCTCTCTACAGCTTGACCGAATGGAAGACCTCCCTGAAGATCATCTGTTCAAGTCTCCGCAATGGCAACTCTACAGAACAGACAAGTGGCGGATCAAGTATTACACCAAACGTGTTATCCATTGTCCTTTCTCTCTACAGCTTGACCGAATGGAAGACCTCCCTGAAGATCATCTGTTCAAGTCTCCGCAATGGCAACTCTACAGAACAGACAAGTGGCGGATCAAGTATTACACCAAACGTGTTATCCATTGTCCTTTCTCTCTACAGCTTGACCGAATGGAAGACCTCCATGGATAAATAAATATTTCCTTTGGTTTCTGTAGTTTACAGATTACCTGAATAAGTACAACTCTATACGGATAATTAAATGCAAACAGGACAGCCAACCTTATCGGGAGTAAAAATAGCTGAATAAAGGTCAAGTAACACCAAACAAGATAAAAACTCCAAGGAAGATGAGCAACTGAGTGACGAATTACTATGAAGACAAGACACTCTATGGAAGATAAATAGCCATAGCAAAGAAAAGTAATTGTAGAGAAAAATAACTGAATCATAAAAGATAAGTAACGGTTTAGGAAATAACTGTCTACTCGTCAATTGAGAATTAGTAACTGCATGAAGGAAATCTATAACAAACTGAACGTACGCTTAATAACTGATAGGAGAGGAAATACATCATGGTCAGTTGTCATGGCAAGTATACGGATTGAAATGTTTATTTCACGGAATTTCTTTATTGTTTAGTTCAAATTAATCTCCCTTGGTGAGTCGCAATGAAGTTTTCTGTTCAACAAATAACAACTAGTTTACACGTGCAATGGCAAAAACCAGTCATACTGGCCTACACTGAAATGGGTTGGGAGTTGTGCTTGTGTTAAACTCAGTAACCTAGCCTGTATTAAGCAATAATTGAACTTTTATTGATTTAGCTGTATTCACTTAACACCCGTCGTCGCAGTTTATATTTATCCCTTTATGATGAAAACGTGCTTCTTCAAACAGCGCATAGCATTTCCTATACTAAGTGGAAACTAACAAACTTAAAACCTTATCCTTCCGGCTCCATCTCAACTTACAAGAATCTAAAACCTTATCCTTCCGGCTCCATCTCAACTTACAAGAATCTAAAACCTTATCCTTCCGGCTCCATCTTAACTCATAACCATCAAAAACTTATACTTTCGGGTCAAACTCAATTTACAATCTACAACTTTATCCATCAGCCTCCATCTCAACTTACAAGAATCTAAAACCTTATCCTTCCGGCTCCATCTCAACTTACAAGAATCTAAAACCTTATCCTTCAGCCTCCATCTCAACTTACAAGAATCTAAAACCTTATTATTCCGGCTCCATCTCAACTTACAAGAATCTAAAACCTTATCCTTCCGGCTCCATCTCAACTTATAACAATATAAAACCTTATTATTCCGGCTCCATCTCAACTTACAAGAATCTAAAACCTTATCCTTCAGGCTCCATCTAAACTTATAACAATCTAAAACCTTATCCTTCAGGCTCCATCTCAACTTACAAGAATCTAAAACCTTATCCTTCCGGCTCCATCTTAACTCATAACCATCAAAAACTTATACTTTCGGGTCAAACTCAATTTACAATCTACAACTTTATCCATCAGCCTCCATCTCAACTTACAAGAATCTAAAACCTTATCCTTCCGGCTCCATCTCAACTTACAAGAATCTAAAACCTTATCCTTCAGCCTCCATCTCAACTTACAAGAATCTAAAACCTTATTATTCCGGCTCCATCTCAACTTACAAGAATCTAAAACCTTATCCTTCGGCTCCATCTCAACTTATAACAATATAAAACCTTATTATTCCGGCTCCATCTCAACTTACAAGAATCTAAAACCTTATCCTTCAGGCTCCATCTAAACTTATAACAATCTAAAACCTTATCCTTCAGGCTCCATCTCAACTTACAAGAATCTAAAACCTTATCCTTCAGCCTCCATCTCAACTTACAAGAATCTAAAACTGTCCGGAAGGATGTGGTTTTAGATTATGAGTTGAGACGGAGCCGGAAGGATAAGGTTTTAGTTTCTTGTAAGTTGAGATGGAGGCTGAAGGATAAGGTTTTAGATTCTTGTAAGTTGAGATGGAGGCTGAAGGATAAGGTTTTAGATTCTTGTAAGTTGAGATGGAGCCTGAAGGATAAGGTTTTAGATTCTTGTAAGTTGAGATGGAGGCTGAAGGATAAGGTTTTAGATTCTTGTAAGTTGAGATGGAGCCTGAAGGATAAGGTTTTAGATTCTTGTAAGTTGAGATGGAGCCGGAATAATAAGGTTTTATATTGTTATAAGTTGAGATGGAGCCGGAAGGATAAGGTTTTAGATTCTTGTAAGTTGAGATGGAGCCGGAATAATAAGGTTTTAGATTCTTGTAAGTTGAGATGGAGGCTGAAGGATAAGGTTTTAGATTCTTGTAAGTTGAGATGGAGCCGGAAGGATAAGGTTTTAGATTCTTGTAAGTTGAGATGGAGGCTGAAGGATAAGGTTTTAGATTCTTGTAAGTTGAGATGGAGCCTGAAGGATAAGGTTTTAGATTCTTGTAAGTTGAGATGGAGCCGGAATAATAAGGTTTTATATTGTTATAAGTTGAGATGGAGCCGGAAGGATAAGGTTTTAGATTCTTGTAAGTTGAGATGGAGCCGGAATAATAAGGTTTTATATTGTTATAAGTTGAGATGGAGCCGGAAGGATAAGGTTTTAGATTCTTGTAAGTTGAGATGGAGCCTGAAGGATAAGGTTTTAGATTCTTGTAAGTTGAGATGGAGCACAGATGGTCACCAAGCCAGGTCGTGAATAACACAAGTAAAATTACCACCCTATATCAAGTAACTGGCTCCACTTAGGCAGGACAGGAACTTGTGACTAACGTCTAACCAAGCAAGTTTTACTATCTCATCCTTTACATAGCACAGGACAGTCACCAAGTCAGGTCGTGAATAACACAAGTAAAATGACCACCCTATATCAAGTAACTGGCTCCACTTAGACAGGACAGGAACTTGTGACTACCGTCTAACCAAGCAAGTTTTACTATCTCATCCTTTACATAGCACAGGACAGTCACCAAGTCAGGTCGTGAATAACACAAGTAAAATGACCACCCTATATCAAGTAACTGGCTCCACTTAGGCAGGACAGGAACTTGTGACTACCGTCTAACCAAGCAAGTTTTACTATCTCAACCTTTACATAGCACAGGACAGTCACCAAGTCAGGTCGTGAATAACACAAGTAAAATGACCACCCTATATCAAGTAACTGGCTCCACTTAGGCAGGACAGGAACTTGTGACTACCGTCTAACCAAGCAAGTTTTACTATCTCAACCTTTACATAGCACAGGACAGTCACCAAGTCAGGTCGTGAATAACACAAGTAAAATGACCACCCTATATCAAGTAACTGGCTCCACTTAGGCAGGACAGGAACTTGTGACTACCGTCTAACCAAGCAAGTTTTACTATCTCAACCTTTACATAGCACAGGATGGTCACCAAGTCAGGTCGTGAATAACGCAAGTAAAATTACCACCCTATATCAAGTAACTGGCTCCACTTAGACAGGACAGGAACTTGTGACTACCGTCTAACCAAGCAAGTTTTACTATCTCAACCTTTACATAGCACAGGACAGTCACCAAGTCAGGTCGTGAATAACGCAAGTAAAATTACCACCCTATATCAAGTAACTGGCTCCACTTAGACAGGACAGGAACTTGTGACTACCGTCTACCGTCTAACCAAGCAAGTTTTACTATCTCATCCTTTACATAGCACAGGACAGTCACCAAGTCAGGTCGTGAATAACACAAGTAAAATTACCACCCTATATCAAGTAACTGGCTCCACTTAGACAGGACAGGATTTGTGACTACCGTCTAACCAAGCAAGTTTTACTATCTCATCCTTTACATAGCACAGGACAGTCACCAAGTCAGGTCGTGAATAACACAAGTAAAATTACCACCCTATATCAAGTAACTGGCTCCACTTAGACAGGACAGGAACTTGTGACTACCGTCTAACCAAGCAAGTTTTACTATGTCATCCTTTACATAGCACAGGACAGTCACCAAGCCAGGTCGTGAATAACACAAGTAAAATTACCACCCTATATCAAGTAACTGGCTCCACTTAGGCAGGACAGGACCTTGTGACTACCGTCTAACCAAGCAAGTTTTACTATCTCAACCTTTACATAGCACAGGAGAGTCACCAAGTCAGGTCGTGAATAACGCAAGTAAAATTACCACCCCATATCAAGTAACTGGCTCCACTTAGGCAGGACAGGACCTTGTGACTACCGTCTAACCAAGCAAGTTTTACTATCTCAACCTTTACATAGCACAGGACAGTCACCAAGTCAGGTCGTGAGTAACACAAGTAAAATTACCATCCTATATCAAGTAACTGGCTCCACTTAGACAGGACAGGAACTTGTGACTAACGTCTAACCAAGCAAGTTTTACTATCTCATCCTTTACATAGCACAGGACAGTCACCAAGTCAGGTCGTGAATAACGCAAGTAAAATTACCACCCCATATCAAGTAACTGGCTCCACTTAGACAGGACAGGAACTTGTGACTACCGTCTACCGGTTAACCAAGCAAGTTTTACTATCTCAACCTTTACATAGCACAGGACAGTCACCAAGTCAGGTCGTGAATAACACAAGTAAAATTACCACCCTATATCAAGTAACTGGCTCCACTTAGACAGGACAGGAACATGTGACTACCGTCTAACCAAGCAAGTTTTACTATCTCAACCTTTACATAGCACAGGACAGTCACCAAGTCAGGTCGTGAATAACGCAAGTAAAATTACCACCCCATATCAAGTAACTGGCTCCACTTAGACAGGACAGGAACTTGTGACTACCGTCTACCGGTTAACCAAGCAAGTTTTACTATCTCAACCTTTACATAGCACAGGACAGTCACCAAGTCAGGTCGTGAGTAACACAAGTAAAATTACCATCCTATATCAAGTAACTGGCTCCACTTAGACAGGACAGGAACTTGTGACTACCGTCTAACCAAGCTAGTTTTACTATCTCATCCTTTACATAGCACAGGACAGTCACCAAGTCAGGTCGTGAATAACACAAGTAAAATTACCACCCCATATCAAGTAACTGGCTCCACTTAGACAGGACAGGACCTTGTGACTACCGTCTAACCAAGCAAGTTTTACTATCTCAACCTTTACATAGCACAGGACAGTCACCAAGTCAGGTCGTGAGTAACACAAGTAAAATTACCACCCTATATCAAGTAACTGGCTCCACTTAGACAGGACAGGAACTTGTGACTACCGTCTAACCAAGCAAGTTTTACTATCTCATCCTTTACATAGCACAGGACAGTCACCAAGTCAGGTCGTGAGTAACACAAGTAAAATTACCACCCTATATCAAGTAACTGGGTCCACTTAGGCAGGACAGGAACTTGTGACTACCGTCTAACCAAGCAAGTTTTACTATCTCAACCTTTACATAGCACAGGACAGTCACCAAGTCAGGTCGTGAGTAACACAAGTAAAATTACCATCCTATATCAAGTAACTGGCTCCACTTAGACAGGACAGGAACTTGTGACTACCGTCTAACCAAGCAAGTTTTACTATCTCAACCTTTATTTAGCGCAGGATATTTAAATTTCAGGCCGAATGTCAACAAAGCCTTGTCGTCACAAATAGCTGTTTACGAGCGTGTGTGACGCGCGAGTGACGCCATACAGTGCGCACCTAAGCCAAACCAAATACCGTATTTATAACTGACAATGTATACAAGTGCAGCACAACCTGTTTATATATAGCCCGAGTCTGAGTTAAATCGAGCACCAAATGCCTCCAACGGAATCCTAGTGCTTGCTCTGCCCCTTACAGATAATACTTAGATCACTTAAAGATTATAGATTGTAACACTCAGTACTGACACACCTGGTAGGCGAACATAACCTGTTTATATATAGCCCGAGTCGGAGTTAAATCGAGCACCAAATTCCTCCAACGGAATCCTAGTGCTTGCTCTGCCCCTTACAGATAATACTTAGATCACTTAAAGATTATAGATTGTAACACTCAGTACAGACACCTGGTAGGCGAACATAACCTGTTTATATATAGCCCGAGTCGGAGTTAAATCGAGCACCAAATGCCTCCAACGGAATCCTAGTGCTTGCTCTGCCCCTTACAGATAATACTTAGATCACTTAAAGATTATAGATTGTAACACTCAGTACTGACACACCTGGTAGGCGAACATAACCTGTTTATATATAGCCCGAGTCGGAGTTAAATCGAGCACCAAATTCCTCCAACGGAATCCTAGTGCTTGCTCTGCCCCTTACAGATAATACTTAGATCACTTAAAGATTATAGATTGTAACACTCAGTACTGACACACCTGGTAGACGAACATAACCTGTTTATATATAGCCCGAGTCGGAGTTAAATCGAGCACCAAATTCCTCCAACGGAATCCTAGTGCTTGCTCTGCCCCTTAGAGATAATAGATTGTAACACTCAGTACTGACACACCTGGTAGGCGAACATAACCTGTTTATATATAGCCCGAGTCGGAGTTAAATCGAGCACCAAATTCCTCCAACGGAATCCTAGTGCTTGCTCTGCCCCTTAGAGATAATAGATTGTAACACTCAGTACTGACACACCTGGTAGGCGAACATAACCTGTTTATATATAGCTCGAGTCGGAGTTAAATCGAGCACCAAATTCCTCCAACGGAATCCTAGTGCTTGCTCTGCCCCTTAGAGATAATAGATTGTAACACTCAGTACTGACACACCTGGTAGGCGAACATAACCTGTTTATATATAGCCCGAGTCGGAGTTAAATCGAGCACCAAATGCCTCCAACGGAATCCTAGTGCTTGCTCTGCCCCTTACAGATAATACTTAGATCACTTAAAGATTATAGATTGTAACACTCAGTACTGACACACCTGGTAGGCGAACATAACCTGTTTATACGAGGCATGTTTTTAAAGTAAGTACCGTTTCTAAATTTCCCCGCCGCAGCTCTGCGGTCGGCGTTTAGCGCATGCGCGCAGTGTAGCTACATCTGTTGGGAAGCTACAGACGCCATTGTGACGCCGTTTGATCGAGTCTTAGTTTGTTTACATGATTTTAAAATGCCGCAGACAATCGAGAATCCCGCAGACTGTGAAGTGCGTGGTGTGATTCGTTTTCTCTGTGCTAAAGGCTTAAAAGCAATTGACATTCAACGTGAAATCAGTGAAGTTTATGGTGAAAACATTATGAGTGAAGGAATGGTGCGGAAATGGGTTAGGGCCTTCAAAGATGGCCGCACAAACGTTCATGATGAGGAACGAAGTGGGCGACCTTCAGTCATTACCGATGATCTCATTCAAAAAGTGGACTGTAAAGTGAAAGAGAAAAGACGGTTCACAATTTCGTCCTTAGCTGTAACATTTCCTGCTGTATCAAGAAGTGTTCTCTACGAAATTGTGTCTGAACGTTTAAATTATCGGAAACTGTGTTCACGGTGGGTACCGAAAATGTTGACTGATACGCACAAAACCAAACGATTGGGCAGTGCATTGAGCTTTCTCGAGCGTTACCGTAACGAGGGCGATGATTTTTTAAGCCTTATCGTTACAGGTGATGAAACGTGGGTAGCCTACGTTACACCAGAATCAAAACAACAGTCAATGGAATGGCGGCATTCAACATCCCCTAGGAAAGTCAAATTCAAGCAAACAATTTCTGCCCAGAAAATCATGTGCACTGTCTTTTGGGACAGAAAGGGTGTGTTGTTGGTCGATTTTCTGCCTCGCGGTGAAACGATCAATGCAGCCGCGTACTGTGAAACTTTAAAAAAACTGCGCCGCGCAATCCAAAACAAAAGACGTGGCATGTTGAGTGCAGGCATCGTTTTGCTCCACGATAATGCTCGTCCACATTCAGCAAATCTAACGCAAGAGCTCATCACTTCGTTTGGCTGGGAACAATTGGACCATCCTCCATACAGTCCCGATCTAGCGCCTAGCGACTACCATTTGTTTCTACACTTGAAGACGCATTTAGCGGGGAAGCGTCATTCCAATGATGAAGAAGTAAAAACGTCTGTGCAGCAGTGGTTGTCCAGTCTGGCGGCAAGCTTCTATGACGACGGCATACAAAAGCTGGTCCCAAGATACGACAAGTGCCTTAATAATAATGGAAATTATGTAGAGAAGTAGAGGAAAGAATGCTCTTTGAGGTAAATAAAGTTTTGTTTGAAAAAATTTACTTGTTCATTTTTTATATCAAAACGGTACTTACTTTAAAAACATGCCTCGTATATAGCCCGAGTCGGAGTTAAATCGAGCACCAAATTCCTCCAACGGAATCCTAGTGCTTGCTCTGCCCCTTAGAGATAATACTTAGATCACTTAAAGATTATAGATTGTAACACTCAGTACTGACACACCTGGTAGGCGAACATAACCTGTTTATATATAGCCCGAGTCGGAGTTAAATCGAGCACCAAATTCCTCCAACGGAATCCTAGTGCTTGCTCTGCCCCTTAGAAATAATAGATTGTAACACTCAGTACTGACACACCTGGTAGGCGAACATAACCTGTTTATATATAGCCCGAGTCGGAGTTAAATCGAGCACCAAATGCCTCCAACGGAATCCTAGTGCTTGCTCTGCCCCTTACAGATAATACTTAGATCACTTAAAGATTATAGATTGTAACACTCAGTACTGACACACCTGGTAGGCGAACATAACCTGTTTATATATAGCCCGAGTCGGAGTTAAATCGAGCACCAAATTCCTCCAACGGAATCCTAGTGCTTGCTCTGCCCCTTAGAGATAATACTTAGATCACTTAAAGATTATAGATTGTAACACTCAGTACTGACACACCTGGTAGGCGAACATAACCTGTTTATATATAGCCCGAGTCGGAGTTAAATCGAGCACCAAATTCCTCCAACGGAATCCTAGTGCTTGCTCTGCCCCTTAGAGATTATAGATTGTAACACTCAGTACTGACACACCTGGTAGGCGAACATAACCTGTTTATATATAGCTCGAGTCGGAGTTAAATCGAGCACCAAATGCCTCCAACGGAATCCTAGTGCTTGCTGTGCCCCTTAGAGATAATACTTAGATCACTTAAAGATTATAGATTGTAACACTCAGTACTGACACACCTGGTAGGCGAACATAACCTGTTTATATATAGCCCGAGTCGGAGTTAAATCGAGCACCAAATTACTCCAACGGAATCCTAGTGCTTGCTCTGCCCCTTACAGATAATACTTAGATCACTTAAAGATTATAGATTGTAACACTCAGTACTGACACACCTGGTAGGCGAACATAACCTGTTTATATATAGCCCGAGTCGGAGTTAAATCGAGCACCAAATTCCTCCAACGGAATCCTAGTGCTTGCTCTGCCCCTTAGAGATAATAGATTGTAACACTCAGTACTGACACACCTGGTAGGCGAACATAACCTGTTTATATATAGCCCGAGTCGGAGTTAAATCGAGCACCAAATTCCTCCAACGGAATCCTAGTGCTTGCTCTGCCCCTTAGAGATTATAGATTGTAACACTCAGTACTGACACACCTGGTAGGCGAACATAACCTAAATATCAATTTAGCGTTATAACACTAAAGTAATCCGAAAAGTGGATTTTTTTTTTGCAAAACCAAGCATTTATTATAGACATTATAAATGTTTGAAAAACTAAAAATTTAATAATAATGGTATTTATTGATCATAAAAGATTGCATCAATATCAATAGAAAAAATTAAATAAAAGAAAAAACATTTAAAGTAGAACAAATTAAAGGAAAGAAATAAGATAGATACAAGGAAAGAAATAATAATAAAACTATAGTAAAGTTGTAAAAGAAATAAATAGCTTCCCGTGAATTCTCCTTTTATTGTATTCATTATATTATTGGTAGAAATGAAGATAATTTGATATTTACGGATAGATGAATTATTTTAAAAATATAATTTTGTTAAATAATTTAAATTACCTAATTTGTTTATATTTTAATAATTTGTATTAATAAATACAAGAGTTTATGATAATGTGGGTGTTTTAAAACGTGCGTCCAATTATACTTTTATATTAACAGCTTGCACAGTTTACTTATAATTAGACAGTTTGGCGTATAATTAGAAATGGCGTTTTCATCTCTCTACCGGAGTCGGATATAACTTATAAGGCATATACACACACGCAATAGCTCAAGTAGATATATAGTGTGGCCCACTTGACCGTGCACTTGCCCTTGAGAGATCGCAGTAGGCGAGACGGTATAAATACTTTCCTACAACCATGATAAGGACTACCAAAACCCTTTACTTACATGAGATGGTTGATATTAGATAAATTCGATGATAAATTAGCTTCCGTATGAAACTATATTTTACAATTTTGAAATATCTGTAGCAGAAGCTGTTGAATATTCTGCGCTAAAGGACCTTTTACACTTAAGGACAACAGCGAGTAGACGACTCTTTTCAACTTTGGTAAACAGCAGGTCAACTTGGCGTAATCCACCCTGTCCATGCGATATTCACATATTTGTCAGTAGCAGAGGTGATTTGTCTTTTCACTGTCCCTACCTAATTCCACCTACCCTTCTTCCACCTTCTTATAAGTTAGGGCCACGAGTAGCCACCACTTTACGGCCCTATATAAATTAGGACTACTTCGTGTATGCGACCCTACAACGGTGCTATACTTCCCTTATATCCTGTACTGTACGAGGGGGGTTTATATCCCTAACTTAATCAATCTTAGGCGTGATAGTAATACTGGTTGGTCGCCTCAAAGCGACCTTTCCGACGCGGGTCAATTCCCAGAGCAACAGTTTCGCTACATTACCCCCAAACGTTTCCTTATCTAAGCTTCCCTATCGTTATTGGTATATCTCTGGTGCACTTCGAGCATGGGACCCCCCCCCCTTTGCGTGCCGTGTAATAGAGCCACCGGAGATCACTCCTGAACTACAATTTTCTGATAGTTATATATTTTCGTTTTTTATTGTATTATTACTTGTACACTCTATATTCCTTAAAATTATATTTAATCACTAAACTAATGTAAGCCCCCCCCCGAATTACTAAACTGGTGTAAGCCCCCCCCCCCCCGAATTACTAAACTGGTGTAAGCCCCCCCGAATTACTAAACTGGTGTAAGCCCCCACGAATTACTAAACTGGTGTAAGCCCCCCCCCCCGAATTACTAAACTGGTGTAAGCCCCCCCCCCCCCCCCCCGAATTACTAAACTGGTGTAAGCCCCCCCCCCCCGAATCACTAAACTGGTGTAAGTCCCCCGAATTACTAAACTGGTGTAAGCCCCCCGAATTACTAAACTGGTGTAAGTCCCCCCAATCACTAAACTGGTGTAAGCCCCCCGAATCACTAAACTGGTGTAAGCCCCCACGAATTACTAAACTGGTGTAAGTCCCACGAATTACTAAACTGGTGTAAGCCCCCCCCCCCCCCGAATCACTAAACTGGTGTAAGCCCCCCCCCCCAAGTTAAATGGGTTGTAAAGAGAAACATGCTCAAGCCCACAGAATTCCGCTGTTTCAAACGATACAGGTTGAACTACTGGTTTATATTTTGTTATTATTCTAGGATTGCGTGGAATAACTCATAAATAATTTCAAATCAAATGAAAATATAAGAGTAAGACGAAACAACGCTTGCGTAGGCCTATGTCTAATCCGAGATCAAATTAAATAGATGGCCGTACTTTATTGCACAAGATTTGGATATTGGCGTAGCAGAAAAGCAGCCCGCGGCGAGCAAATAGTAGGCCCTAGTCCCGCCCAGTTTAACAACCTCGCGCGCTTAAAATAATTAAGCCGATTTGGTTTAAATTCAACGCTATACAGTTGCCGTCCCTGTATAAAGTCACACAGGAAAATAGTTTCATTCGGAATTACTTAAAAATGAAAAAAGAACAATTCATGATTTCTTCGTTTTACTTTCGATTTATTTTCTTACTAATTAAAAATACATTATAAATAAGGAAATAATTTTAAATATTGCAAACAATTAGTAGTGGTTGAATCCTGCATTCTCACCGACATAGAAACATAGCCTCGCTATACAAGAGTTGGCACACTGTTTTAGTGCGTTTATATAATGCCGTTTTGAAATCTATAGAAGGTTAAGATGAATTTATATAAAAAGCAAATTTATGACAACAATAATGAATACATTTTTATACCACTAAAACACAGGCTGGAAGAGACAGATAGAGCTGACTAGGCACTACTCTTCGGCTAGAACCTCCTCGACGAATCCAGGACCTGAGAGTAAAGTGATTTACCCAACAAACCACTCAGATGTACAAACATTCAATTTTCTTTGTAAACTAACCTATTGCGGAACTGAAAGAATGCTTTCCGTTTTCCTTGGTTTATAACTCACGTGTGTTATGACGTAAGTGATTAGTTTACATTAGTATATTTAATTTAATAGTTTTCCTAACTAAACCTGTCCCAACTAGATACTCTGTTGCTATAAGTAATACAGTTATTTAGTAAAGGACGTACAACATAGCTTAGTTTTATTTATAAAAACCATTGAACAAGTTCAAGTGTTCTAATTTATGGTTGTATTTTTTTTTAATTCAACAATTTCTAGTTTTTTACATTTAAAATAACCTCTTCTCTTGCTTAGAATAGATTTGTAGGTTGTAAATGGAAAACTTGGAACTGAAACAGTGTCTAAAGCATTAGTCTACGTTGAATTTATTTGTTCCAAACTATCTTCTATGCGAAATGCTTCAAAGTAAACCTTAGCAGGGGACTAATTAACCCGAGAAAAGTTTATAAAGCGACAGTTTCCCCGTTCTAGTTTCCATGGTTTGCTTCAAACATTACTCATACAACAATGCTTTTTCTCTTCATCTAGAAGCGTGTTATGTTCATGGCTAAATAATTTTCAACTCCTATTTCAACTGTCTCTATTAAACTTATGCCATTAAATTAAATTATATACTAGCGCCGAAAATTTATTAATTACATTACAATATAAATAATATTCGAGCTGGCTTGAATATTATTATTTTCACTGAAGATGACGACAAAGTAGTCGTCGAAACGCGTTTGAAATAAAAAATTGTATATTTGTGAGTTGTATATATTTTTATTATTTAATTATACATTACAATAATTTATCAATTATTTAAATATAAATTTCCATAATAAGATAACTTATAGTACTACGCAATTATTTGTTTGTTGTAAATGTTGACAAGTGTTTGTTTTTAGGAAGAAACATGCATCTATTTGTGATATAAATTTGTTATTTATAGCAATAATTACATGTTTTAGAGCCGGATATTGAAATAATACAAACAACTAATAGGCCTAGATAACATACAAATTTACCTTTTATAAAGCTATTGCTACCTCGATTTCTTTATCGGGATTATTGTCGTTGTGTTTTGTATTAAAATTTTCGTTCGTAAGGATTATAAAGGAATCATGGGAAACAAACTATTGCTTAGTAGTAACTGTAATAAACAATAATGGTTATTCCTAATGGATTCTTCACTTTCATCAAACAGAAACCCTTACTCTTACACTTTTGGATTCGTTTATTGCTAGCCTAACCTAACCAACTAGACCATTACAACCAATAATAAAATTACAATAAAACCATTGACACTAATCCCAATACCACAAAAACTAATCAATAAATAACAAATACAAAATGTTACCATGATTAAACCCTTGTGTACATTTCGATGAGCCTATCGCCATCAGAGGGTCCTATTACAATGACAACCTAGTAGACAGGCAATCTTGGTAACATTTGCCTTAGTTATGTTAGACCACTTCTTGTGGCATTGCGATTATTACCAAGAGTTTTATTCTAATCAGTCTGACTGTAGGGTTTCTACAGTCACTCTTGTTGTGCAGTTTTAGCTTTCCTAGTTAATTTTCAAGCAATCACAACCTGTTTTGGGGGTTTGCCATAAAACTAACACAAAATAAAAAAATACATGCTAAGAACGGTACTTTTTCATCAACAAGTGACGTACATTATATATAAAATGTTACAAAAACTTTTTTTTTAATTATATAATTTTAGTAAAATAAAATAAAAATTAGTTTTAGACTAAACATCACTAAAAACGTGCCAAAGGAGACGAGAAGAGATTTTTTGCGAATAAATTTCGGCAACGGCGTATAGATTAAAATCAGCCAATGACACCACCGTGTACCAGTGGGCGGGGGCTAAAAATATTCTCAAAAGTCACACAGGCGGGTGTTACTCGAGCCAAAACACCTTTTGCCCTTTACATCACTCTACCCTTTGCCAAAACCTATTCATTTCCAAAAATATAAAAGGAAAACAGCTTTGATGTCGCTACCAAAGGCTTACATTAGCGTTGCTTTGATGCGAGGACAGTGACATTCTATTGTATTAATATGAGGCGTACTAACCTCCCGCCTGGCGTCATTGTTTCAAACTCAATATAACAATTTAAAAATATGTTTATTAAAAAAAGAAACAGATTTTTATTAAAATTTGGAAAACGGAAATTTCAGTAATTGTTTTCAAATTTGCTGCGACCTTCCGAAAATACCATAGTAACAGTGTGGGAACGCTCACCCTCTTTGTAATTTGTAGCATTGGGCTACCTACAACCTCCTTTTACAAGGTGGGCATCCGAGGCGCCCAGATTTGTAGCATTGGGCTACCTACAACCTCCCTTTACAAGGTGGGCATCCGAGGCGCCCAGATTTGTAGCATTGGGCTACCTACAACCTCCCTTTACAAGGTGGGCATCCGAGGCGCCCAGATTTGTAGCATTGGGCTACCTACAACCTCCCTTTACAAGGTGGGCATCCGAGGCGCCCAGATTTGTAGCATTGGGCTACCTACAACCTCCCTTTACAAGGTGGGCATCCGAGGCGCCCAGATTTGTAGCATTGGGCTACCTACAACCTCCCTTTACAAGGTGGGCATCCGAGGCGCCCAGATTTGTAGCATTGGGCTACCTACAACCTCCCTTTACAAGGTGGGCATCCGAGGCGCCCAGATTTGTAGCATTAAAGACAGTGAATAACCGAGCAGTGGATGGTTATATTGGTTTTAAGCTACTATTGGGCTACCTACAACCTCCCTTTACAAGGTGGGCATCCGAGGCGCCCAGATTTGTAGCATTAAAGACAGTGAATAACCGAGCAGTGGATGGTTATATTGGTTTTAAGCTACTATTGGGCTACCTACAACCTCCCTTTACAAGGTGGGCATCCGAGGCGCCCAGATTTGTAGCATTAAAGACAGTGAATAACCGAGCAGTGGATGGTTATATTGGTTTTAAGCTACTATTGGGCTACCTACAACCTCCCTTTACAAGGTGGGCATCCGAGGCGCCCAGATTTGTAGCATTAAAGACAGTGAATAACCGAGCAGCGGATGGTTATATTGGTTTTAAGCTACTAGTAATAGAACTAAATAGAATTAAAACACATATAACGCTTCCTCTTGCAGGAAGGCAGTATACTCCACTTGGCTATTATGGATGAAGTACTGTATTAATCAAAGGAATACTATATTTTTCAGATCCTGAAACTGGCCTTATTACCATTCGCCAGACATTAGACACACGCACACACGCACACGCGCACTCACGCACACACACACACACACACACACACACGCGCGCGCGCGCGCGCCCCTCAAGTGCTTTTAGGATTTATAACGCCTACTTTCGTCTAGAACAGAGCCGGCCTAAGCCCATGACACTTCTCGACCGGCTCTACGCTACGGAATAGACTGCAAGAGGCTACCGATGCCGGCTCTACGCTACGGAATAGACTGCAAGAGGCTACCGATGCCGGCTCTACGCTACGGAATAGACTGCAAGAGGCTACCGATGCCGGCTCTACGCTATGGAATAGACTGCAAGAGGCTACCAATGCCAGCTCTACGCTACGGAATAGACTCCAAGAGGCTTTCGATGCCGGCTCTACGCTACGGAATAGGCTGCAAGAGGCTTTCGATGCCGGCTCTACGCTACGGAGTAGACTGCAAGAAGTTACCGATGCCGGCTCTACGCTACGGAATAGACCGCAAGAGGCTACCGATGCCGGCTCTACGCTACGGAATAGACTGCAAGAGGCTACCGATGCCGGCTCTACGCTACGGAATAGACTGCAAGAGGCTACCGATGCCGGCTCTACGCTACGGAATAGACTGCAAGAGGCTACCGATGTCGAACGAATGTCCATGAATTCAAACTCAACTAAAGCCACTTAAGTCACTCGAATCGAAGGATATCAGAATGTAAAAGTCCAAGCGCTTTGTTGTAAAGCCTGAACTTCTTGGATGAAACGTCTCAAACGAATAAACATCGGTTTTGTTCTCCCTTGCGAAACTACCGGAGTAGAGCCTTCCGACTCTCTGATTGCTTCGATCCAGGTAATGTGATCGGACTTGAATCAACTCTTGGTTGCCCTTAGATAAGGGCCGCACTCTCAAAATGGGGACTTGGTCCCTGGCAGGAAAGGTCAACCATCAACCTGCCCACTATCACTGACAGCTTTAAAACTACACAAGAGTCTACAACTAGCTTTGTATATTAAAGCAGATTTATTAATAGTGTACAGAGACACGTGGGATTTCGAAGCGTAACCAATGCAAAAATATCTTAAATAACATCGCGACAAACTCATATCATATCATACAGTAAAATGAGAAACGAAACTAGGTAACAAATCAAAAATAATGACATTATCAAGTGTGTTATGTGAAAGTTTGTAAAGATAAGACGGTTGAAAGAAGAAGAGTTATTACTTAGAGTGGCTAACCTGTCGACTCTTACTTCCAAGTCACAAGCAACAAGGATAGATGCGTAATTGGTAGACTATCTTCAGTGAAGCATCTGAATCCACGCCTCAACGAATCCATCATCAAACGTGTGACCCACGCATGGGTGACTATTGTCAGGCCCGAGACGGGAGAAGGGCTTCATTTCCACGACCCATGGTACCAGCTTACTGTAACCCCTGAACTGGTGACCCGTTCCACGGAACCAGCCACTAGGGTTTCGACAGCTTTTCCGATCACCCAGGTTTTCTGTACCTTCCATACCCTGCCTAATTAATTCCGTCTCGGTAGTGCAGTCGGATGGTAAAAGATGAAGAAATCGAAAAGAGAAAGGTTCATGAAAAGTTTATCTTGCACAGTAATGGGTGGCTGGGGCTTCTCTCAGCACCATCCTTAAACGTCTTTGGAGATCGATCGAGTTGTCTTACTACTCACCATTGGCATAACCACAGCCAGAATATGCTCAGACGTGAGTTGTTTCGTACAAGCGACGAAGTAGCCTGGCGCAAGTAGACTTGTGCTAGAATGACCGAAAACAATATCCTCCGAATTCTTCGGTGATTTTCTCATTTTTTCCATACATTCCTTACATCCTGATCTCTAACATCTCTCTCAGTAGACTTACAGTAGTGTGTGCAGAGAGTGAGCCTGCTTCAGGCAAACAGCTCACTTCGCGTTCCTCCTTACCACATCCATACGTTCCTTACATCCTGATCTCTAACATCTCTCTCAGTAGACTTACAGTAGTGTGTGCAGAGAGTGAGCCTGCTTCGAGCAAACAGCTCACGTCGCGTTCCTCCTTACCACATCCATGCGTTCCTTACATCCTGATCTCTAACATCTCTCTCAGTAGACTTACAGTAGTGTGTGCAGAGAGTGAGCCTGCTTCGAGCAAACAGCTCACGTCGCGTTCCTCCTTACCACATCCATGCGTTCCTTACATCCTGATCTCTAACATCTCTCTCAGTAGACTTACAGTAGTGTGTGCAGAGAGTGAGCCTGCTTCAGGCAAACAGCTCACTTCGCATTCCTCCTTACCACATCCATACATTCCTTACATCCTGATCTCTAACATCTCTCTCAGTAGACTTACAGTAGTGTGTGCAGAGAGTGAGCCTGCTTCAGGCAAACAGCTCACGTCGCGTTCCTCCTTACCACATCCATGCGTTCCTTACATCCTGATCTCTAACATCTCTCTCAGTAGACTTACAGTAGTGTGTGCAGAGAGTGAGCCTGCTTCAGGCAAACAGCTCACTTCGCATTCCTCCTTACCACATCCATACATTCCTTACATCCTGATCTCTAACATCTCTCTCAGTAGACTTACAGTAGTGTGTGCAGAGAGTGAGCCTGCTTCAGGCAAACAGCTCACTTCGCATTCCTCCTTACCACATCCATGCGTTCCTTACATCCTGATCTCTAACATCTCTCTCAGTAGACTTACAGTAGTGTGTGCAGAGAGTGAGCCTGCTTCAGGCAAACAGCTCACTTCGCGTTCCTCCTTACCACATCCATACGTTCCTTACATCCTGATCTCTAACATCTCTCTCAGTAGACTTACAGTAGTGTGTGCAGAGAGTGAGCCTGCTTCAGGCAAACAGCTCACGTCGCGTTCCTCCTTACCACATCCATACGTTCCTTACATCCTGATCTCTAACATCTCTCTCAGTAGACTTACAGTAGTGTGTGCAGAGAGTGAGCCTGCTTCAGGCAAACAGCTCACTTCGCGTTCCTCCTTACCACATCCATGCGTTCCTTACATCCTGATCTCTAACATCTCTCTCAGTAGACTTACAGTAGTGTGTGCAGAGAGTGAGCCTGCTTCAGGCAAACAGCTCACTTCGCGTTCCTCCTTACCACATCCATGCGTTCCTTACATCCTGATCTCTAACATCTCTCTCAGTAGACTTACAGTAGTGTGTGCAGAGAGTGAGCCTGCTTCAGGCAAACAGCTCACTTCGCGTTCCTCCTTACCACATCCATACATTCCTTACATCCTGATCTCTAACATCTCTCTCAGTAGACTTACAGTAGTGTGTGCAGAGAGTGAGCCTGCTTCAGGCAAACAGCTCACTTCGCGTTCCTCCTTACCACATCCATACGTTCCTTACATCCTGATCTCTAACATCTCTCTCAGTAGACTTACAGTAGTGTGTGCAGAGAGTGAGCCTGCTTCAGGCAAACAGCTCACTTCGCATTCCTCCTTACCACATCCATACATCCCTTACATCCTGATCTCTAACATCTCTCTCAGTAGACTTACAGTAGTGTGTGCAGAGAGTGAGCATGCTTCAGGCAAACAGCTCACTTCGCATTCCTCCTTACCACATCCATACATCCCTTACATCCTGATCTCTAACATCTCTCTCAGTAGACTTACAGTAGTGTGTGCAGAGAGTGAGCATGCTTCAGGCAAACAGCTCACTTCGCGTTCCTCCTTACCACATCCATACATTCCTTACATCCTGATCTCTAACATCTCTCTCAGTAGACTTACAGTAGTGTGTGCAGAGAGTGAGCCTGCTTCAGGCAAACAGCTCACTTCGCGTTCCTCCTTACCACATCCATACGTTCCTTACATCCTGATCTCTAACATCTCTCTCAGTAGACTTACAGTAGTGTGTGCAGAGAGTGAGCCTGCTTCGAGCAAACAGCTCACGTCGCGTTCCTCCTTACCACATCCATGCGTTCCTTACATCCTGATCTCTAACATCTCTCTCAGTAGACTTACAGTAGTGTGTGCAGAGAGTGAGCCTGCTTCGAGCAAACAGCTCACGTCGCGTTCCTCCTTACCACATCCATGCGTTCCTTACATCCTGATCTCTAACATCTCTCTCAGTAGACTTACAGTAGTGTGTGCAGAGAGTGAGCCTGCTTCAGGCAAACAGCTCACTTCGCATTCCTCCTTACCACATCCATACATTCCTTACATCCTGATCTCTAACATCTCTCTCAGTAGACTTACAGTAGTGTGTGCAGAGAGTGAGCCTGCTTCAGGCAAACAGCTCACGTCGCGTTCCTCCTTACCACATCCATGCGTTCCTTACATCCTGATCTCTAACATCTCTCTCAGTAGACTTACAGTAGTGTGTGCAGAGAGTGAGCCTGCTTCAGGCAAACAGCTCACTTCGCATTCCTCCTTACCACATCCATACATTCCTTACATCCTGATCTCTAACATCTCTCTCAGTAGACATACAGTAGTGTGTGCAGAGAGTGAGCCTGCTTCAGGCAAACAGCTCACATCGCATTCCTCCTTACCACATCCATACATTCCTTACATCCTGATCTCTAACATCTCTCTCAGTAGACTTACAGTAGTGTGTGTAGAGAGTGAGCCTGCTTCAGGCAAACAGCTCACTTCGCATTCCTCCTTACCACATCCATGCGTTCCTTACATCCTGATCTCTAACATCTCTCTCAGTAGACTTACAGTAGTGTGTGCAGAGAGTGAGCCTGCTTCAGGCAAACAGCTCACTTCGCGTTCCTCCTTACCACATCCATACGTTCCTTACATCCTGATCTCTAACATCTCTCTCAGTAGACTTACAGTAGTGTGTGCAGAGAGTGAGCCTGCTTCAGGCAAACAGCTCACGTCGCGTTCCTCCTTACCACATCCATACGTTCCTTACATCCTGATCTCTAACATCTCTCTCAGTAGACTTACAGTAGTGTGTGCAGAGAGTGAGCCTGCTTCAGGCAAACAGCTCACTTCGCGTTCCTCCTTACCACATCCATGCGTTCCTTACATCCTGATCTCTAACATCTCTCTCAGTAGACTTACAGTAGTGTGTGCAGAGAGTGAGCCTGCTTCAGGCAAACAGCTCACTTCGCGTTCCTCCTTACCACATCCATGCGTTCCTTACATCCTGATCTCTAACATCTCTCTCAGTAGACTTACAGTAGTGTGTGCAGAGAGTGAGCCTGCTTCAGGCAAACAGCTCACTTCGCGTTCCTCCTTACCACATCCATACATTCCTTACATCCTGATCTCTAACATCTCTCTCAGTAGACTTACAGTAGTGTGTGCAGAGAGTGAGCCTGCTTCAGGCAAACAGCTCACTTCGCGTTCCTCCTTACCACATCCATACGTTCCTTACATCCTGATCTCTAACATCTCTCTCAGTAGACTTACAGTAGTGTGTGCAGAGAGTGAGCCTGCTTCAGGCAAACAGCTCACTTCGCGTTCCTCCTTACCACATCCATACGTTCCTTACATCCTGATCTCTAACATCTCTCTCAGTAGACTTACAGTAGTGTGTGCAGAGAGTGAGCCTGCTTCAGGCAAACAGCTCACTTCGCGTTCCTCCTTACCACATCCATACGTTCCTTACATCCTGATCTCTAACATCTCTCTCAGTAGACTTACAGTAGTGTGTGCAGAGAGTGAGCCTGCTTTAGGCAAACAGCTCACTTCGCGTTCCTCCTTACCACATCCATGCGTTCCTTACATCCTGATCTCTAACATCTCTCTCAGTAGACTTACAGTAGTGTGTGCAGAGAGTGAGCCTGCTTCAGGCAAACAGCTCACTTCGCGTTCCTCCTTACCACATCCATACATTCCTTACATCCTGATCTCTAACATCTCTCTCAGTAGACATACAGTAGTGTGTGCAGAGAGTGAGCCTGCTTCAGGCAAACAGCTCACTTCGCGTTCCTCCTTACCACATCCATGCGTTCCTTACATCCTGATCTCTAACATCTCTCTCAGTAGACTTACAGTAGTGTGTGCAGAGAGTGAGCCTGCTTCAGGCAAACAGCTCACTTCGCGTTCCTCCTTACCACATCCATACGTTCCTTACATCCTGATCTCTAACATCTCTCTCAGTAGACTTACAGTAGTGTGTGCAGAGAGTGAGCCTGCTTCAGGCAAACAGCTCACTTCGCGTTCCTCCTTACCACATCCATACGTTCCTTACATCCTGATCTCTAACATCTCTCTCAGTAGACTTACAGTAGTGTGTGCAGAGAGTGAGCCTGCTTCAGGCAAACAGCTCACTTCGCGTTCCTCCTTACCACATCCATGCGTTCCTTACATCCTGATCTCTAACATCTCTCTCAGTAGACTTACAGTAGTGTGTGCAGAGAGTGAGCCTGCTTCAGGCAAACAGCTCACTTCGCGTTCCTCCTTACCACATCCATGCGTTCCTTACATCCTGATCTCTAACATCTCTCTCAGTAGACTTACAGTAGTGTGTGCAGAGAGTGAGCCTGCTTCAGGCAAACAGCTCACTTCGCGTTCCTCCTTACCACATCCATACATTCCTTACATCCTGATCTCTAACATCTCTCTCAGTAGACTTACAGTAGTGTGTGCAGAGAGTGAGCCTGCTTCAGGCAAACAGCTCACTTCGCGTTCCTCCTTACCACATCCATACGTTCCTTACATCCTGATCTCTAACATCTCTCTCAGTAGACTTACAGTAGTGTGTGCAGAGAGTGAGCCTGCTTCAGGCAAACAGCTCACTTCGCGTTCCTCCTTACCACATCCATACGTTCCTTACATCCTGATCTCTAACATCTCTCTCAGTAGACTTACAGTAGTGTGTGCAGAGAGTGAGCCTGCTTCAGGCAAACAGCTCACTTCGCGTTCCTCCTTACCACATCCATACGTTCCTTACATCCTGATCTCTAACATCTCTCTCAGTAGACTTACAGTAGTGTGTGCAGAGAGTGAGCCTGCTTCAGGCAAACAGCTCACTTCGCGTTCCTCCTTACCACATCCATACATTCCTTACATCCTGATCTCTAACATCTCTCTCAGTAGACATACAGTAGTGTGTGCAGAGAGTGAGCCTGCTTCAGGCAAACAGCTCACATCGCATTCCTCCTTACCACATCCATACGTTCCTTACATCCTGATCTCTAACATCTCTCTCAGTAGACTTACAGTAGTGTGTGCAGAGAGTGAGCCTGCTTCCGGCAAACAGCTCACGTCGCATTCCTCCTTACCACATCCATACGTTCCTTACATCCTGATCTCTAACATCTCTCTCAGTAGACTTACAGTAGTGTGTGCAGAGAGTGAGCCTGCTTCAGGCAAACAGCTCACTTCGCGTTCCTCCTTACCACATCCATACATTCCTTACATCCTGATCTCTAACATCTCTCTCAGTAGACTTACAGTAGTGTGTGCAGAGAGTGAGCCTGCTTCAGGCAAACAGCTCACTTCGCGTTCCTTCTTACCACATCCATACATTCCTTACATCCTGATCTCTAACATCTCTCTCAGTAGACTTACAGTAGTGTGTGCAGAGAGTGAGCCTGCTTCAGGCAAACAGCTCACTTCGCGTTCCTCCTTACCACATCCATACATTCCTTACATCCTGATCTCTAACATCTCTCTCAGTAGACTTACAGTAGTGTGTGCAGAGAGTGAGCCTGCTTCAGGCAAACAGCTCACTTCGCGTTCCTCCTTACCACATCCATGCGTTCCTTACATCCTGATCTCTAACATCTCTCTCAGTAGACTTACAGTAGTGTGTGCAGAGAGTGAGCCTGCTTCAGGCAAACAGCTCACGTCGGATTCCTCCTTACCACTTCCATACGTTCCTTACATCCTGATCTCTAACATCTCTCTCAGTAGACTTACAGTAGTGTGTGCAGAGAGTGAGCCTGCTTCAGGCAAACAGCTCACGTCGCATTCCTCCTTACCACATCCATACATTCCTTACATCCTGATCTCTAACATCTCTCTCAGTAGACTTACAGTAGTGTGTGCAGAGAGTGAGCCTGCTTCAGGCAAACAGCTCACGTCGCATTCCTCCTTACCACATCCATACATTCCTTACATCCTGATCTCTAACATCTCTCTCAGTAGACATACAGTAGTGTGTGCAGAGAGTGAGCCTGGTTCAGGCAAACAGCTCACTTCGCGTTCCTCCTTACCACATCCATACATTCCTTACATCCTGATCTCTAACATCTCTCTCAGTAGACTTACAGTAGTGTGTGCAGAGAGTGAGCCTGCTTCAGGCAAACAGCTCACTTCGCGTTCCTCCTTACCACATCCTTACATTCCTTACATCCTGATCTCTAACATCTCTCTCAGTAGACTTACAGTAGTGTGTGCAGAGAGTGAGCCTGCTTCAGGCAAACAGCTCACTTCGCGTTCCTCCTTACCACATCCTTACATTCCTTACATCCTGATCTCTAACATCTCTCTCAGTAGACTTACAGTAGTGTGTGCAGAGAGTGAGCCTGCTTCAGGCAAACAGCTCACTTCGCGTTCCTCCTTACCACATCCATACATTGCTTACATCCTGATCTCTAACATCTCTCTCAGTAGACTTACAGTAGTGTGTGCATAGAGTGAGCCTGCTTCAGGCAAACAGCTCACGTCGCGTTCCTCCTTACCACATCCATACATTCCTTACATCCTGATCTCTAACATCTCTCTCAGTAGACTTACAGTAGTGTGTGCAGAGAGTGAGCCTGCTTCAGGCAAACAGCTCACATCGCATTCCTCCTTACCACATCCATACATTCCTTACATCCTGATCTCTAACATCTCTCTCAGTAGACTTACAGTAGTGTGTGCAGAGAGTGAGCCTGCTTCAGGCAAACAGCTCACGTCGCGTTCCTCCTTACCACATCCATACATTCCTTACATCCTGATCTCTAACATCTCTCTCAGTAGACTTACAGTAGTGTGTGCAGAGAGTGAGCCTGCTTCAGGCAAACAGCTCACTTCGCGTTCCTCCTTACCACATCCATACATTCCTTACATCCTGATCTCTAACATCTCTCTCAGTAGACTTACAGTAGTGTGTGCAGAGAGTGAGCCTGCTTCAGGCAAACAGATCACATCGCATTCCTCCTTACCACATCCATACATTCCTTACATCCTGATCTCTAACATCTCTCTCAGTAGACTTACAGTAGTGTGTGCAGAGAGTGAGCCTGCTTCAGGCAAACAGCTCACTTCGCGTTCCTCCTTACCACATCCATACGTTCCTTACATTATGATCTCTAACATCTCTCTCAGTAGACTTACAGTAGTGTGTGCAGAGAGTGAGCCTGCTTCAGGCAAACAGCTCACTTCGCATTCCTCCTTACCACATCCATGCGTTCCTTACATCCTGATCTCTAACATCTCTCTCAGTAGACATACAGTAGTGTGTGCAGAGAGTGAGCCTGCTTCAGGCAAACAGCTCACGTCGCATTCCTCCTTACCACATCCATACGTTCCTTACATCCTGATCTCTAACATCTCTCTCAGTAGACTTACAGTAGTGTGTGCAGAGAGTGAGCCTGCTTCAGGCAAACAGCTCACTTCGCGTTCCTCCTTACCACATCCATACGTTCCTTACATCCTGATCTCTAACATCTCTCTCAGTAGACTTACAGTAGTGTGTGCAGAGAGTGTGCCTGCTTCAGGCAAACAGCTCACTTCGCGTTCCTCCTTACCACATCCTTACATTGCTTACATCCTGATCTCTAACATCTCTCTCAGTAGACTTACAGTAGTGTGTGCAGAGAGTGAGCCTGCTTCAGGCAAACAGCTCACGTCGCATTCCTCCTTACCACATCCATACATTCCTTACATCCTGATCTCTAACATCTCTCTCAGTAGACTTACAGTAGTGTGTGCAGAGAGTGAGCCTGCTTCAGGCAAACAGCTCACTTCGCGTTCCTCCTTACCACATCCATACGTTCCTTACATCCTGATCTCTAACATCTCTCTCAGTAGACTTACAGTAGTGTGTGCAGAGAGTGAGCCTGCTTCAGGCAAACAGCTCACTTCGCGTTCCTCCTTACCACATCCATACATTGCTTACATCCTGATCTCTAACATCTCTCTCAGTAGACTTACAGTAGTGTGTGCAGAGAGTGTGCCTGCTTCAGGCAAACAGCTCACTTCGCGTTCCTCCTTACCACATCCATACATTGCTTACATCCTGATCTCTAACATCTCTCTCAGTAGACTTACAGTAGTGTGTGCAGAGAGTGAGCATGCTTCAGGCAAACAGCTCACTTCGCGTTCCTCCTTACCACATCCATACATTGCTTACATCCTGATCTCTAACATCTCTCTCAGTAGACTTACAGTAGTGTGTGCAGAGAGTGAGCCTGCTTCAGGCAAACAGCTCACTTCGCGTTCCTCCTTACCACATCCATGCGTTCCTTACATCCTGATCTCTAACATCTCTCTCAGTAGACTTACAGTAGTGTGTGCAGAGAGTGAGCCTGCTTCAGGCAAACAGCTCACGTCGCGTTCCTCCTTACCACATCCATACATTGCTTACATCCTGATCTCTAACATCTCTCTCAGTAGACTTACAGTAGTGTGTGCAGAGAGTGAGCCTGCTTCAGGCAAACAGCTCACGTCGCGTTCCTCCTTACCACATCCATACATTGCTTACATCCTGATCTCTAACATCTCTCTCAGTAGACTTACAGTAGTGTGTGCAGAGAGTGAGCCTGCTTCAAGCAAACAGCTCACTTCGCGTTCCTCCTTACCACATCCATACATTGCTTACATCCTGATCTCTAACATCTCTCTCAGTAGACTTACAGTAGTGTGTGCAGAGAGTGAGCCTGCTTCAGGCAAACAGCTCACGTCGCATTCCTCCTTACCACATCCATACATTGCTTACATCCTGATCTCTAACATCTCTCTCAGTAGACTTACAGTAGTGTGTGCAGAGAGTGAGCCTGCTTCAGGCAAACAGCTCACTTCGCGTTCCTCCTTACCACATCCATACATTGCTTACATCCTGATCTCTAACATCTCTCTCAGTAGACTTACAGTAGTGTGTGCAGAGAGTGAGCCTGCTTCAGGCAAACAGCTCACTTCGCGTTCCTCCTTACCACATCCATACATTGCTTACATCCTGATCTCTAACATCTCTCTCAGTAGACTTACAGTAGTGTGTGCAGAGAGTGTGCCTGCTTCAGGCAAACAGCTCACTTCGCGTTCCTCCTTACCACATCCATACATTGCTTACATCCTGATCTCTAACATCTCTCTCAGTAGACTTACATTAGTGTGTGCAGAGAGTGAGCCTGCTTCAGGCAAACAGCTCACTTCGCATTCCTCCTTACCACATCCATACGTTCATATCTCAACTCTTCCTGTCATCATATGTATAACAATTCTCTTCATTTCCATCGTAGGCGAAAATAACCGGCCTAACTGTTCATCATAAAACAATACTTCGTTGGGAATAGCTGCTGACCTTATATTCAGGAAGTGGCCGACGACTGTTCACGAAATGTTGGCAAAGTCGCAAAACAAGCACGCATTTTGCGCAGTTAGTGCTTAACTAGTGCACCTGACGAACTTCCTGTTCTAATGTTAGCTGATAGATAATCACCTTCCACGAACCGCTGCCTCCGGTTTTTTTATCATACAAAGGACGGCTAATAATAGGGTACGCTTTTCCTGTTGGGTATTCCAGCCTACTTAGTGATTATGGTGGTCCGTTTGTTTAGTCCCGACGCATGCACAGTCGTTTTAGTTTCTTTTTTTCAAATAAATTTAAACCATTTATTTTCACAAATACCTGGAGGTGGCACATATAAAGCAATCATACGTTTCTGTTATTTGGCACACAGCCCTTGATTCGAGAAAGGAAAGTTAAATCTAATACACAACCCTAGGATTAGACCTCTGTTATTGGGGCAGGAATATTATTGCTCGCGTGGGGAGGGCCCATTACCTGTCCTTTACAAAACTGTATCATGAATACCCACGAGTGTGCTGAGTATAGTGGAGCGACCGTTATGATTTATCTGACTAGGGATAGCATAAGGGATGTAAAATCCCTTTCCTTAGAGAGGTTTTTCCTAAACGCACGCAGTCCGCGTGGGATGATCCAGGCAAAGTATCGTACAATTTTCTTTCAACGGCAATTTTACTAAATCAACAATGGGGGAATTAAAAATAGTAAACTTTGTCGGTACATTTCATATTACTGACTGGCTCTATACTAACGTTGACTTGGTTCTATGCAGAGCGCTTTGACGGTGTTATCACCAGTACACCGACTCGCTACAACTGGATTCTAACAGATAACGTGCTGGGTGCGGGCACACTGACGGTGGCACGAAACATTCGTACAGCGGAATATGTGTACAAGAGGAAACAACAGCAATTGAAGAGAGCAAGTCGTAAAGCGTACACACCAAACTCCAGTTGTCAACTCGGGTCATCTATTCATAAACAATTTGATAATAACTTTCAAGGTTTTTGATTCTTTCAGCCAAAATGGGTCAAAAAAGGGTTTCCACTTTGTCAGTGGTCACTTTGATTTCAACTGTCGAGGTGATAAGCTCGATTTAATCGAAAGAGACTGAAACTTCGATTCCTATGCACATGAGACTGGAGGAAAGAGAAGAAAAACAAAATATATTAAGTCAGGCGAAAAATTAAAAACAAAAAACTACAAAAATACCTAGAAACTGGAGACTAATGTCTTGTTTACGATCTCTTTCCTAAATCCATAAAATGGATTAGATTAGACCCAAGAAATCAGATGGTAAAATCAAATAAATTGGTCAAGTCGTAATACAAAATAAAATGAAAAAATTCTGTAAAATGAAAACAAAATTTAAAATATGAAACAAGAAAAAAATTACCGAGGCTTCAAGCTGGTTTTAAACACGCCAAATGATAGCTCAACATATCTACATCATTTTCCAGTCCAAAGCCTGGAAAAGTGTGATGGCAATCATGTATAATAGATACAGTTTTAAAGGATCTCCAGTCTCGATAAACCAAGCGACACCTATGTTTAGCTCAGAGGTAAACTCTTGTATGAGGCTCAATGATTTTAAAAGATCCGTGTTCGCCTAAAAGTTGTACGCATTTTTTCCTGTCACAATGGTCTGACGTATTAGCTTACCCTCGTCCTCTGTCAAAACTTGATCCTGTACGCATCTTTCGCAATATTCCTGGTGTACGCGTCTTTCGTGTATTCACATAGACTGCCAGAGTTATTTGATTTCTAGACTTCTATTGGTGCTGACGATCGCCATTTTGTGTAGTTTCTCCTCTCCACCCCCAAAACACGTTCCTATTTCCAGTGAGCTGTGCCAGTTTCGTTATTTATTGGTGTTTGTTGCTAGCGGCTTGAGCGACTGGACACACAGGACGGAACGCGGTGGATTCCCGCTTTCTTCTCGTGTTTGTTTTAGAAAACTGGCATAAGGACAATGCAGGGAGTGACATAGGTTCAGGTGATGATATACCTGTACATAGTGACCACAGTTCCGAATGTGAACAAGGTGAAAATGAAGAAGAGTTTGTATCAATTCTTGAAACTTCCGACAATATTGAGAGTAATGAAAATAGCTACGTATAACAGCGTGGGTAGTGAAAATGGCGGTAATGAAGTTGTAAGGCCAGATACTACAAAGCGACTAGAAAAGATATTTTTAGGCGCAATAGTTATTGTCGGTCTGTCAATCCAGTCTCGATGCGGTCACGTGTGCGGCAACATAATATACAGATTCCGACGTCCTTCATGCACATTTCACGCATAAAATATCTGCTTTTAATGTAGGATATAGTTCTAGATGAGTTTTCTAAGTAACATCGTGATCACCGTAATAAATATTTCGAAATGCTTCACACTTAATGACGTACTTTTATTTGTTAAAACCTAGCAGTTAAAGATTACATTAGGTAACGATAGACTTCGACCGAGAATAGGTAGGGGGAATTGACCCTGACCGAGCGAAGAGGACCCCAGCTAAACGCAAAGTTTATCACAAGCCTCCCACATCGCTACAAAACAATGATGCTCAATATGTGCTTAACGATTTAGTACACTGAAATTACAATGTTCAAAAAAGAACAACGCGACCGCAGCGTAACACGTCCCCCTTCCAGTCCCAGTTTCCCACGAATCCGATCAGCTAAACAGACGGTTACGACTGAACCTACGCACTACACAGGCCTACTGAACAGCCGACCCGGTTTCCTTTGGTCAATTCGCAGAAATAAGTGCTTTTTACGCAGCCGTTAAGTTCGCGGCATTAAATGCCCGCCAAACAGGTGTCGAGCGGAAAGTTTTGAAATGTTTACATGTCCCGGCCGTTGACCTGTCTCAACCCAAGGCCAAGGGGATTAGGTCTATAGTGATTGCACAATAACCGGGATTATCTACTTGGGCACAAAAATGTTAACACGGATTTAATAAGAAATGGGCGGATAAGGAAAAGCGACTTTTAGATCCTTTCAAGAGCGAAATATACAAAGTTGTGCGGGCTGCAGAATGGACGGCGCATATTAAGGATGTAGACCAAACAAATTTGCTAAAACGTTTATTGAGAGGCAGTTAAAAGATGCACCATTAGCAACCATCAACGGAAAGAAGGTTTAGGGGATATTCAGAGAAATTTTAATATCCGCGCATAATTATATAAACGTAAATATTCTAATAATCTTTAACGAAATTTAATAGCAGATTGATTCGCTAGGGTAGGGCTACATCAACGTAGAGTTTCTCTTGTTATATTAGAAAAATTATCATAAACTCCACAAGACTACTTGATAACACATGAATATCGATAGGTTTACCAGTCAAATCTAAAAGTTTATAACAAAACAAAATAATAAATATAAACCAAACAAAGTAATAAATAAATTTAAGCAAAACAAATTTTATAAATTGGGCATTTGTAGGGCACACATTGACGAAATGTAAACACCTCATGACAAAAGGTTAAAATCCTTTTGTATAAAAAAACGGAACAAAACCTAATAAATTTCAAATTTCCTTAAATAATTATTATATGTTGCAATAAAAACATAAAACTCATAAATACGTAATTAATCGTCAAATTAGGTTAATTACTGAAGGATTATAAGTTTACACTTTTGCATTTGACAATTTATCATGTTTATAAATTTTAATTAAAAGGCTTCATGTTTTACTTAATAACTATGAACCAGTCAGTATTTAGATAAATATATTTCCCATTAACGTAACAGAAATACCTTTCGCATACATTTCAACCTCTAATAACACACAATACATAAAGTAACAGGAACCATAAGCCATCGCATACACGATATTACTAAATATATACCAAATTTTATTTGAAAATTATTTAAACATAACCACGAATGAATCTCTAGGTGAAAGCAAAAAGGCTGTTATTAATCGTCATGTTTGACTTTCGGAAATGTTTCAGAAAATTCAATCAGCAATCGGAAATATGACGTCAAAATCGTCGAAAACGTTCTACTCGCATTAGAAACCACGCTGAACACGTTCCTAAACAGAAACAAATTATACATGGAAAATTTAAAAAAACCGAATCAAACTACAAGAAAACAAATTTAGCGTATAGATTTAATTAATGAATATATATTATTACGTACTAATATTTATACTGTATGAACTGTCATGAGCTACTAAATATTTGACATGAAAGATTTGAAGTTAAAAATAACGCAAATGAATTGTTGAAATGGAAAGTATTCTTGACAATCGAATGAAGATTTATTGAGTAAAATTACAACGAAAAAGAGTGGAGTTAACAAGTACTTTAGTTTACCCATTCGCCAACCTTTAACACGACTTAATTCAATACGACTTTTAAAATGTTACGTAACGGTTTATTTTACCAAATTTAGTTGGGTAGAGGACTGAAATTGCTATCTACTCGAATACACAGAATTGTATAGATAAGCATTTACATCGTAAGATAAATTATAAAATGTGAATTATAATCTTTTTGTACTTTAAAATACAGAGTATTTGTACGAGTATATCAATTTAAAGGCGTTAGTTGTTAATGTTTTTAAAATGACAGAGGTAAACGGGACGCTATTAAATCTAACATAAAATAAATTTTATTGCTACGATTACCTATTTTTAATTAATAGTGATTAAAAACGAATCCTTAAGGTTGTTCCGTCATATCTTTTTTAAACATTGTAAAACTATTATGGTATTAAAAAGTGCAATTTATGGAATTGCCTTAATAATACTAAGACGTATTCCTACACTCCGAGTGCGACCCCTTAGGAGTCAACGCATCTACAAAGGCAACGTTAGCAGCGGTAGACTGTATCAGAACTTTACCTATGAACTATTATCTCTTACTGTCACACTTAATAAATTGTTTTTTTCTTGGGATAAAAAAATAATTTCGATATTTTATCTACATGTTACTTGCAGCTTTTCACCTGAATATTGGAGGTTAGGATCCATAGATGCCATTTAGGCTCTGGCAGCTTTATATTTGCATGTTGGAGGCTAACGTCCATAGATGCCATTTAGGCTCTGGCAGCTTTATATTTGCATGTTGGAGGCTAACGTCCATAGATGCCATTTAGTCTCTGACAGCCTTATATTTGCATGTTGGAGGCTAACGTAAATAGATGCCATTTAGTCTCTGACAGCCTTATATTTGCATGTTGGAGGCTAACGTAAATAGATGCCATTTAGGCCCTGGCAGCTTTATATTTGCATGTTGGAGGCTAACGTCCATAGATGCCATTTAGGCCCTGGCAGCCTTATATTTGCATGTTGGAGGCTAACGTCCATAGATGCCATTTAGTCTCTGACAGCCTTATATTTGCATGTTGGAGGCTAACGTAAATAGATGCCATTTAGTCTCTGACAGCCTTATATTTGCATGTTGGAGGCTAACGTAAATAGATGCCATTTAGTCTCTGACAGCCTTATATTTGCATGTTGGAGGCTAACGTCCATAGATGCCATTTAGTCTCTGACAGCCTTATATTTGCATGTTGGAGGCTAACGTAAATAGATGCCATTTAGTCTCTGACAGCCTTATATTTGCATGTTGGAGGCTAACGTAAATAGATGCCATTTAGGCTCTGACAGCCTTATATTTGCATGTTGGAGGCTAACGTCCATAGATGCCATTTAGTCTCTGACAGCCTTATATTTGCATGTTGGAGGCTAACGTAAATAGCTCTGACAGCCTTATATTTGCATGTTGGAGGCTAACGTAAATAGATGCCATTTAGTCTCTGACAGCCTTATATTTGCATGTTGGAGGCTAACGTCCATAGATGCCATTTAGTCTCTGACAGCCTTATATTTGCATGTTGGAGGCTAACGTAAATAGATGCCATTTAGGCTCTGGCAGCTTTATATTTGCATGTTGGAGGCTAACGTCCATAGATGCCATTTAGGCCCTGGCAGCTTTATATTTGCATGTTGGAGGCTAACGTTCATAGATGCCATTTAGTCTCTGACAGCCTTATATTTGCATGTTGGAGGCTAACGTCCATAGATGCCATTTAGTCTCTGACAGCCTTATATTTGCATGTTGGAGGCTAACGTAAATAGATGCGATTTAGGCTCTGGCAGCTTTATATTTGCATGTTGGAGGCTAACGTCCATAGATGCCATTTAGGCCCTGGCAGCTTTATATTTGCATGTTGGAGGCTAACGTTCATAGATGCCATTTAGTCTCTGACAGCCTTATATTTGCATGTTGGAGGCTAACTAATCACTACGAATCTCGAAGCAAAACTAATGGAGCCCAAATTGGGTAACTAGTATCAAATCCAAAATAGGGGGTACACCTTGTTACCATTGACTGGACACTGGGACATTCTGCGAACAATACAGGTTTGTCATCTCTCCTAGAACTCCTCCTATGAGCTAGGTAGATCGCAGTGTGTGAGAAATAGACCTTTCTCAAGTTTGCCTAAGAAAGCAGATGTTCGGATTAGGAACTTGAATATAGCCAGCACTACCTCTTGAGAACCAACCGCGTTATAGCATCAGCAAGTCTTCTTTCCAACAAAAATAGCCACGATAGCAAAGCTTCAATGAATTCTACTTAATACTGGCCTACAATTATATACAGTATATTGTTCATCTCTTTAACCAATTCAAATTTGAGTATTGCTATAAGAGTGCACCTTTCAAGCGGTTTATTTTCCAGTTACCATTGTTCAGCATTAAGCGTAAATCTCGTCGGCTAAAACGCGCATGCGTAAAGGGAACAACTGAACACGGAGTAGATCTATAAATACACACGGATAACAGCTGATAAGATGTTGTGTGTACCTGGATGCAATAAAAGTAACTTAAAATAGAACTGTTTCCTAAGTCTGATGACTGTATTCTCTTTTCAAGCTAGTTTGCTCTTTGATTGTGCATGTTTTATTTACTCTTTGGGTGGTTTTTGCATATCCTTCAACGAGATATACTAAAAATAGATGTCTATTAAAAATGTACATTTTTTTCTGTCTCTAGGAAAAAAACACGATCAGACTATAATCACCTAGAAAACGAAGTAATCGCCTGTCACAAACAGGTTAAGTTATCTCTACTCGCCAGAGTATTGGTCCAGCTCATATGACTGAAGAGCATCAGATGTCAGCATACAAACCTTATTAACGTCTCACCCCTGCATCCAGCCCTGTTGCTATATTCCTACCCGCAGCCATTGTCGGTGACAGACGCTGCGTAACCTCAGGGGGCACCGGATACCATGTCTCTACTACCCTGGAATTATTCTACCCCATCCCCCAATATACAAGATTGCGGATCCACCCTTGGCAACAATTATGATAATGCACTAATCTATATTGAAAATCCGCACCATAATGTAGGCGGATTAATTTAGAGCTGTGGCATGACTGTTGTTTTCAGAACTAAAGGGGGTTGGCAGTTGAGGGCTTTCTTATGTTTCATTTCCTTCATCTGCATTGTTTTGCCGACATTGCCCTACGACATCGCGTGTTGTATCTTATGGACTTGTTGGCAGTTTTGCCGACATTGCCCTACGTCATCGCGTGTTGTATCTTATGGACTTGTTGGCAGTTTTGCCGACATTGCCCTACGTCATCGCGTGTTGTATCTTATGGACTTGTTGGCAGTTTTGCCGACATTGCCCTACGACATCGCGTGTTGTATCTTATGGACTTGTTGGCAGTTTTGCCGACATTGCCCTACGTCATCGCGTGTTGTATCTTATGGACTTGTTGGCAGTTTTGCCGACATTGCCCTACGACATCGCGTGTTGTATCTTATGGACTTGTTGGCAGTTTTGCCGACATTGCCCTACGTCATCGCGTGTTGTATCTTATGGACTTGTTGGCAGTTTTGCCGACATTGCCCTACGACATCGCGTGTTGTATCTTATGGACTTGTTGGCAGTTTTGCCGACATTGCCCTACGTCATCGCGTGTTGTATCTTATGGACTTGTTGGCAGTTTTGCCGACATTGCCCTACGACATCGCGTGTTGTATCTTATGGACTTGTTGGCAGTTTTGCCGACATTGCCCTACGTCATCGCGTGTTGTATCTTATGGACTTGTTGGCAGTTTTGCCGACATTGCCCTACGTCATCGCGTGTTGTATCTTATGGACTTGTTGGCAGTTTTGCCGACATTGCCCTACGACATCGCGTGTTGTATCTTATGGACTTGTTGGCAGTTTTGCCGACATTGCCCTACGTCATCGCGTGTTGTATCTTATGGACTTGTTGGCAGTTTTGCCGACATTGCCCTACGACATCGCGTGTTGTATCTTATGGACTTGTTGGCAGTTCTGCCGACATTGCCCTACGACATCGCGTGTTGTATCTTATGGACTTGTTGGCAGTTTTGCCGACATTGCCCTACGACATCGCGTGTTGTATCTTATGGACTTGTTGGCAGTTTTGCCGACATTGCCCTACGACATCGCGTGTTGTATCTTATGGACTTGTTGGCAGTTCTGCCGACATTGCCCTACGTCATCGCGTGTTGTATCTTATGGACTTGTTGGCAGTTTTGCCGACATTGCCCTACGACATCGCGTGTTGTATCTTATGGACTTGTTGGCAGTTTTGCCGACATTGCCCTACGTCATCGCGTGTTGTATCTTATGGACTTGTTGGCAGTTTTGCCGACATTGCCCTACGACATCGCGTGTTGTATCTTATGGACTTGTTGGCAGTTCTGCCGACATTGCCCTACGACATCGCGTGTTGTATCTTATGGACTTGTTGGCAGTTCTGCCGACATTGCCCTACGTCATCGCGTGTTGTATCTTATGGACTTGTTGGCAGTTTTGCCGACATTGCCCTACGTCATCGCGTGTTGTATCTTATGGACTTGTTGGCAGTTTTGCCGACATTGCCCTACGACATCGCGTGTTGTATCTTATGGACTTGTTGGCAGTTCTGCCGACATTGCTCTACGACATCGCGTGTTGTATCTTATGGACTTGTTGGCAGTTTGGCCGACATTGCCCTACGTCATCGCGTGTTGTATCTTATGGACTTGTTGGCAGTTTTGCCGACATTGCCCTACGACATCGCGTGTTGTATCTTATGGACTTGTTGGCAGTTTTGCCGACATTGCCCTACGTCATCGCGTGTTGTATCTTATGGACTTGTTGGCAGTTCTGCCGACATTGCCCTACGTCATCGCGTGTTGTATCTTATGGACTTGTTGGCAGTTTTGCCGACATTGCCCTACGACATCGCGTGTTGTATCTTATGGACTTGTTGGCAGTTCTGCCGACATTGCCCTACGTCATCGCGTGTTGTATCTTATGGACTTGTTGGCAGTTCTGCCGACATTGCCCTATGACATCGCGTGTTGTATCTTATGGACTTGTTGGCAGTTCTGCCGACATTGCCCTACGTCATCGCGTGTTGTATCTTATGGACTTGTTGGCAGTTTATTATCGTTCAATTACTTCAAATTAAATGATGAATTTTATTCTTTGTTTGTATTTTTTCATTAATTACTAGATTGTTAGACAAGTTGTATCGTCGCCAAAACTAGGCTGAATTATGAGACTAGTGTTTAGTAGTGCACTTTTTTATATTTACTTTAGCCGTTACCTTTGTGTTTGTAAATTTCTTTGCATGTGTTGAACATTTAGATTTTTGTTTAGTTTTACGACATCGTATTTTGGGAAAGCTAGCTGTTTTTTTAAGTTCATATATTTTATATCAAATTACATTTCAGATATTAATTTAATAGTTACTTTTAACACCTTACGATTAATTTAATTTTTGTTTTGACCGTTCTAATATTCAATGTAATCCATGTATTTAATTTGTTAGCTATCGTTGGGAGCATTGTGGTTTAAGGTGTATTCTTTTCCTGGTTTAGTTGTACATGATGTTTTCATTTTCTTTTGTCAGCTATGTTCATATGTTCTTTATATAGTATTTTGTTTCGTTTACGTTGTTGTATTATAGGTAAATTTTGCCTTTTTGTAGTTCTATATTATTTTTATTAATTTTATTCCTAATTTATTTAACGTTTTGTGTTTGCCATTGGTAATCTTCGCAAACTTTATTTGCGAAAGTTGTAAGCGATTATTTATGTGAAGATTGTTGATACGAAATCGTGCCATTGGTTGCTTTGGTTTTCCGTGTATTATGGGGGCTGATGATTTCTTGTGATTGTGACACATGAATGGTCGGTTTTATTTGTTATTGTTTGTGAATTCTATTTTTATTTTGTATTTCGTTAACTTATTATGGACGTGTGTTAGTCTCTTTGTTTTGTGGCAGTCATCGGTTTGATTAACGCTTCTGCTATGTGAATTAATCAAGAGTATTACTTACACGCAGGCAAACGCTGGGTTTTCTTTATGCAATTATTTAAAAACAGAACTACTTTGCACACAATAAGAGGTAGATTATTGGCATAAAGAAGGAAATAATACGGCCTCGCCAACAGAATATCGCCATTGCGCAACCAGAACTTGCTTGGTTATATATAACAGAAACCTGTACGCCACATAACCTCTAAGATCAAAGTGTCGAGTGGGCGATACTGGCGATAACTTCATGTATTTTATGAATGAAAACGCAAATTCAATTAACTGTGTAACGTTGGTACGATTGTTTTCTGAATAAATGGCAGTTACGTAACTCGTTAAGGGACGGTTTAAAAATACCAAAGCCGCGCGTTACGCAAACCTTCAGGCCAACAGAACTCGTACAAGGGGAGCAGCTTATGAAACTCTGCCATATTTAAAATCACAATTTACAAGGAATGAAATTATAGCAGTGAATATGACTTACAGGCTGGGTGAGATACGGCACAGAGCCTCACCGGTTTTCCTGCTCAGCACTACTTTGAGGGTTGAAGTTAAGACATGGAATTAAATCAATACTCATGTATTATGTAACTATAATGGCTCGTTAGTGTACGTGGCGTCTCCCCAGTGCCAAATCTCCTCAGCGCCGCGTCTCCCCAGCGCCAAGTCTCCTCAGAGCCGTGGACAAATTAGTCTCCTCAGAGCCGAGAACAAATTAGTCTCCTCAGCGCCGAGGCATAATTAACAAAATGTCAGCTCAGTGATGCAGAAGTGACGATGGTTAATATCTTCTCTTTTAAAATGCAGGGCTCAAAAATGATAAAAACATATGGTTTACTGTGGTTTAGTTTACTTTAGCAGTTTGTAGTAAGTTTTAGATTATGTTTTATTAAGTTACACTAAAGTAAACTTTGGTTGTTTGGTAGCATTTTCCTTCTAATTATTAGTAAAATCTACATTCATTAACCATTTTCAGTTAAAATGCATGGGCTGAAAGAGCGGAAATACGGCCGGTCCTGGCACCGTCCTAATCCCCTGCGCTTGTGGTGCAATGACACGTGAAAAGTGGTGAGTTTCCCGGTCAACAAACCCAATCGCCATTCCTTGATTTGTAATGTTAAACTAAATTGTTCTAGTAATATATAAGTGGCTCTACATAGGCATTCAAGATTAACCGCGAGCCTCTCAAAAGTAAGAAAGATGGTTACCTTAATTACAATTCATTATGTTACTTTAGAATTCGAGACGTTCACGTCTGCAATAAAATGTATGCAAAATTTGCGTCATTCTAGTGCTGATCATCTACTATGGTCAGTCGGGTACACGCCATTACCACGGTTCATTGTTTTGTGAATTTTAATTCGGGTGGCAAGACTGTCAAACTATGCCAGGCGCTGGAGAGACGCGGCGCTGGAGAGACGCAGTGCTGGGGAGACGCGGCGCTGGGGAGACGCGGCGCTGGGGAGACGGAACCGTTAGAATACGCTTAACGAATAACCGCTAAAACGTGACTGTCCGGATAAGCCACCTGACGGATGTGGGCATGTGATCTTTTCTGAAGGCATTGCAAAATTCTGAAACCTCGGCAACAAGGGTCTGATATATTCGTAATATAGCCCTACTCTCTTCTCCCCAACGCTGCTGAAACTTCAACGCTATCAGATGAGACCTAACCGCCACATACTCTCTTCTGCGTTCTCTCCGAGGTGTAAACCCCTGAAACCTCGGTCTTTATCAGATGAGACCTAACCGCCACATACTCTCTTCTGTGTTCTCCCCGAGGTGTAAACTCCTGAAACCTCGGTCTTTATCAGATGAGACCTAACCGCCACATACTCTCTTCTGTGTTCTCCCAGACGTATAAACTCTTAAAACCTCAGTCTTTATCAAAAGATGTGACCTAGCCCTAACATACTGATCTTGTTTTTAAGCACTAGTCATTGCAAGATAACACTCTTGAAGAAAACTGATATCTAGGGCAATCGTTTTCCCCTTTACAACTTTACCTCTAATATAACTGCACGGAACATTCTCACTGTGATATGTTATTTCTTGCATACAATCAATTTTCCCCTCCTATCTAAGTATTTCCTTTGTAGGGTCTATAGACATTAAAATCATTGCCTGTTACTCCAATCTCACATATTTCGGGTTTGGGAACATATTTTTTCTAACAAAATACTTTAGAAATTTTCGCAAATTACCCGATAGGTGTGACCCATAATACTCAAATACTTGACATTCTTCTCTTTGTTATAGACGTGTCCTCTTTGTTATAAACTTTCCTCTGTTGTAGACATTTCCTCTTTAGCCAGGGCGTACCTTGGGAGATTATCGAGATATAGTAATTTCGAGCTTACATCTCTCGTAATTTCTTAAGTAAAAAAATCTGTAAAAAGAAACCAAAAACACTATATAATCAGTTATTTATAACGGTAGGCGTTAGTTTGTAATGGACGGGAGATAATAACAAAATTAAATGTATAGCAATATTTTTTTATTACATGCATTTATTTCTCTTTCTCTCTGGTTAAAAGAGCATATTTTGTCTTTATAAGTTGTCCTCACAAAATGTGTTTCTGTCTCACTACGCTGCTGTTATTATGGTTAAACTAACTGTTATTTCAGTAAATAGGCCTATCATACGTAACCTATACAGAAAATTCGAAGCAAAGAATTATCTACATGAGCCATAATTCTTGAATTCCATTCCCAAGTAGTAAATGCGCGCTTCTCCCGCCTACCGCGAACATAACCTGTTCGAACAGACATTCCTAGATAGCAAATTATAGTCCAGTTTTGGTAAACCGGTTCCCTACATTAACCTTCAACTAGGAAGTAACCTAGGCCTAAGTAAAGGCATTATTGGTAACCAAGGTCCACTGGGACGTGATACACTGATAACAATGTCTTGGCTGGACTAAAATCCCGTGCGTTAGAACCAAGTTTCGGCAACCCGTTCCCTACATTAACCTTCAACTAGGAACTAACCTAGGCCTAAGTAAAGGCATTATTGGTAACCAAGGTCCACTGGGACGTGCTACGCCGATGCCAATGTCTTGGCTGGACTAAAATCCCGTGCGTTAGAACCAAGTTTCGGCAACCCGTTCCCTGCATTTACCTTCAACTAGGAACTAACCTAGGCCTAAGTAAAGGCATTATTGGTAACCAAGGTCCACTGGGACGTGCTACGCCGATGCCAATGTCTTGGCTGGACTAAAATCCCGTGCGTTAGAACCAAGTTTCGGCAACCCGTTCCCTACATTAACCTTCAACTAGGAACTAACCTAGGCCTAAGTAAAGGCATTATTGGTAACCAAGGTCCACTGAGACGTGATACACTGATGCCAATGTCTTGGCTGGACTAAAATCCCGTGCGTTAGAACCAAGTTTCGGCAACCCGTTCCCTACATTAACCTTCAACTAGGAAGTAACCTAGGCCTAAATAAAGGCATTATTGGTAACCAAGGTCCACTGAGACGTGCTACACTGATGACAATGTCTTGGTTGGACTAAAATCCCGTGCGTTAGAACCAAGTTTCGGCAACCCGTTCCCTGCATTTACCTTCAACTAGGAACTAACCTAGGCCTAAGTAAAGGCATTATTGGTAACCAAGGTCCACTGGGACGTGCTACGCCGATGCCAATGTCTTGGCTGGACTAAAATCCCGTGCGTTAGAACCAAGTTTCGGCAACCCGTTCCCTACATTAACCTTCAACTAGGAACTAACCTAGGCCTAAGTAAAGGCATTATTGGTAACCAAGGTCCACTGAGACGTGATACACTGATGCCAATGTCTTGGCTGGACTAAAATCCCGTGCGTTAGAACCAAGTTTCGGCAACCCGTTCCCTGCATTAACCTTCAACTAGGAACTAACCTAGGCCTAAGTAAAGGCATTATTGGTAACCAAGGTCCACTGAGACGTGATACACTGATGCCAATGTCTTGGCTGGACTAAAATCCCGTGCGTTAGAACCAAGTTTCGGCAACCCGTTCCCTACATTAACCTTCAACCAGGAACTAACCTAGGCCTAAGTAAAGGCATTATTGGTAACCAAGGTCCACTGAGACGTGATACACTGATGACAATGTCTTGGCTGGACTAAAATCCCGTGCGTTAGAACCAAGTTTCGGCAACCCGTTCACTGCATTAACCTTCAACTAGGAACTAACATAGGCCTAAGTAAAGGCATTATTGGTAACCAAGGTCCACTGGGACGTGATACACTGATGACAATGTCTTGGCTGGACTAAAATCCCGTGCGTTAGAACCAAGTTTCGGCAACCCGTTCCCTACATTAACCTTCAACCAGGAACTAACCTAGGCCTAAATAAAGGCATTATTGGTAACCAAGGTCCACTGGGACGTGCTACGCCGATGCCAATGTCTCTGCTGGACTAAAATCCCGTGCGTTAGAACCAAGTTTCGGCAACCCGTTCCCTACATTAACCTTCAACCAGGAACTAACCTAGGCCTAAATAAAGGCATTATTGGTAACCAAGGTCCACTGGGACGTGCTACGCCGATGCCAATGTCTCTGCTGGACTAAAATCCCGTGCGTTAGAACCAAGTTTCGGCAACCCGTTCCCTGCATTAACCTTCAACCAGGAACTAACCTAGGCCTAAATAAAGGCATTATTGGTAACCAAGGTCCACTGGGACGTGCTACGCCGATGCCAATGTCTCTGCTGGACTAAAATCCCGTGCGTTAGAACCAAGTTTCGGCAACCCGTTCCCTGCATTAACCTTCAACCAGGAACTAACCTAGGCCTAAATAAAGGCATTATTGGTAACCAAGGTCCACTGGGACGTGCTACGCCGATGCCAATGTCTCTGCTGGACTAAAATCCCGTGCGTTAGAACCAAGTTTCGGCAACCCGTTCCCTACATTAATCTTCAACTAGGAACTAACATAGGCCTAAATAAAGGCATTATTGGTAACCAAGGTCCACTGAGACGTGATACACTGATGACAATGTCTTGGCTGGACTAAAATCCCGTGCGTTAGAACCAAGTTTCGGCAACCCGTTCCCTACACTAACCTTCAACTAGGAACTAACATAGGCCTAAGTAAAGGCATTATTGGTAACCAAGGTCCACTGAGACGTGATACACTGATGACAATGTCTTGGCTGGACTAAAATCCCGTGCGTTAGAACCAAGTTTCGGCAACCCGTTCCCTACACTAACCTTCAACTAGGAACTAACATAGGCCTAAGTAAAGGCATTATTGGTAACCAAGGTCCACTGAGACGTGATACACTGATGACAATGTCTTGGCTGGACTAAAATCCCGTGCGTTAGAACCAAGTTTCGGCAACCCGTTCCCTGCATTAACCTTCAACCAGGAACTAACATAGGCCTAAGTAAAGGCATTATTGGTAACCAAGGTCCACTGAGAAGTATGAATTACCCCATTCTTTGGGAAAGA